>JXCR01147870.1:120159-150309 GCA_002079205.1 Phalaenopsis hybrid cultivar | reverse complement strand
AAATAAATATATATATATATATATATATATATATATATATATATATATATATATATATATATATATATATATATATATATATATATATATATATATATATATATATATATATATATATATATATATATATATATATATATATTAGTTTTTCATTATTTTATTTATGTGGCCCACTGTAATTTATTAATATAGTAATTAATTAATTAATTAAGAAAAGAGGGTCATGTCAATCGAGACCGCATCTTTTTGCTTTAATTAATTAATTAAATTACCCTAAATGAAGAGTCATGTCTCTTCCCAAAAGACATCGTATTCTTTCGTTTTAATTAATTAATTAAATCATATTGGTCAATAATCATCATGATGGGTGATGGTTAATAATGAATAATTAAAAGAAATGTTAAGTCACTTCTCAATAGACTTATCTTTTCTCTTATAAATAAGAGAAGAGTCTCCTCTCTTCCAATGAGAAATGTATATTTTTTCTCCGTCGAAAAGTACAGAAAAAGTGAAAAAGACATGCAATGCTATGTGGGGGTTGTTGAACCAACTTCGGTTTATTTATTTTATATTTTATAATAAATAGAGTGGCTATCGATACGTCCACATCATCGATAATAATGAAGTATTGGATGTCAGAGGATGCGCCGGATCACAGGTTGACATACCCCGACATACGGTTATTTTCATACTTTAGCATTGGTTGCTTATTTATTTATTTATTTATAATAATGCAATTTCTTATGTAAATCCCCCCAATTTTTAGACATTCATCTTCTTTGATTATGGGAATTTCCATAAATGCTACATATTTTTTACTTATTTACATACAAATTAATATCATCATTGTATATAAAAAATATGTATGTATTGATCTTAAAGAGATCGAACGGTCCAGAGGAGAAAAATATGACGAATGGAGTCCCAGTGTAGGGAGAAGTGAACCCCACCTAACCGAACGAGCCAAACCAATAAGATCATAACCGATTTGAGCTTGAGTCGTTCAATTGGAAACAAGACAAGAGAGCATCTGAGACAACCACTGTAGGAAAGTCGGCTCGATGAAATAGTTTATCCCTTAGTAGAGCTGATTCAAAGGAAGATCTAATTCTTCAAAGTATGGTGGACCATCTCGTTTAGACCCCAAAAACTCTTAACTAGTGATCGCAGATAGTCGAATAGACTAGATCAGACGATTGAACCATACCGACCAAGCTGATCCCACTGACACGAAATCAACTAAACTTGAAGGCAGAGCTAGAATGCAGCTGAAGCCCACATTTATAAAATACTAGAAAATATACTAGTATGAATCCTTGCCCCTGCCAAGCCGAGGTAAAAAGTACTAGATGTGTAAATCAATAATTTATATGAGTTTGTATCACCCTTTTTTTTCTTTATAATATTAATATTAATGTAATCAGTGACTATGGTTCTATGGCTCTTATTTGTTATTGGCAGCAGTTGTAGTCATCTCTCCTCTGATGCATCAAGCCACCCGTCAGTGTGAAAAAATACTGCTCAAATAATTTCTTCCTCTAAAGAAATACGTTTATTTAGAAAATGGGAAATTATATGCGCAGCACATTTTCATACATCTAAACTTTTCTATTTACATAAATTTTATTTTGATAGAGATATTTATTTTATTTTTTTTATTTTTTGGGTTGGTAAGTTATCCTTCCATTAGGGGAGTGAATGTTCAATTATATATATATATATATAAAGTAATGGCCTAAGACTATTAGACGAGCCTCGACTATACTATGATGTGCTAAATATTTGAGTACTGCATCCTACACAAGTGGGGATTCGAACCCGTGACTTGAGGGGACTTATGACCTTCAAAGAGACTGCTCTACCAACAGGTCACGTTACATATAAATACATATAAGTGTTTTTTATTTAATAAATATTGAAAAATAGAATTGAATGGTATATTTGATACGTCATTAACAAATTTTATGATTTAGCATGAATCTTGAGATGAGTAGCTTGAATCTTGGAATATTTTTAGCTAGAAAAAATTAAACTCAAATAAAAAAATCATAAAAAACTTTGATTTCAGCAAACTTATAGTCCAACTGAATGACTCGACAATACAAACACAATGACGAAAAAATTGATCAAATCTGAGTGAGTTCAATCCAAAATCAAGTCGTTAAACCAGTTTTCAAAACTTCGGGTGATTAATTGGAATATCAAACGGATTTCAATTTTAGCAAGTTTATGATCAAGCAGAGTGTCTCGATGAGATAAATTCAAAGAGTCCAAGATCACTCAATTTCAATATCGTTAAGGAGCTCAAATGTATGTGGAATGTCGTTCGATTGAGAGAACCTCTCTGAATCATTCGATGTAGTTGTATGGATTTATTTCTTATTTGTAAGAAGTCCTTTCCAAGCTCTATAAATAGAGCTCTACATTCTCATAAAAAGAAGACGAAAACTTGAACTTGGAGTGGGATCACGAGAAGGAGTTGAACTCCAACAAATATCACTAGCTTCTGCAACCGCATACCACAGTCGAGTACCGCTCACTAACCATCATTAGCCATCGTCAATCGTCCCTTGCTTGTCACAACCGAACCCCTTACGAAATAATATGTACACTTTGGAATCCCGACAACATTATGGTGTAACAAAGAACCTAAAGACGGTCTAACAAAGGTGCCCAAAGATGATGTAACAACGCACCCGATGATGGTGTATCGACGCATCTCAAAGATGGAGTGATGAAAGAGACGAAGACAGTGTAACGACGCACCCATAACCCAAAGACTGTGTAATGATGCCCCTCAAAGATGGTATAACTCCCTTTAAAAACTGCTTATAATTGTCATACTTAAAACAGGATGACCTTCTCCAAACTATTGAAGTTCTTTCCTAACAGCTCCCTACTATCAATGTAGTTAACGGTCAGATTTCGATCCGAGCTGGGGCCAACTCGAAATCAACTTCAATGGATTGAGTACGACTTGAAATCAGCTCATGGTTCGTTGTATTCTATTTCGAGTCAACTCCAGTCAAATTTGAATCGAGCTCGATGATTGTCAAAATTAAAAATGGGCTAGCTCAAATTGAGTTGTTTGGATTTGTTTCAGCTCAGAATCAACTTGATCGGGCTCAAAATCAAAAATAGCTGGCTCAAACTGAGTTATTTGGATTCGCTTCAATTTGAAATCAGCTTGAAGCTGGCTCATGACTCATTATATTCAATTTTATTTAACATTATATATGTAATTTTAATAAATAAAAAATACTTTGGGCTAGTTCGAATTGATCCATGTATGAGACAAACAATATCCAAATTTTTGGTCATTGCTTGGCTCGTTTGTTTTAATTTGACCTTGATCCGAGCTAAATTTTGAATTTTTTTTCGAACGATTAACAATATTTAGGCTCAATTCACAGCCATAGGCTTAGGACATACGTGGTTTCCTACAACTGCAACACCTTACTACAGCCAACTGACACTACTATAGGTCCCCTCTATGGCTTATGTGACCAACCACAACCTATATTGCACGCAGCTCATACAGCTCCAAACTCTAGCCTCTATGGCCTACGAACATTATTACAGCTAGCCACAACAACCTATGTGACAAATTACGGCGCACTATATGAGTCACGACTAATGCAACTCCCAAAGTAGTCCTTTACGACCCACAATTGTTATTACAACTCAATACTATGGCTTACATGGTTCATTGCTCATGCAGCTCTCAACTCTGGCTTCTACAGCATGCAAACGCTATTGCAACTCCCTACTACTGTTGTTGCGGCGAACTAATGCTCTTAAAGCTAGCAATTACAACCTACATGGCCAGCTACTACCTCGCCTTTCAACTATAATCTCTACGACAAGCTGACATTACAATCATCTTTAACATTCATGGTTGACAATTGTCTCCATAGCAATCGACTACGACCTTCACGACTCGCCATCACTATTATTACTAAATTACTATTGTACATCTATGATGATCAACTTTTTTAACTTTATCTTCGACTACGACCTTCACGACTCGTCATCACTACTATTACTAAATTACTATTGTACATCTATGATGATCAACTTTTTTAACTTTATCTTCTCTAACTATGGAAAAGAGTGCATCTATGTACTTACAATTACATAATAGATTATTTGAACTGGGCTAGGCATTATGAATTTTTCTCATTTCCAGATTTTTTTTCCAATAAAAAAAGTCGAGGTGTCTTTCTTGTTTACTTCTCTTTTATCCGTGTTGAATCTTCGCCCAGCACAAAGACGCTAAATTACTAATCTACAGCCACAAATCTTCCAAACACGCATCAGCTATGTACTCATAAATACAACAATTAAACTTTAGCATTTCCAACAATAGCACTAAATATCTTAGATTACATAATCATACCACCAATATTAACTTCTTAAAGCAAACAGACAGTTCTGTGCAATAGTTTATCCCAAAAAAAAAATGTTATAAATGTAAATACCAAATTTTATATGTTAGATATAAAAAAAATCATAAAAAATTATGTGGTATTTATGTAAATTTCCCTATACATCTATATGTTTTAACATAATTGAAGCTGGGATGGCAGACAACCTCTAATGGCCTCACACACATTCGACTCATTTCATTTGTCTTACACTATGACTGTGTTGACTCATAATAAACTAAATCATATATCAACTTCTGTGTAAAATTCTTCTTTTTAATATATAACTAGTTGAAGGAATCCTTCGCAGAATAAGAAAAGGAAAGCAGACATCAAAGCCGAACAAAAGAGATAAATGCAATGGCTACCAACCCACCAATGAAGTCTTGAAGTTATGGCCTATAATTAATGTCCTTTTGTAAAAGAAAGAATAACATTATTTATTATGTATTTACATATCTACCATCTAAAGCTTAAATTTTTATTTGGGGGTGTTTTTAATATAAAGTAANTTATTATGTATTTACATATCTACCATCTAAAGCTTAAATTTTTATTTGGGGGTGTTTTTAATATAAAGTAAATATATTATAATAAAAACATAAACAAAAAATAAGAACCAGAAAAAAATCCTTAACAATCATAAGTGAATGAATTTTAAAGTGTTAAATAAACGAAGCTTAAACAATTCTTTGTTCAATTAATTTATGTTTATGAAAAATATCATTTAAAGTTCACAAATAAGTTCGTTAAGAAGCTCGATGAATGGTTTCACTTAAAGTTTAGGAATAAGCTCAATTATATGCTTGTGAATAAGATGATTTACAACATGATTTAAAGCTTGTGAATAAATCTAATTAAAACATGATTTAAAATTAATTTTTATTAAATTAAATCAAAATTTTAGTTCGTATATAGAATAAAATAAAGGCTTGCTTTGTAGGGTTGTAAAAACGGTTCGTTGTTCACAAACGGCTCGTTCGCAAAGTTAACGAGCCGAACACGACGATATTTTTTTTGTGCTCGATATACAAACGAGACGGACATGAACAAAGATCTGTTCGTTCAACTCGTTTTGGTGTGTGCGTGCGTGCGCGTGCACGCCGATCGTCATGATTCTTTGGTAGTGCGGACTAGTGTAAGTCTCCTGGGGTTATGGATTCGATCCCAGCAGAGCGCATCTACCATGCAATGCGGGATCGAGTGGTTAGGCATATGAGGGTGGTTGAGGGCCGTATCANAATATCATAATTTTTTTTATATAATTATTTTATATTATTTTATATTTCGAACAACAATAATTCGAACATGAACGAACACATCACTATTCGTTTTCGGTTTGTTACGTGTTCGTCTCGTTTGCTTATCAAACGAATCGAACATGAACTTCCCGGCGAACCGAACACGAACTGTTCGTGAACAATGAACTTTTTTGGCAGCCATATCTATAACATTCATAATTGACAACCGTCTCCTTAGCAATCGACTACGACCTTCACGGCTCGTCATCACTATTATTACTAAATTACTATTGTACATCTATGATGATCAACTTTTTTAATTCTATCTTCTCTAATTATGAATAAGAGTATATTATTTGAACTGGGCTAAACATCATGAATTTTTCTAATTTCCAGATTTTTTTTCCAACTAAAAAAGTCGAGGTGTCTTTCTTTTTGTTTACTTCTCTTTTATCCCTGTTGAATCTTCGCCCAACACAAAGGTCAACTACAAATCTTCCAACACGCATCAATTATGTATTCATATATACAACAATTATACCAATCATATCACCAATATTAACTTTTTAAAGCGAACATACATTTCTGTGCATGAGTTTATCCCAAAAAAAAAAAATGTTATAAATGTAAATATCAAATTTTATATGCTAGATATAAAAAAAAACATAAAAAATTGTGGTATTTATGCAAATTTCCCCATACATCTATATGTTTTAACATAATTGAAGCTGGGATGGCAGACAACCTCTGATGGCCTCACATACACATTCGGCTCATTTCATTTGTCTTACACTATGACCGTATTGGCTCATAATAAACTAAATCATATATCAACTTCTGTGTAAAATTCTTATTTTTAATATAGAATTAGTTGCAGGAATCCTTCGCAGAATAAGAAAAGGAAGGAAAGGAGACATCAAAGCCGAACAAAAGAGATAAATGCAATGGCTACCAACCCACCAATGAAGTCATGAAGTAATGGCCTATAATTAAACCTTCAGTCTCTAAAGCTGTTAAGTTAGATGTGCTTTTGTAAAAGAAAGAATAACATTATTTATTATGTATTTACATATCTACCATCTAAAACTTAAATTTTTATTTGGGGGTGTTTTTAATGTAAAGTAAATATATTATAATATATCAAATATGTTTCCATCTCAAATTAAAACATGAACAAAAAATAAGAACCAGAAAACAATCCTTAACAATCACAAGTGAATGAATTTTAGCAATTTTGTAAATGTTTTAAGTGTTAAATAAGCAAAGCTTAAACAATTTTTTGTTCAATTAATTTATGTTTATGAAGAATATCATTTAAAGTTCACAAATAAGTTCGTTAAGAAGCTCGATGAATAGTTTCATTTAAAGTTCAGGAGTAAGATCAATTAAATGCTTGTGAATAAGATCATTTAAAACATGATTTAAAGCTTGTGAATAAATTTAATTAAAACATGATTTAAAATTAATTTATATTAAATTAAATCAAATTTTAGTTCTTCGTATATAGAATAAGATAAAGACATGCTTTGTAGGGCTGTAAAAACGGTTCGTTGTTCACAAGCAGCTCGTTAAGAAGCTCATGTTCGACTCGTTCGCAAAGTTAACGAGCCGAACACGAAGACATTTTTTTTGCGCTCGATATACAAACGAGACGAACATGAACAAAGATCTGTTCGTTCGACTCATTTTGGTGTGTGTGTGTGTGCGCGTACACGCCGATCGTCATGATTCTTTGGTAGTGCGGTCTAGCGTAAGTCTATTGGGGTTATAGGTTCGATCCCAGCTGAGCGCATCTACCATGTAGTGCGCGATCGAGTGGTTTGGAATATGAGGGTAGCTGAGGGCTCATTGGTTACAGCCTTTGATGTAAGTCCCTCGGGTCGGGGATTCTATCCTTGCGTAAGATCGAACTGCACGCATTTCTGGACGGGGTTCACCGCTCGGCGAAGACCGTGCTCTTTTTGCCATCACAACAACCTCTATGTTCTTACCTCCACTCTCAACCACCTGAGCATAAATAAAATATCATAACTATCAGATGTGTCGGTTGCCCAGTTTCAGGCACTGAAGCTCATGAAAAAATACAAGTGGTATTTACATACATGCTGCTCAATTCGTATGTATTTATATATCTAACACTAAAATTTTTACATTTATACCAAACCAAATCTTTCACGTCACATCAAAAATACCGCTATTTTAACTTCTAAAAAGTAAATAGGAGAGAAGAAAGAAGAGGTTACACGCACGAACACTTAAACATCCACGTTCATTCAAAGTATATGTTATCTCTTTAAACATAGAGGATTCTCTTACATGGCTGACATAACAATCATCAGAACGATTAATATGTCCATAAAAGAAATAGACATGGCATGCAAGAGCACCTAACATTCAATATTCAAATTCAATCTTCATGGCGCATGATATCACTTCAAATATAAAGGATATTAATTAACATGCCCATAACATTAAAGGCAGATGATTCTTTTACATAGCTAATATAACAATCATGAATGTGCGCATAACATAAATATGCAAAAATAAAAATTATTATGATAAAAATGATAATTACAATAACGTGCACAATATGATATAGATATACAAATTCATGTCATTTGACACGCTTTAAATTTTGACGAAACCTCATCATATGAAGCAATATTTAATTCACTTTATAATCCAAAGGCATATTTCCAAATAGTCATGAAATAGTCTGGCATTTTTGTCACTAAAGCAAAAAAGAATTGAATAAAAAGAGGCAACTCAAAAGCTTCAGTGATCCAATCCATTTATATAAAATTTTATAAAAAAAGTTCAGGTACTTCTTTCTGTGTAGAAATATTATTGAATCGATGATCAGTACGTCTCTATCTACAACAACCCAATAATTCATGGACAACAACGTTTCAACTACAGCAATCCAACGATTTATGGAAAACAGCCTTTTATTGACAACAATCAAATATGTTGATGGTAGCATTCTATTTTTGGCGAAGTTGATTATGGATTCCTTGATGATTTCTAGATTTGTTTATGTCCATAATAACTGCTGATTCGCCTATTTAAATACAACTTATTTTTTCTTAAGGCCTAGTAAGAAAATAAAATTCGGTCATAAAAACTCTCATTTTCTACTGTTCAATCTTATTATTCTAATTTTTAATATGGTGTTAGAGGCTTAAGCACTTAAAGTGAGGCTGACAATCCTTCAAAATGGAATCTCAGCCAAACCAGTAAGTTTTCACAAACAGTGAAAGCCAATCTTCGTGTGTGAAGGCCGGCTAAAATATACATAAAAGATCCTGCTGAGAAAAAAGACATGGGTAACTTCCATGAAGAAACCAGCAGACAAAAAGTTGAAAACTTCAACGCAATGGAAAACCCATATCCAAAATATGAAAATCCATGATGAAATATTGGACAACAAAAATTTCCAAAGATTACCAACTACAAAGACAAATTGTAATGGCTCTCTCAATATGGAAAGTCAAAGACACCCATTTATTCTCCTAATAGAAGCTCATTCTAAAACAACAACAACAACACAACAAGCCTTTATCCCACTAAGGGTCTGTTTGGGGCAGCTGCAACTTATCCAGCTTCTGCTGATAAGCAGTTTATCCTGATAATCTGCTGATGAGCAGCTGATCCGGATAAGCTGTCTGACTGTTTGGTTGGCGCTTATGGAAAACAGCTGATTGTGAAAAATTGACCATTTTGCCCCTGTTCTGAATAAGCAGTTTAGCTGTTTGGTTAGTGCGTTTTGTAAACAGCTTATTTGGAATTTTTTTCATTATATAATCTGTGCAGCAGAATCTGTTCTTCCTAAACAATTTAGCAAATGGTACAAAACTCTGCCTAAACAATTTAGCAAATGGTACATCTCTTATTTGTAATAAAAAATTTATGTTAAACCTGTAATTGGAATTACAACTTCAAAATTCTTTAAATTCTTCAAAATAANAAGTGACCTTAACTTCCCAACTCCAGCTACACTAGAAAATTCATCTTGGGGGCAATTCAAAGAGATGCAAATTAACAGGATTATTCACATTGTCATGCGAGAAATCGTCAAAGCAAAATCCCTCGGCCAGATTTTATGGATTAAAAGCCGCAAATGAATAAAGCTTCAAAGTGCCACCCAAAGTTTCAGATTTTTCAAATAAGCCACCTAAAATTACAGATTTTCACATATAAGACACCAAAAATAAAATCCACAAAAGCCTCAATTTTAAACCATCACAGCGAAGAAAACCACAACCTTGAAATTTCAAATTTTACAAAAAGAACACCCGACACTTTTCAGATTTTTCAAAAAGAGCACCCACACCTTTCAGATTTTGCAAAAAGAGCACTCACACTTTTCAGGTTTTTGCAAATATACCAATCAAATGTTTCAGGTTTTGCAAATATAACACCACAAATATTTCAGATTTTTGCAAAGATAACACGCATATGTTNTCAAATTTTACAAAAAGAACACCCGACACTTTTCAGATTTTGCAAAAAGAGCACCCACACCTTTCAGATTTTGCAAAAAAAAGCACTCACACTTTTCAGGTTTTTGCAAATATACCAATCAAATGTTTCAGATTTTGCAAATATAACACCACAAATATTCCAGATTTTTGCAAAGATAACATGCATATGTTTCAGGTTTTTGCAAATAAGCCCCGCAAATATTTCAGATTTTTGCAAATAGGCCAATCAATATTCTCAGATTTTTACAAAGATAACACCCACAACTTTCAGATCTTGCGAATAAGCCACCCAATGTAAATAATTTGAATTATTCAAGATGCTAGCAATGTGACATGCAAATTCGCAAGAATTATATGTCATATATCCAATTTCCCTTTTGGAGGACCAAAGTATCGCAAACACTTAATTTTTTTTTGATTGTTTACCAATAANTATATGTCATATATCCAATTTCCCTTTTGGAGGACCAAAGTATCGCGAACACTTAAATTAAATNCTCTCAGATTTCCATAAAACAAGATTGAGAAGAACCTCAACACACACTTGCAGGCATGCCATCCAATTCTTTCTGCATTTACATATGTAGTACTCAACCAACAACATTACCAAGAACCTCAACGGTGTGCAATCGAAGCAAGGCCGGGATACGCAAGACCTTTCCCTTCTGCGTCTAGCAACAAGTTCGAACAGAGGAGATCCGGCTTCGAAAGGAGAAGTCGGGATACAAAAGGGTGACGAGAGCGAGGAAGCAACGACTTCGAACGGAGAATATGTGGCTTCGAACGGAGAAGATCCGGAAGATCCGGCTTTGACGGGATAGAGAGAAGAAGATCCGGCTTCGAACGGAGAAGCCGGGATAGGTCTTGCGGATCTTCCTTCGAACGAAGATCCGTCGAAGACGGGAGCGAGGAGATCTGCCTTCGAACGGAGAAGATCCGTTGGGAGAAGATCCGGCTTCCTTCAACTTTGACGGGATGAGAAGAAGATCCGGCTTCCTTCGACGCTGTAGGTCACGAGAGAGGTCGCGGGAGAGTCGAAGGAGAAGGAGAAAGGCAAATGAAAAAAAGCAAGTCACAGGTGGCGAAAAAAGGGCAAGTCACGGGAGAAAAAAGAGCATATCCCGTAAAATTTTATCGCGAAACGCGGACCGCGGGGGTCAGCCCGCGGTCCGCGTGTTTAAGGAATTCAAAAATGCGTTTTTAAATAATTTTCCAATAAGTGCTAACCAAACAGCAGGGCGGCCCGCACTTATAAGCTGCCCCAATCGGGGCCTTAGATCTTTGCCTTATATCTCGCCACTTTTATTTGCGTAGATCTACAAAAAAAAACTGTTCAAAAATCTGCAACAGAATGCTAAAAGGTTTAAATATTTTAATTTTTAATTTGCAAACACCTGTAATTTATTACTAAATTATTGATTTCACATAATTTATGTTTTAAATGTTTAAAACTTACAATTAATGTTTACATTTTTATATAATAAATTTTATATTAATAATATTTGTTATTCATAATTTATTATATGTAATGCTTATTTGATTTATAATATAATGTATAAATATGAAACAACTTATTATATGAATAATAAAAAATGTATATCATGCACCAAGTTACACTAATATATGGCAACCATAAATTGAGAATTCGCATTTGTAATAAGGTTTTATAAAAAAAGTATATATGTGGGAGAAGAATGACTATTAAAATAGTTATTTGGGACCATTTAAAATGACATTTTCTATTGTCTTATTTTCTAAAGAATGTGGATAATAACAAGGTAATAATGACTTTTGTTCTTTTTTTCAAAAATAATTCACATCAAAATATATAAAAAAATTAAGCTATTCATGTTTAATTGTTTAATTTTTTATGTCAAATTGCATTAATTTGGCAATAAATTTATATAATAGTTTTTTATTGCTTTTGTTGATTAAAATTTGGAAAAAAATATCTTTATTTTTACAAAGCCTTTGTCCGTATTTAGTTAAGTACCTTTTGGAATAAAGTTTTTTTTTTATGGTGTAATGTCTGCCAATTATCATATTAATTGTACTTACGTAACTATGCTATTTGACCCTTGTAATTCACTTCAAAAGCTGCTTTTGATTCCACCAACTATTTTATAGGCCATGTGCAGCCATTGAAAATGAATTGCAAGGTTTCAGAAGGTAATTTCACTCGTGCAACTGCTACGGTAATTGGAGAAAACCAGAATCTGCTAAATTTGCAGCTATAGCCAAGGTGGAGAAAGAATAAATGAAGTTTGCCGAATCTTTATCATTAAACAATGGCTCTGTTTTATAAAATAATTCATAATCATAACTAATTTTATTACTACTCTTGTTTTTGACGCCAACTTTGCAGCAATTACAAGTAATCTAAGTGGTCACAGTGCTTGTTCGGATGCTTTAGTGCTTTAGATGCATTTAAGATGTTGGAAACAATTAGTGGCTGCCTTTATTATCGAATGTAATCTGTTTAGTTTGTGCCCCTACTGTGGAAATTTATGGAGTAATTGTCATGGCTAAAGTTACAATTTGTTATTTTAAAATCCATAATGCATGCGGTGATACATGTCCTGGACCATACTTCATTGACACATCTCTCAGTTCTGTTCCTTTCCAACAGGAAACTTTTTCTGCACATATGGTTTAATGGTTGGGTTTCTGAAAAGTGAAATAGTTTTATATGAACATATTTCTTGCATTGTTTGATATATTTTGATGTTCCAAATTTTTGAATGATCTGCATGAATTCAAGCATTCATTAATTGAATAGTTTACTGCCCTCAAACCTCTTTTGATTGACAAGTTTATATCTGAAACATCTTATATTATATTGACTTTATTTGTTTCAGATCTTTTTTCATGATTTTTCTGCTAGAATAGCTGTTGAATTGCAAATGGTATTGAAAATCAATTTCAGTTAACTTGAGTTTGCTATAATCTTTTGTGTAGAGAGTTTGCTAATTTTCTTTTCTATTCTCTAGTTCAGTATTGTTCTCACAGTTTGTCTTATACTCTGTGTTTCTTTTCACTTAGAAAGCAAAATTATAGCGTTTGTCGTAAATTTCGTGCATTATTTCTGACAATTGCTTAAGCTTCCTAGAAAATTTTATTTTGGTATTGTAGGTGCTAATTTTTGAATCTGGCAATGGAAACATGCATGACAACAAGATAAGTGATGAAGGAACTGGAAAATCCGGAAGGAAAGGTAGAAAATTCAAGAGAAAGCAAGTTAGCTCTCTGGGAAGTAATAAAACGGCCTTTCAAGAGACCTC
Organism: Phalaenopsis hybrid cultivar; assembly: GCA_002079205.1. Classification (NCBI taxonomy): domain Eukaryota; kingdom Viridiplantae; phylum Streptophyta; class Magnoliopsida; order Asparagales; family Orchidaceae; genus Phalaenopsis; species Phalaenopsis hybrid cultivar. Next base: position 136,876 of record JXCR01147870.1, on the reverse strand, counting down.
CCATGTTGAGATGGATTCACGACNAAATTACTCACGTACCATAATATTCTCATTTACTTACACATCTAACACATGAATATGAATATCAACTTTTAANATCACAAACGCATTTTAAATTTAAAGCATACTTCAAAAAAATGATAATGATAATTGGTATTAGTATTATCGCANATATATATATATATATATATATATATATATATATATATATATATATATATATATATATCTGTGTGTGTGTTAGCCTGACTCATTGGTTGCGGCTTTTGGTGTAAGTCTCTCGGGTCAAGGTTCGATCCCTGTGTAGGATCGAATTACACGCCTTTCTGGAAGGGGGTCCGCCCCTCAGTTAGACTAAGAGGTTTGATGAGATGGAGACTTGTGCAGCAATGAACCATTAAAAAAAATAGAGCATAGGAGGAGAGTAGTAATTAGCTAAAACCAACAAACAAGAGCATAAAATAAACTGCAGTAAGCCGCATTGCTGACCAGATAAAATACTTGTAATTCGAGTATAATGAAAAAAATCAGAAAAAAAAGGTTCTCCGAAATGCAAAACAAAATTTTCTTAAATAATTTTTTTTAAAAAAATCACCTCTCCCATGAAGGAGCTCTCTTCGCAGCTTCAGATGCAGCTTTCTCTGCATCAATCTCCACAACAATGGCATCAATCTCAGACTCCTCGAGCCGGCGAAGACCGTGCTCTTTAGCCATCACAGCAACTTCTATGTTCTTACCTCCACTCTCAACCACCTGAGCATAAATAAAATATCATAACTATCAGATGTGCCCAGTTTCACGCACTGAAGCTCATGAAAAAATACAAGTGGTATTTACATACATGCTGCTCAATTCGTATGTATTTATATATCTAACACTCAAATTTTTACATTTATGCCAAACCAAATCTTTCACGTCACATCAAAAATACCACTATTTTAACTTCTAAAAAATAAATAGGAGAGAAGAAAGAAGAGGTTACATGCACGAACACTTAAACATTCACGTTCATTCAAAGTATATTTATCTCTTTAAGCATAGGGGATTCTCTTACATGGCTGACATAACAATCATCAGAGCGATTAATGTGTCCATAACATAAATAGACATGGCATGCAAGAGCACCTAACATTCAATATTCAAATTAAATCTTCATGGCGCATGATATCACTTCAAATATAGAGGATATTGATTAACATTCCCGTAACATAAAAAAATGCCACCATGCGTTATTGTCTTAAACGCAGATGATTCTTTTACATAACTAATAAAACAATCATGAATATGCACATAGCATAAATATGCCAAAATAAAAATTATTATGATAAAAATGATAATTACAATAACGTGCATAATATGATATAGAAATACAAATTCATGTCATTTGACACGCTTTAAATTTTGACAAAATCTCATCATATGAAGCAATATTTAATTCACTTTATAATCCAAAGGCATATTTCCAAATAGTCAAGAAATATTCTGGCATTTTTGTCACCAAAGCAAAAAATTTTGAATAAAAAGAGGCAACTCTATAACTTCAGTTATCCAAGCCATGTATATAAATTTTTATAAAAAGAGTTTAGGTTCTTCCTTCTGTGTAGAAATAATATTGAATCCATGATCAGTACGTCTCTATCTACAACAACCCAATAATTCATGGACAACAACGTTTCAACTACAGCAATCCAACGATTTATGGAAAACAGCCTTTTATTGACAACAATCAAATATGTTGATGGTAGCATTCTATTTTTGGTGAAGTTGACTATGGATTCCTTGATGATTTCTAGATTTGTTTATGTCCATAATTATTGCTGATTCGCCTATTTAAATACAACTTATTTTTTCTTAAGACCTANTTATGGAAAACAGCCTTTTATTGACAACAATCAAATATGTTGATGGTAGCATTCTATTTTTGGTGAAGTTGATTATGGATTCCTGGATGATTTCTAGATTTGTTTATGTCCATAATAATTGCTGATTCGCCTATTTAAATACAACTTATTTTTTCTTAAGGCCTGGTAAGAAAATAAAATTCGGTCATAAAATCTCTCATTTTCTACTGTTCAATCTTATTATTCTAATTTTTAATACGGTATTAGAGGCTTAAGCACTTAAAGTGAGGCTGACAATCCTTCAAAATGGAATCTCCTCCAAACCAATAAGTTTTCACAAACAGTGAAAGCCAATCTTCGTGTGTGAAGGCCGGCTAAAATATTCATAAAAGATCCTGCTGAGAAAAAAGACATTGGTAACTTCCATGAAGAAACCAGCAGACAAAAAGTTGAAAACTTCAACGCAATGGAAAATCCATATCCAAAATATGAAAATCCATGATGAAATATTGGACAACAAAAATTTCCAAAGATTACCAACTACAAAGAAAAATTGTAATGGCTCTCTCAATATGGCAAGTCAAAGACAGCCATTCATTCTCCTAATAGAAGCTCATTCTAAAACAACAACAACACAACAACAAGCCTTTATCCCACTAAGTGGGGTCGGCTACATGAATCCCCTTTCTCCATTGCGTCCTATTGAATGTCATAGAAGCTTATTCTAAAACATTACTAAGAAATACTTTGATTGCTCAAAAAGTTAAATTCTCACATCCACTCACTGCACGCAAGAAGAAAACTAAATGGACATCAATCTCTAGAGTGGCNGAAGAAACCAGCAGACAAAAAGTTGAAAACTTCAACGCAATGGAAAATCCATATCCAAAATATGAAAATCCACGATGAAATAGTGGACAACAAAAATTTCCAAAGATTACCAACTACAAAGACAAATTGTAATTGCTCTCTCAATATGGCAAGTCAAAGACAGCCATTTATTCTCCTAATAGAAGCTCATTCTAATACAACAACAACTCAACAACAAGCCTTTATCCCACTAAGTGGGGTCGGCTACATGAATCCTCTTTCTCCATTGCGTCCTATTGAGTGTCATAGAAGCTTATTCTAAAACATTACTAAAAAATACTTTGATTGCTCAAAAAGTTCAATTCTCACATCCACTCACTGCATGGAAGAAGAAAACTAAATGGGCATCAATCTCGAGAGTGTCAGATCATATAACAAGAGACGATCAAAGTATTCCACAGNTAAAAAATACTTTGATTGCTCAAAAAGTTAAATTCTCACATCCACTCACTGCACGCAAGAAGAAAACTAAATAGACATCAATCTTGAGAGTGTTGGATCATATAACAAGAGACGATCAAAGTATTCCACAATTTTAATCCACGCTATCAAAATTTTAATGCCAAAATTACAAATGCAATACAATCAAATGCATTACAAGAGCAACATAGTAGTCTATCACTCTCAGAGGATCTAAAATTTGACTATAATGTCAAAATTACAAATGCATTACAAGAGACGATCAAATTAGCCTATCACTCTCACAGGATCTAAAATTTGACTTTGTGCTTCTAATACAAACCTAGATTGCAACTAATTATCAATCACCAAACTTAACTGACACAAAAATTGCGCCATGAACTCTTATCTAATCTTTGCACAAGATTTGAACTTTGAAAAATGATTAGTGGTTTGGAGATGTATTTAGGACTATTTTTTAAAGAACAATCCCTCAAAAAAGGTATGCGTCCTACATCCATCACAAACGCATTTTAAATTTCAAGCATACTTCAAAAAAATGATAATGATAATTGGTATTAGTATTATCGCCTACAACACCCGAACTTATACTTATCTTAAAAATTAATTACTTATCCTTACACAAAAAAATTTAAAAGTCTTTATTGTGAAATTTGTAACATGGCAAAATACACTTGTAGCTTTTGTCACAATAAAGCCTAAGAAAAATTCCAACAATTTCCCTAGGGGTGTCAATTCGGGTCAGCAGGACAGGTTCGCGCCCGATTAGAAAAAAACCCGACTTGAATTTGGTCAACTTGAACCCGACCCCAATAATAAACGGGTCGAATTCTCTAAAGTCAACCCAAACCTTAATTTTTTTTAGTCAAGTTCGAGTTGTGTTGGCGTGTTGGGTTAATTTTTGACTCCTAAGGATGAGTGTCGAGTTTGGATCTAACCCGAAAATAACCCGACCCGATTCGAGTGGACCAAAGCCCGACCCAAATAATAAACAGGTCGGATTCTCTGACCTGAATCTGACTCGAAAAATATTCGGATCAACCTGAACTCAAATTTTTTGAGTCGAGTTCGAGTCGTGTTGGTGTGTCGGGTCAATTTTGACACCCCTAAATTTCCCTTTAATCCATAGTGATGTGGAGGAACCATCTAGAATTAAAAATACCTCTACTGCTAGACGATTTATTTCATATATTATTTTTTCTTGCAATAATTCAAACGACTTAACAAGAATACAAAGATAAACACCTATTATTCGAGAGGTAGGCGATCTCTCTCAATTCCTACAATTAAAGAGGAAGGAAATCTCTACCAAACCATAGACCTAAGATTCACCACTCAATCTCATGCATAAACCTAAACCTAGGCCCTAGACATAACAAGCCTATTTATATCCAATAATAATAATAATAATAATAATAATAATAATAATAATAATAAATTAAATTTCCCTTAGGCATACAAATAACAAAATTGCCCTTATGTTGGGCATCAACGTAACAATTACCCCCCAAAAAAATCACTTTGTCCTCAAGTTGAGAAAAAATAACAGCGTTCCACTCTCTCCACCACAGTTGTCTTTTTTCTTCAACCTCTACCTCCTCAGCATGCACCTATGAGAACTTGTAATTTTTTTATCATTTCAGCGATATCCAGGATATACTTTTCATCACACTGAAAACATAACCCATTGGCCGCTTCTCTCAAATATATGTCTCTATAAGGCGCTTGAGTGTTGCTCCCAGTCGTGGTCCATTATTCGTGTCCCGTGCAGCCTCCCTCTGGGTTCCACTGTTTGAGTTTTTGATATCGTCGTGGTTGTAGCAGTTTAGTAAGGTGTTCCATCTGCGTTGCTACTGATGTCCTTCTACTTCTGATCAATATCCTCTACCATTTGAGCAAGCTCCATCGTCTCCCTTAGTCCCTGCGGTTTAATTGTCAAAGTATGCATGTAAGTTGGGCTTTAGGCCCTTCATAAAATTTCCCTCAATTCTACTTCAAAAATCACTCTCAGCCATATGTTGGGCTCCGATACCAATTTGATATGACCCGACTTCAAAATCTGCAAGCTTTTCCACATAAAATAGGGCAAACACCAATTTTTATTGCAATAATACAAACTCAACAAGAATACAAAGATAAACATCTACAATTCGAGAGGTAGACAATCTCTCCCAATTCCTACAATTCGAAAAATAGGAAATCTCTCACAAACCCTGAACCTAAGACTCACTATCCAATCTCATGAATAAACCTAACCCTAAACATAACAAGCATATTTATACCCAATAATAATAATAAGACAAAATTGTCCTTAAGTTAGGCACCAACGTAACAAAGGCATCCTAGCATTTACATAAGGATTTAAAAGATTACTATCATGAACTATCATGATTTTTCGACAAAAAAGTTATGTCAGTTGTCAACTACCTAACACAACCTCAAGTTTTCGCATCTGGGGCTTAGGACCAAGCAATATCAAGCTTCTCTACATTTAGAAATTACTTGGGGAGAAAAATTGTTTGATTCATTATTCACATATAGGGTACATATATATAGGGAAACTAATTTCTCCTAATTTACAACTTACCAAATATATCTAAACAATATTTGGAAAGTAAGTCTTCTAAAATAAAAAAATAGCAAAAACAAATAGGAAGAAAATAAAGCTAATTAATAAGTTTCTAAAAATATCTCCCAATTGAATCTTGAGAGATTGAAGGAGAGACAGTTGGCCCACCAAGAATACTTCTAGATTTTCCACATTCCCCCTCAAGCTAAGTCATAGATGTTGTAGAGATCAAGCTTGGTATTGAACTCTGAGAAGGTAGAGCCTTAGTGAAGACATCAACAATTTGTTGGCGTATAGGAATGTAGGTTAGTTATATAACTCCACCATTAACCTTTTCAAAAATGAGGCATTTATCAACTTCAATATGCTTGGTCCTGTCATGATGCATTGGATTTTGGCAATACTTATAGTTGTTTGACTGTCATAAAACAATTTTATAGGCTTATTAGCGGTAAACCCCAATTCCCTCAATAAATTATGAATCCAAATCCCTTCACATATTCCCAAGGCGATTGTCTCATACTCGGATTCTACACTGCTTCTAGAAATAATAACTTACTTTTTAATTCTTCATGAAACCAACCCCATACATAGGAGGGGTAATTTGTGAAAGAACTTCAATTTCCTCATTCATAATATTATTATAATTCTCATTATTTAATGTCTTAAGAATAAAAGTAGTATTGAAACTAGCAAGGAAAGTTTGATAATTATAAGAAAGATTTTTATTTGAAAAAAATAAGTATAAGATGTGTTAAATGGAAGTCTTTGCAATTTTGTTATTAAGATGCCTTTCAATTACAATTTCAATAGTTCCCTTGCGCAATTTAGAGGTAAGAATTGATTTATTGAACTTTTGTGTATTAAGGAATTGAAGTCTTTCTGCTTCAAGTAAAAATATAATGGCCAACTAAAAAGAGGATGAAGATAGGCACACCTCGTAATGGCTAATGTACTACCCAATGAGATGCAAGCCTCGCTGCAACTTTTTCAAAAAAGGATTGTGACGGGTCTACTATTGTGCATTTTAAACAATGAGCACAATTAGACTAAATATCAATTCCTTTTCTCAACTCACCTAAAATTGCTTTCATTTCAGTCAAAATGAGCGAAAATTCTGATTTTCCCATCTAAGGCACGAGCAACAATTGAAAAGGCAGAACCCAACACAAAATAATGAAGAAGACTCAAAGAGGGATGAACATAAGGTTTTAGGATAGACTTTTAAGATACTGCGGATATGATAAATAAGGAGAGGGGCAAGCTATTTCATCTCAAAGGCAGAACCCAACTAAGACAGGACTTGGATTGACGATTGCAAAATACTTTGATTGTGAAAATAAAAAAGAAAATGCCTTCAAAAGAAACTCTTAAATTTTCAAAAGAAAAATCGAAACAAATACGACGCACGATGGGTTTCTCACAAGTGATATAAAAAATAAACTGTGATAAGTATAAAAGATTGAATTCACTTGCCAACATGCACGGCCTTTTTGGATCTGTTACCATATAAGGCGTCAATATTAGGAATAAATTAAATGCATACATAGCTTATGTGTGCATGAGGAAGGCAACAAGGTCTCCTGAAAAGTTGTAAAAGCAATGGTAACAACTGTCATGAATTACCTACAAGGCCAATGGCAACTGCCTAAACGCATGCTTCATATCAAGGCAGAAACATCACACAGTTATTAGTTCGATAATTGTAACCACATCTATAAACAATTATGACTAGTTAAGGGGAAAACCAAGGTATAGATGGTGTTATTAATATTGCTTATCATGCTTCAGTAAAATTTAAAACTTCAAGCTGTTTGATTCTGGATCTTCACATCATTACATCCCTAGTTTGAAAAACAATCCAATCCTAATGTTCACATCCTCTTTCTTACTCACATGCGACTGGGAGTTCTGTTTGTCACAAAGATAATAAAAACTTGGCTGGTACATAAACAGATTAATGGACACTGATAAAGAGGCGCGACGATGGAACTTTAGGAAGTAACATTTAAAAAAAAACATTTTTTAAAGAAATTACAATAACCAATGTCCTTCTTGGCAGTTGCCAATGTCAAGCTTTATTCCACATGCCTATTGCATACAACCTCACGAGGAGCTCCATCATTTTCTGCTGAAAAACACTACAAAACGCCTTTCAATGGAGATATTTGAGGTTAAAACAATGAAAAACATTTTTATCATGTGTATTTATCATGAAATGAACAAAATTTTTATTAATGTCATATTATATTGAGGAATTACTTTAATACCTCCTAGGATAAACTTCGCACTTTTGCTTGTCCTCAAAAAACAAAGAAGCATTTTCCATTCACACAATTAGGCACAAAATATGATAAAATTTTAAAGAGGAGCTTATAGTAGCATTAATTTAGCAATAAGAGCAAAATTAATACAAAGATAGGAGCATCTTTCCCAATGACCAGGCGAGATGCTCAATTTTTTTTTTTTTAAATACAACCTGCTTTCACTTGGCATATTATATAAATTCATTTTATAAACCTACCCTCAAACGGGGTAGGTTAAATATTTTAAATTTTTTTAATGGTAATTAGCTTTGTCACTAGGAGAATTACATTAAGGGGACAGCTTTTCAGCCAAATTTTTGAACGGCGTTCCCTCCACATGCGCTTGATTGGTGTGTTTGTGAATCGCTGTTTGACGGCTGGATTTATCAAAAAATGTAGGCTGCGATGCTACTCCCGCATTCCCGTTCGGCCTTCCACGTTCTGCTAAGCGAATGTTTAATTCACTATGCACAAAAACATGTTGGGTAATGTGGAGACCCGGTCCAACGAATTTAATTAGCTTCTTAATTAAGTATCTCACCTACCGCTCACCTACCACACCCACCTACCGCTCACCTACCACATCCTACCTACCGCTCACCTACCTTCCACCCACCGCTCTCATGATTTATATAAATAGTCTCTTTTGGTTTAAAAGAAAAGCCAAGCCTCAAGCCAAGCAAAGCTAAACAAGGCCAAGCTAAGTCCTCTTGAGAGCTGAGAGAAAGAGAGGAAGAGAGAGAGAGAGAGAGGAAGGGAGAGAAAAAAATAGAGATTTTCTTGTAAACGTCGAGGCGCTCGACGGTGTAATTCCTCGAAGAAATAAATCCTCTGCAGCTCCGTGGACGTAGACAAATTTGTCGAACCACGTAAATTTGTGTTTCGCTCTGGTGTTTTTTTTCTACGTGCATATTTACTCGTTCCATTTTCGTTTTATTGCCGTTGTTTTTCACAACAAGATAACACTTTCAAAACTGAATTTTCAAACAAACCAACTATTTCTGAAACACCAGCTTTTAAACAACTGATTTTCTACAGCAACTTTTATACTGAGATTTCATACCGCTACAGCCAAAACAAACACACCCTAAAACTTATTTTTAGGTGTAGAAACCTACCTTTAATGGGGTAGGTATGAGAAAAAAAATTTTTACACAAACCTAAGCAATTACTGGTAGGGTTAGGGGAAACTTTTTGGCCTGCCACACATAATTGGCATGCCATATAAGGATGGGAAGCGTATATTTCTCCCTCACTACCACTCATCTCCTCAAATTAAGCTTTCCCCAAGCTTTGCCTCTCAACACTCCGCCAAGTTTGTAGATTTAGGTATGAGTTTTTCTAGCAAAGATAGTTAATTGCATTCAATTATTTATTTATGCATAATATGCTATGCGTATCACTTTATTCACCATGATCTACAAATGTAATAATGATACAAGATCATCCTTGAAATTTTTGTGGTAATTATTGTAATTATTTCAGGATATATTATCTAACTACTATATGATTTTTAATTGTATATCAATTTCTACTAACGATGAATATGCCAAAAGCATATCCTCACTTATATTAGATGGTTAACTAAGCGTCATGAATGCTATGACTCCCACTTATAATAGGAGAATAATAATAAATTGCACCATCTAAGTTCCAATGCCAATAAATTAGGAGAGGTTTAAACATAGAATCATAAAAGTATTATGATGTGCTAGTTCAATCCCACAAATTGACCTTATCTATGGCAAATTGAAGATAATTCGTGTGGGTTTATTTAATCCTCAGCTATAACTATTTATGTAGAAGAGAAATTTTGTTAAATCAAATTAAGAACCCAACAAACATGACAACACAACCTCGTAAAATTATATGTCCTACCGATCCACACAAAAATATGCTCAATCACAAATAGATGTATGAGCAAAAATATGAATCAGTAGTTTGTCTCAGTGCGACTTAGGGTGCATTTGAGAGAGCTTATTCATAGCGGTGGCGTTTTCATGTGTTCTGGCGGCGTATCCCTAAACGGCGTTCCCATTTTTGTATTAAACACAGATCGCTGATAGGACCTCACGATTCGTGTTTAGTTGGAGCGAAAGACATATTTCGCGCACGACCGAGATGTATCGCTCGTCTGCCCTCTCCCGATCGAAGCTTGGCTCGCTTCTCCTCTCTATAAAGATCGCTCGACTCCTTCCTGCCGCACTGAAGCCCCATTCGCCTGCTTCCTTCTCGCGTACGGTCGAGACCTNTGCTCAATGTTTTTTTTTTTTTAAATACAACCTGCTTTCACTTGGCATATTATATAAATTCATTTTATAAACATACCCCCAAATGGGGTAGGTTAAATATTTTAAATTTTTTTAATGCTAATTAGCTTTATCAATAGGAGAATTACATTAAGGGTGCGTTTGGGACAGCTTTTCGGCAGAATTTTTGAAAAACGTTCCCTCCACGTGTGTTTGATTGGTGTGTTTGTGAATCGTTGTTTAAACCGACGGCTGGATATATCAAAAAACGCAGGCTGCAATGCTACTCCCACATTCCCATTCGGCCTTCCACGTTCTGCTATGGGAATATTTAATTCACTATGCGCACAAACAACACTTTCAAAACTGAAATTTTCAAACAGACCAACTGTTTCTGAAACACCAGCTTTTAAACAACTGATTTTCTACAACAACTTTTATACTGAAATTTCATACCGCTACAGCTAAAACAAACACACCCTAAAACTTATTTTTAGGTGTAGAAACCTAACTTTAATGGGGTAGGTATGAGAAAAAAAAATTTTACACAAACCTAAGCAATTACTGGGAGGGTAATATTAGGGGAAAACTTTTTGGCCTGCCATATAAGGATGGGAAGCGTATATTTCTCCCTCACTACCACTCATCTCCTCAAATTAAGTTTTCCCCTAGCCTTGCTTCTCAACACTCCGCCAAGTTGTAGATTTAGGTATGAGTTTTTCTAAGCTAAGATCAGTTAATTGCATTCAATTATTTATTTATGCATAATGTGCTATGCGTATCACTTTATTCACCATGATATCTACAAATGTAATAATAATAAAGATCATCCCTGAAATTTTTGTGGTAATTATTGTAATTATTTCAGGATATATTATCTAACTACTATATGATTCTTAATTGTATATCAATTTCTACTAACGATGAATATGCCAAAAGCATATCTTCACTTATATTAGTTGTTTAGCTAAGTGTCATGAATGCTATGACTCCCACTTATACTAGGGGAATAAATTGCATCATCTAAGTTCCAATGTCATTAAATTAGGAGAGGTTTAAACATAGATGTGCTAGTTCAATCCCACAAATTGACCTTATCTATCGCATTCTCATTAGTGGTACATTTATAGATACCCAAATTGAAGATAATTCGTGTGGGTCTATTTAATCCTCAGCTATAACTATTTATGTAGAAGAGAAATTTTGTTAAATCAAATTAAGGACCCAACAAACATTACAACATAACCTCGTAAAATTATATGTCCTACCAATACACACGAAAATATGCTCAATCACAAATCGATGTATGAGCAAAAATATCAATCAGTAGTTTGTCTCAGTGCAACTCAGTCATCTAGACTTGGGACTTCTTACCAAGCTGATTTTGATGATAATATTATTAATAAGTATCATACAATGGACAAATACTCTTTAGTTGAATCAAGTAGTGACGAGAAAATATATGAAAGTAAATATAATGTTATTGATTATGATGTTGATATGTACTTTCATACTCTGCCAATAGTGAAAAAAATAAATATGCAATGCTTTTACTTGCAACAACGAGATTTTTATAATCTTACAGCTCAGATCTTCAATCCATTATATGCAGTTAAGGAAATGAGCATTTCCAATGCGTCATAAATGAAAATAGAAGAGTTATGCAACAGTGTTCGTTAAGCTGTATCAATAAGGCATTGAGCAAGGTGCTGAAGTAGAAACATTAGTTCATGCTAACAATTACCAAACTACTTACAAGGAAGACCCATTTGCATTAGCGAGAGAAGTTTTCTCATATGGGCTATATGTAGTCATCATTTGGCTTAAATATGAGCACAACTGAAATTACCTAGGTAATGAAGGCTGGCAGTGAAGCCGTTATATGATGCCAACTACATTAGCAGCGTAATGAACCTACATGGGAACATAGTATATGGTATTACAAAATGATGATGAGACAACATGCCCCAAGAAGGAATATCAATTAAAAGGGTGCCCGCTTCATCCACCGAATCTTTACACTCCAGGAAATAATGCTATTCCACATAAATTTAGATAGAGGTAGCATTATTATTTACATACATGGCACGAAAATAGAGTTTTGGAGGGGTGCATAAGTAACTCTTGGGAAAACTCATCCACATCTTTAAAGAGAATATTTTGGCCAAAAATAGAGAAGTCCTGGAGGTTAGATAGGTTCCATTAGTGTGTAGAGAGCTTGCTAGAGCGTGTAACTGTGAGGAATTCTTCGATAAACTGTAAGAGTGGAGGGAATGTGAGAGATTTCTTCCTCCTTGCTACTTCGAAGAGGAATTCCGTGTGTCANGCCAAATTTTGAAGGGATGCTTAGGAAACTCTTGGGAAAGCTCATCCACAACTTTAATAGACTATTTTGGTCGAAAAATAGGAGGGTGGAAAGGAATCTAGAGAGAAAAGGAAGTGCTAGACAGAGTTCCCNCGTCGACGACGCCATCGACCCCGCCGACGGCGAGATTTTCTCGAGACTCCAGAATTAATTCATTAAGAAGGTCCGCTGACAACGCCCTCAAGGCCGCCGACGGCGAGCTCGACGGTTATGCCCAATCAAGCTTTGGATAAGGCCAAATTTTGAAGGGATGCTTAGGCAACTCTTGGGAAAACTCATCCATAACTTTAAAAGATGATTTTGGTCGAGAGTCTAGAGAATCTAGAGAGTCTAGGAAGGGCTAGAGGTCCTAGATGTTAGAAAGATTCCAATAGTGTGAAACAATTGTGAGGAATTCTTTGAGAGCTGTAAGAGTGGAGGGAAAGTGAGAGATTTCTTCCTCCTTGCTGCTTCGAAGAGGAATTCTATTTTCTGTAAAGAAAGCAAGAGATTTNAAGCTTTGGATAAGGCCAAATTTTGAAGGGATGCTTGGGCAGCTCTTGGGAAAGCTCATCCACAACTTTAAAAGACTATTTTGGTCAAAAATTGAGAGAGCCTGGAAGTCCTGGAGAGTTTCTGGAGGTTAGAAAGGTTCCAATATTGTGTAAACATTGTCAGGAATTCATTGAGAGATTGTAAGAGTGGAGGGAAAGTTAGAGATTTTTTCCTCCTTACTGCTTCGAANGAGATAAGTTTTTTACTTGTTGTAGTTTGTATGACTTTGATTTTATATATGAATTTCGAGTTANTCTTCGGCCAATTCCAAGGACAAGAATCCAACTTCGACGCACTAGCTCTTGTGAAACCAGCGAATACAACATTCATTTCTAAAATTGCTCATCATGCCAATCAGTTACGTGATGAAGCATTCAAAACAATGGAGGTGGCTTTTCTCCAGCAGTCTTCGGCCGAATTCAATTGATGAACAACTGCAGTTTTCTTTTTTAGTTTGTTTCATATAAGTTTATTTGCTTTTTTTTAAGAAAATTTAATTTTCTAATGCTAGTCTGAATACACCTTTATCAAGTTTATAGAACCGCTAACTTCTGCTATGTTTTTTTATCCTTCGTTAATCTTACAGTAAGTGTATACTATGTGAAAATCTTGCTGCAAGCTCAATAGATTTTTATATTGACTAATTTAGTTATATTATTGTAATTTGAAAATGATAAAAACAGGTAAATAGTGTAGTGAATCAAAATCTGTCCGGTAGATAATGCTAAAGGAACAGATGCACCGACGAGTGATCGAGAGAGGGAGAGAAATGAGAGAGAGAGAGATCATGCTAGAGGAACAAAGCGTTGCTCCGAGGAGTATTGAGAGAGGGAGAGAAATGAGAGACAGAGAGTGAGAGAGGACATCCCTTGATCGGGGGGAAAATGGGATGTTCCCGGGCTCGTGAACTCATTTTATTTCTCAAAGCCTGGTTTTACAAGTGTGGGGGAGCCAAAAGGTCTCATTTATATTATAAAACTTCTATTTTTAGAAGATAGAAGGGGCAAATAATATAAAAATTACATGTTTAGCCTTGTTTTAGAAATAAGCAAAGAGCATTTTAGTCATTTTTATTTTGACCGTTGGATTATCTTGATATCGATGCTGACTTTCATATAGATGTTTGTCGACCGACTAAAATGAGGTGGTAGAGGGAGAGAGCATGACTGATCGACTGAAATGAGGTGGCAGAGGGAGAGAGCATAACTGATCGACTGAAATGAGGCGGTCGAGTGCTAGATTGTCTCAAGATTCGTGCAAATCATTTTTTAGTATAAATATTAAATTTCTTAATTTTCTTGCTCCTTGATATTACCAACTACGATAAGGACAAGGAAATTTATAAATCAAACAAGCCTTGAATACGTAATTTGTTAATGATAGTCTCTACTAGGCTCTTTTTGTGCTTGGTTATAATATCTTTGTCATTTTCTGTCGTGTCTGCCTTTCCGGTGTTTTTCCTGCTGGAAGGAAATTGTCAAGTTTTGATGGCCGGTTGAAGGGAAAGTCGGTCGTCAGAGGAAGAGTTGGTCGTCGGGGGAAATGTTAGCCTTGGAGGAAAAATCTAGGTGTTGCTCGCTCCGGAAAGGAGTCTTATAATTGCTCACCCCAGGGGGATTTGCTCACCCCGGAGGAGATTATTGTAAGTGCTCACCTCATAAGGGAGCCTTGTATTTGCTCGCCCTAGGGAAGTCTTGTAGGTGCTTATTTGCTTGCCTTGGAAGGGAGTTATATATGCTCGGGAGGGAGGGAAGTTTTTGAGTTGTACACCCATCACGGAGCTTATCGCTGTCGGGTGTAAATTTTATGATTTGGGCTCAGAACTATGGTTTACACACTGTCGACCGTTTTATTTTTTTATTTTTTTTTCATTTTCATGATTTGAAAAGGTGAATGATTTTGTGATTTTGAAAATAATTTAAATATAAATATAACCTTTTTTATTTTTTTTTTTAAAGTAACATTTTAATTTTTAAAATAAGTGAGACCAAACGAGTCTCACATTTTAAATAGTTTAGATGATTTAATACAATACTACAAGTAATACACTTATCCCGAAGAATAAATATATCACCTGTAATAGGGATTCAATCATCTAGACTAAACAATTTGTGACATCCGTTTGATCTGCGAAATTGTCTTATTCGCCAACAAGTTCCCCTACTTAATACGAGGATTAGACAAGGTTTATTTTATCTGGGTTCCTGGTTCCCTATAGAGGCAAGCCCCTATAGTTAATTATATCTTAAATGACTGGGAGTCATTTAAGAAAACTCTCGATTAAGATCAGGTGGTTTTGCTTTCAACATTTCAAAGTTTAGGTTTTCACGGTTGGATATGGAAAAATCAAATGGGAATGACTCAAAATAGGAACAATTATTTAAGGAATCAAAATGGAAGAAAAGTAGGGGATATCACAGATTCAGGAGAAGCCCCAGAGATGTCCCAACTATCCTATTATTCGGCTTTATGTCTTTTGAAATGACTTAATTTGATATTTCAATCTCGCAAATTATTTAAGATTTAGGACTTATGTTTGCACAATGTCGGATTGTGCAAATAACCTAAAAAGACAGGAGGATTTATACCGTACCGAACGGTAACCTCGGAATCCTAATGCGTTAGGACTTATAATTGTACAACAGAGTTGTACAAAAAGCCTAAAGAGTGATCTTATGGGTGGTTATTTAATCTAAGGAAAGTGTATCGGTGATGTGAATGTGTTCATGTGATGTGAAGATGTTTTGTTGTTGCAGATCCACCTTGAAGTTGTTCCTCGTCGCGCTGCCCACGATATTCGCTCCAAGCTCTTCGTAGTAGCACCTCCTGGTTTAGTTTTGAAAATGCACCTAACCACTAGGTTATTCTATACTAAGGCATAGTCCAAAAACTAAGCAATAAAACATGCAGTGTGAAAGAAAAGTAACAATGTACTATACAGTAAAGAGGAAAGACAGTATAGCATGTTGTACAGTATAGTAACAGACAGAAACAAGAATATTATAATATGCTGTACAGAAAGAACAGTAACAGACAGAAACAGGAATAGTATAACATGTTGTACGGTACAGTAGCAGACAGAAATATGAATAGTGTAACATGTTGTACAGAAAGAACAGTAACAAGTAGAAATAAGAAAATGAAGTGTTGTAAAATGTAAAGCAAACATGTACGCCCGTGAGATCCGCTGTTCATTAAGTATAGCAAAACTAAATGCATCGCAAAAAGCGAAGTCTAGAAGAAATGTCGTCCAGAAAATCCGAAGAAGAGTGTAACAACGACTCGTGACAGAAAACTCGAGAAAATCAACGATAAAAGACTCAAGTAAAAGAAAAGAAAAAGAATCCACAAAAATCTTGGAGAAATCCCGAAAGAAAGGAAAAGTAACACGAGTGCATGTCCCAAAGCTTCAATAAAACAAAAAAAGTTCGAGTGAGAGGGACCGCAAGCACTCGTATGGGGCTAGACTCAGATATATATTTATACTCGAGGGTCCGCGAAGGCTACTCGGTCACCCGAATGTATAGAACCAGCCACTCGTCTAGAAGGGTGTCTTGAACCTC
>JXCR01147870.1:55555-119624 GCA_002079205.1 Phalaenopsis hybrid cultivar | reverse complement strand
TATATATATATATATATATGTTTCTTTTTTTTCATTGAGAAGGTAATAAGCCTGCCAACTGATTTGCTAGAATGGTGATGCAACAACTTGTTTCAGTTAAGTCCTCTCGCCCTCCCCTAAACTTTCTTCTACTTGGGGATAATTTAAATGGTCCTTATTATAGGATTTCTTATTGGAAAAGAGAAACAAAAGCATGTAAAAAAAATAATATAAACGAACATGTAGAGAGAAAAAATAATTTCTTACTTAGAGAGAGAGAGAGAGAGAGAGGGAGGGAGGCAAGAAATGGAAAAACAAACATATACAAAAAAAAAATAATAATATTAAAAAATAAGAGGAAAAGAAAATGGTGTTATTTTTTAACGTTAATTTTTTTAGATTTTTTCTGGTGTTATTCTCACACACATCGTGGTGGTTTTAGGTTTTTGCCGCCTTTTGGTGTTACTGCTGGACGTTATTTTATTTCTTGATTTTCTCTACTTTTTTTGTCTTTCGGAAGTAGGCATATATATTGTATTTATTATTTTTTTTTTGCATTAGGTATTGTTGTAGGTTTTGTGCAACCTACTAAATTGTTGGAACTCATATCTACACTATCTAAATGTGTTGATTTTAGTGGTTAAAAAAAGAAAATATTTTATTGGCTAGA
The DNA here is from genome assembly GCA_002079205.1 of Phalaenopsis hybrid cultivar. Lineage (NCBI taxonomy): Eukaryota > Viridiplantae > Streptophyta > Magnoliopsida > Asparagales > Orchidaceae > Phalaenopsis > Phalaenopsis hybrid cultivar. The sequence goes on along the minus strand of JXCR01147870.1, from coordinate 118,975 downwards.
AAAAAAATTTTACAGGTTTTTTATTATACGTATCTTTGTTTAGATTGAAGTTAATTTTTCTTTTAGTCATGCTGATACTATTTCTAGGGTAGAAGAGATATGCATCATTATTGTTATATATAAACTCTTTTAATTGTGTTGTGATATGAACTGAAATGATATTGCTATTTCTACTTTATTGTATTTCTTAAGGTATTTTTGTGGCTCTATATTATAACAATGAATTCCTTTTAATTATATCATGAAAAAAAATTTATTGATGTTTAATTGACAAGATATAACTTGATCCAATTTTAAGATTTGTGTCGTTTCAGTATGTGACGGATTGTCACGATGGAGGAGTAGAGTCCTTCGCCCTTGAGCGGCCTAAACTAGTTTGGTTCGGTCTAATTTTGGAGGTTTATCATTTAAAAATATGCTCCAGGTCACTTGATATTTCTTATTTGGTTCAACTTTTGGAATACAATTGCAAATTTGCTTAAAGCACAGTTAAATGGCTATATAAATAAATTTTCACAATTTTTATATTCTATTTTGAGATTTTTTTTTCTTAATTTGAAAATTTTAACGCAAATTTATGATTGGTCATATTAATTTTGCAAATCATATCAATAATGATTACAAAACAAATTTATTGTCAACTAAAATATGATATCGTTTATTCATTATCAATAAATATGATCAAAAAAGGTATTTAGCTGTATTAATGAAGCATTAAGTGATAATATTGAAAAAGAAAAATACGATTTTCCCTGCAGGTTTTCTCGGGTGCATGCAATATCTCGGGGCAAGCCAACTGAATATTTTCTTATGATTTTATTTGCCGTCTAGCAAAGGGAAGTTATTGTACTTAAAAATTTTTAATATAAAGTGTAAAAGTGAGGAATGAAAAATAATTAGTAAATAACATTATTTATTATTATTATTATTATTTTGCTATCCTCCAAATCATGAACTTTTTGCATCTACTCTGAAGCATAAAACAAGGGGCACAATTAGATCAACTAATTTTTTTCTTATGTAATTTGATTATTTTTAGAATTGATATTCTAGTTGATTCTTTTANTTTCAGTTAAGTGCTCTCCTCCCCCTCCCCTAAACTTTCTTCTACTTGGGGATAATTTAAATGGTCCTTATCATAGGATTTCTTATTGTAAAAGAGGAAAAAAAGCATGTAAAAAAAATAATATATACAAACATATAGAGAGAAAAAATAATTTCTTACTTAGAGAGAGAGAGCGGGGGGCGGAGAGATATGGAAAAACAAACATGTACAAAAAAAAAATAATATTAAAAAATAAGAGGAAAAGAAAAAGGTGTTAATTTTTTTAGATTTTTTCTGGTGTTATTCTCATATATATCCTGGTGGTTTTAGGGTTTCGCCACCTTTTGGTGTCACTGCTGAACGTTATTTTATTTCTTGATTTTTCTCTACTTTTTTAGTCTTTCGGAAATAGGCATATATATTGTATTTTATATTTTTTTTTGCATTAGGTATTGTTGTAGGTTTTGTTCAACCTACTAAATTGTTGGAACTCATATCTACACTATCTAAATGTGTTGATTTTACTGGTTAGAAAAAGAAAATATATTATTGACTAGAAAAAAATTTTTACAGGTTTTTTATTGTACGTATCTTTCTTTAGATTGAAGTTAATTTTTCTTTTAGTCATGATGATACTATTTCTAGGGTCGAAGTCTTTATTGTTATATATAAACTCTTTTAATTGTGTTGTGATATGAACTGAAATGATATTGCTATTTCTACTTTATTGTATTTCTTAAGGTATTTTTGTGGTTCTATATTATAAAAATGAATTCCTTTTAATTATATCATGAAAAAAAATCTATTGATGTTTAATTGACAAGATATAACTTGATCCAATTTTAAGGGTTGTGTCGTTTCAGTATGTGACGGATTGTCACGATGGAGGAGTGGAGTCTTTCGCCCTTGAGTGGCCCTAAACTAGTTTGGTTCGGTCTAATTTTGGAGGTTTATCATTTAAGAATATGCTCCAGGTCAATTGATATTTCTTATTTGGTTCAACTTTTGGAATTCAATTGCAAAATTGGTTAAAGCACAATTAAATGACTATATAAATAAATTTTCACAATTTTTATATTCTATTTTGAGATTTTTTTTCTAAATTTGAAAATTTTAACGCAAATTTATGACTGGTCATATTAATTTTGCAAATCATATCAATAATGATTACAAAACAAATTTATTGTCAACTATAATATGATATCGTTTAATCATTATCAATAAATTTGTTCAAAAAAGCTATTTAGCTGTATTAATGAAACATTAAGTGATCATATTGAATAAGAAAAATACGATTTTCCGTGCAGGTTTTCTCGGGTGCATACAATATCTCGTTGCAAGCCAACTGAATATTTTCTTATGATTTTATTTGCCGTCTAGCAAACGGTAGTTATTGTACTTAAAAATTTTTAATATAAAGTTTAAAAGTGAGGAATGAAAAATAATTAGTAAATAACATAATAGGACTCTTAAGTCTTAACTGAAGGAGTTCTTATCCTTCGTGTCTATTCAATTAACTGCTATTATTATTATTATTATTATTATTATTATTATTATTATTATTATTATTATTATTATTATTTTTCTATCCTCCAAATGATGAACTTTTTGCATCTACTCTGAAGCATAAAACAAGGAGGACAATTAGATCAACTAAATTGTTTATTATATAATTTGATTATTTTTAAAATTGGTATTCTAGTTCATTCCCTTTTCAAATTCTCGCTCAAATATCGAAATTCATAATAAAACCTTACCCGTATACTTCATTTTTATCAAATTCCCACATAAATACAATTGCTCGGTACTTGATAAAAAACAAATTCCCGCATAAATACAATTTCATTTTTATCGTAAATTATAAAGTATCAAGTGCAACTGTAAATATCTCATTCTATAAACGTTGAAATTNGAAATTCATAATAAAACCTTACCCATATACTTCATTTTTATCAAATTCCCGCGTAAATACAACTGTTCGGTACTTGATAAAGAATAAATTTATTGCATGTTTCGTAAATTACAAAGTATCAAGTGCAACTGTAAATACCCCATTCTATAAATGTTAAGATTATTAATCTTGCATAGGTTTTAGTCGGGCCAAGAACACTGTAGTTCAGCTTATTCATTGTTTATTTCTACAGCCGGTGGGATTAGTTCTCATAGATAGGTCAATGGAGTAGTTGTTAGTTGTGACTTGTGAATTGTTTATCTATGACTTCTTGAAACAAATTATAAAAATTGTAAAAATAGGTGGTTTAGTCTTTTGCAAGGTGACAGTGCTTAACTACTCCTAACCTACCATTGTCCTTCACAAATATTAAATGGAAAATTTTTTACCCACTAAAAACGTTTTTTTCTTTCTAAAATTTCAAAATACGCACCATAAACTTTAAGATAATTTAGATATATAATAAAGAACTTTTCGTTCNCAAATTATAAAAATTGTAAAAATAGGTGGTTTAGTCTTTTGCAAGGTGACAGTGCTTAACTACTCCTAACCTGCCATTGTCCTTCACAAATATTAAATGGAAAATTTTTTACCCACTAAAAACATTTTATTCTTTCTAAAATTTTAAAACAAGCACCATAAACTTTAAGATAATTTAGATATATAATAAAGAACTTTTAGTTCATTAAATTTTATATTTGTTTATTAATTGTTGAAATTTTAATTAACATCATTATAAGCTTTTATAACATGAAATGATTTTNCTACAGCCGGTGGGATTAGTTCTCATAGATAGGTCAATGGAGTAGTTGTTAGTTGTGACTTGTGAATTGTTTTTCTATGACTTCTTGAAAAAAATTATAAAAATTGTAAAAATAGGTGGTTTAGTCTTTGCAATGTGACAGTGCTTAACTACTCCCAACCTACCATTGTCCTTCACAAATATTAAAGGGAAAATTTTTCACCCACTAAAAACGTTTTTTTCTTTTTAAAATTTCAAAACACGCATCATAAACTTTAAGATAATTTATATATATAATAAAGAATTTATAGTTTATTAAATTTTATATTTGTTTATTAATTGTTGAAATTTTAATTAACATCATTATTAGCTTTTATAAAATGAAATGGTTTTTTTTTCATGCATGCCTTTAATTATAATTTAGAAACTATAGTATTATACAAATAAAATTAAATATTCAAATTTTAATACATAATTACATAAGAATTTCACTATATGGATATAAAGCCCACTAAACTTTAGCTACATTGACCACTTATTTTGTATCAGCCATACACTATATAGTTTAAGGAATTCACATCAAAATAAGAAAATCTATAATAGACTAAAATTTTCCTCATATATAAATATATATGTGTGTGTGTGTGTGTGTGTAATTTGAGATGAAAACTGTAAATGTACTGAAGATATTTAATGTCTATTTATTTTTACATATGTTATTTTATGAGGAAATTAATTTTTATAGAATTTACTTCTAAATATGTATAATAATTTTTCTTTCTTGAGTCTTATTTTTTAATAAATTTAATTATTTGAAACTTAACATAATGCTACTACTTATGGAGAATATCCCCGCAATTTTTTTTGGGGGCCTTTACATACATATCACCAAATTCTTAAGTATTTACATATTTTAAATTTCAATTTTACATTCTATATTTATAGTAGTAAAAATTTTCATATCACAAAATAATCATGATATTTTAAACAATCACGTACGCCTTTTCACACATATGTAAGGTTATATGCATGTAAAAATTGAAGTTTATATGCATGTAAAAATTGAAGTTTGATTTAGTCCAGTAAATACATCAGAAATTGTGCGGTATGTCTATAAATCCATCTCTTGTCATTTCCGCCGGGCTACCCATACACCAGTGGAATTCCTGGGGCCGCGGAGCATGATTTCGGAAGGCAACATATCATGTATTTACGGGATTGCATTATTTGGTCAAAACCTAAAAGTAGACTTGTATCGAGTCTCAAGAATGTATTTCGATGTTTTAGTTTTAAAACCATAATTTTTTTTTTCTTATTGGTTTGATCTTAGTTTTCATAAATTAAGAAATTAAAAAAATCAATTTTAGAAGTTAAAATGAAAAATTCATGAAATTAAATCTATATTATAAATATATTATATGTAATTTCTTTTTATATTTGTTCATAATTAAAATTCAATTAGAAATTAAATTATTATTTATATAAAATTGAAAGGTTTAAATCAAATTAAAATTGAGTTTAATTTTATCAAAATTATGATTCATTTGATTATTTGAGTTTGAATATTTGAATGTAATTTTGGCCTTTTGCGCCCAAACGATTCCCAAATTCCCCAAAACACTCGAAAATTTCCAAAATTTCCAAAATACCCCCAACTTCACCAAAATTACCAAAATGCCCCTCGTGGCCCTAAAAATCCTGAAAACCTTCAAAATAATTTCAAACACTCTCAAAACCAATCCTAACCACACATTGGGCCTAATTTGACCAAATTGACCGATTTTGACCAAAATCCCAATTTTACCCCTATATCCCAAAAGTCTCCAAATCCATCCCAAATTCCACCAAATTGATTTCAAACTATCCAATTTCAAATCCAAATTAAAATTCATCATGTCTATACCCAATTAAAATCAAATTCTAGCCCAATTGAGTGCAATTTCAAGTCCAATTTCCAAGTCCAAATAAAATTCCCAATTTTGATCATATCCCTGAATCCCATAAAATTAAACCTTATAACCAATCCAATTTCCCCAAATTTGAATCCTAAACTTTTCATAACATTCTCCGATACCAAATTGAACTTTCAATTGGCCTAGAAAAAAACTCAAGCCTAGCCCAAATTCAACTCAAAGCAAAACCCCCAATTTTGCCCCAAAGTCAAAATTTCTCCAAATTGAATTTCATAGCACCTCAATCTTCAACCCAATTGGCTTCCCAATTCCTCATGACAATTTTCTAAAGCAAATTGACGATTCAATTGAGGCCAATCCAAGATCTAGCCAAAGCCAAACCTAAGTCCAAGCCAAATCATGAATTTAGAACCCAAACCCTACACCAACTTAGAGCCATTTGGTTCAGCCCATCATGGACCACCACAACTGATTTGGACCATAAGAACCGCTCTAGATCATTTAAGCCCACCCTAGTGGTGCCATGGACTAAGGGTCCTATGATTTTGGGGATTCTTTTCAATTTTTGGCAAATTTACCTAAGCTTTCCCTCACTTGATTAAAGCTCCATTATAATCACAATTAAACCTTCCCTTCTTTTATTGAGACATCTAGCCACCTCCACTGACCTGGTCAGTCGACCTAGTGACCGAAAATCCCAAAACTTAGAAGGATCCCCCATGGACCAAGCCTTAAATTCACCCATCCACTGTGGCCAACTCCCATTGGCTAATTACGCCGATTAGCCCTCCACATAAGCACAATTTTCCAACTCTTTGATTGCCCTGCTGGCCACCATGGCCATGGCTTATTAAACCACCCCCTCCATGGCCAAAGGGAGAGTGCTAACAATTGTTTGGGGAGAGCCTTTCAAAACATCCTAAGTTCAACCCCACCATTTTCAACCATTCAAAACCCTTGCCAAACCCTAATTTTGAGCTCAAAATCCAGGGCTTTTTCTTTGACTCAAAAAAAATCCACAAAAAATCTAATTAAACGACCCAAAAGCTTACTCAGATCAAATGAGGAAGTTCCCCATCAAAATTCCTCTTTTTTGAGCACTCCAACCCACATCTAGACCAAGGTCGCACCACCTTTTGATCAAAATCATACTTATAACCTATACTAGCTCAAACAGACACTTTGAGGAGGTTCATTGGACCACAAGGAAGCTTTCACAAGCACTGAATTGAGGCCTTGCTTCTTGGGCAAATATATAATTAAAAAACTCCAAATTTGCCATCAGTTCCATTAATTGTAAATTGAACCTATATTTCATACGTATGTAACCTTATAGATAAGTTCGCTTTGACTAGATGAAGCTATAGGAATAAATCCCATGTGGTTTACTCGAATATGGACGGTTCTCAGTTTAGAATGATTGGCGACAATGAACGGATGTCGTCCATTTGTGCTTGTATTGATCCAACGGCAGAGAAGCAGTTGGACGGGAGAGTGGTTCATAAAGTTCAGGCCGATTCGGCGTTGACGTGGAAGGCATCGTCAAATAGGAGCGCACCACATGGAGTTTCGAAGCTGCTGAGCAACCAATCACTGCAATTTGGATAAGTACAAAAATAAGTATTTTTTATTTTGATTAATTCAGAAACATCAAATTTTCATAACTTTGTGTCGAAAAATCATAAGAATAAAATAAAAATACCTACTTGCTAAATGAAATGAGAGGAATATGATGGACCAAAAATATAAATTACTTGACATTATTTTATTTTTAAATAATTAAATACTTGTCGGCACTATTTTGGTTGGAGGGGAGTTGCCCGTGAGAAGCTGTCGACCGCCATAATTGAAATCCCGTCACCCGCTTCAGAAGGACATTGAAGTTTAGAAAAGTATGAAATCAAACTGACCCCATATTTTCCATAGTTTAAATGAAGGAGCACTATACCTCAAACCTTGTATCTATTCCGAAGGATGAACACAAGACTTGAGGATGAGGCTCGATCAAATAAACTAAGGAAAGTATGAAGTCCGTCTGGTCTATGAAACCTGTGTATTTGCCAACAAGTTCCCCTATTTAATATAAAAAATTAAATAGGGTTTATATTAAGCTGGGTTCAGACATGCTTCCTATAGGGGAAAGCCCCTATAGTTAATTACATCTTAAATAACCAAAGTCACCTGAGAAGACTCTCGATAAAAATCAAGAAATATTCTCTTCAAGGAGTTTCAAAGGGTAGGACTTTTTAATGAGATCGGACAAAGAGGTATGAAAGGGGATTGGTTCAAATTTGGAACATTTTATTGTAGAATCCAAAGGAAGAAGGACTAGAGAAAATCAAGAAATATTATCTTCAAGGAATTTCAAAGGGTAGGAATCTTCAACGAAATCGGACGTAGAGGTGTGGGAAAAATTATCTTCAAGGAATTTCAAAGGGTAGGACTCTTCAACGAAATTGGACGTAGAGGTTGAATTATCTTCAAGGAATTTCAAAGGGTGGGACTCTTCAACGAAATCAGACATAGAGGTGTGAAAGAGATTGGTTCAAATTTGGAACATTTTATTGTAGAATCTAAAGGAGGAAGAACTAGGGGATGTCGGGTTCAAATTTGGAACATTTTGTTGTAGAGTCCAAAGGAGGAAGAACTAGGGGATGTCATGGGTTCTCAAATTTGGAACATTTTATTGTAGAATCCAAAGAAAGAAGAACTAGGGGATGTCATGGATCTAGCAAATTTGGAACATTTTATTGTAGAATCCAAAGGAGGAAGAACTAGGGGATGTCATGGATTCAGAGGCAAACCTCGGAAACTTCCCAAGCTATCCTAATGTTTGGCTTCAATTTTGAGGAGAAATATTTAGGTGTTTTGTCCTGAACCCAATTTTATTAGTTAGGGCTTACATTTGTCTGAAATGATCACACAAATAGCCTGGAAGATGTAAGGATTTAGGTCGTGATGAACAATTTTATTAGTTAGGGCTTACATTCGTGTGAAACAATCACACAAATAGCCTGGAAGATATGAGGATTTAGGTCGAGTTATGATATCAAATCAAGTGACCTTATGGTTGAAGTTTTTTAAATTTTATTGGGGCGTAATAAAGTTGATTAGAGCGACACCGGTTAAGATCCTATTTCCCTCGTTCCGGCATCATTATTTTCTATTGGATTCACTTAGTCCAAATGAACTTATCAAATTCCGGCACCACTATTTTCTATTGGATTCACTTAGTCTAAATGAACTTACTAAACTCAACTTACTGAGTTTCATCATTTCATTTGGACCGTGGGAAGCCTCGTTAGAAACCGTAGGTTACCTCCTCCAAAAGATTCCCGATCATCTGATAGAGATGTCTTAATTTAATTGAAGTTGTAGTTTTGTGTGATGTTTGTGATTAAATTTTGAGTTGTTTTGTATTTTGAATGTTGTGGGGGGGAATTTTATCTTGGTTGATTTTAATTTTGGTTTTTGGTTTTGGTTTTGTGACTATCCTAATAGTTTTCGTTTTCCATGCAAATTTGTATAAGCACAAAAGTATAACATAAAAGTACGAGAAAGACAACGCTACAAACTGTAAAAGCGTACCTGGCGAGTCTTCTCGTTCCACCACCTGAAACATAAAAATGCATGTTAAGGCAATTTTTGGAGAGCAAGAAAAGTAAAGTTCTGGTGGTTTTCCTAACCTTATGTCATATTTTGGTGGGTCCTTTTATGTAAAGATGATTTTTTCAAGCAAAACATATTTAGTTTAGTAGATCTTCAAGACATCCAATAGAGCTAGAGAAAGAAACAGGTCCGTGCTACTCTCTCGCTGCCTGGTGGAAAATTCTGAGTTCTTTTAAACTTATTATGTTGCTTAATAAGTCATTCTGTAAATACCCTTATTACTTAGTGAACACTGATGTCTCAATTATCCCTAAGAATAGGGTAATTATCACTTGTACATCAATTTAAGAATTATGTGGGTGAAGACTCTTAAAGAGGCAAGTTAGTGTTGTTGGAACATTTAGCCAAATTTTAATCCTAATAGGGCTTAGTGGTGTTTCAAGGATGTTTGATTGTGTTATGTTTATTTCTCTAATCCTTATTTAGTCAATTTTTATTTGGCCTAAGTCACTGCTAAGCCCTTAGGACCTAGGTGAGTGTCTTAATTAGTTTTGAAAAGGCTAAGCTTTAAGTGGTCAAGATTCATGATTTGGATTTTATTTAAATATCAAGGTAGGGGTATTAAATTGATTAATTATTGACTTCAAAATTCATACCCCTAAGTTAGGATCATTTAATTTTAATAAACTTCCAAATTTTAATAATTTAGAAATTTATTGATCTTAATTAAGAAAGTGCAATTGGTTTCTATCAATTGACAGGATCATTTAATTTTAATAAACTTCCAAATTTTAATAATTTAGAAATTTATTAATCTTAATCCCGAATTTAATTTTAATAAACTTCCAAATTTTAATAATTTAGAAATTTATTAATCTTAATTTTTTTTTAATGAGGAAAGTGAATTGATTAATTATTGACTTCAAAATTCATACCCCTAAGTTCAGGATCATTTAATTTTAATAAACTTTTTAATATGATTTAGAAATTTATTAACTTATCTTTTTAATGAGGAAAGTGAGATTGGTTTCTACCAATTTAAATTATTAACTTATCTTTTTAATGAGGAAAGTGAGATTGGTTTCTACCAATTAACCCCTTATGTTATAAGCATCAAATAAATTGATTAAGATCAGAGGTTACCTATTTCCTCCTTGACTTAAGCCTAAATGTTAATTAAGGCTAAATTTTCAAAATTACACATTTGCCCCTAAGTCTCTAACACTTCATTATTTGTTAAATTCAATTTAAATGACTTTGAAATTTTTATATTACCGTATTCATGGGTCAATTAAGACATCATAGGAGAAAATGTGATTTTTCACAATTTAATTTATTTTATATAATTATTTTCATACAAAAATAAGTTTTTCAAAGAAAATTCCTAATTTGACCAAGGTAAATTCTAATCCTTGAAATTTTTACTGGAGGTAGACCTAGACTAGAGAAGCCTTTAGACCAAATTTCATGATTTTTTGAATTCTCTGTGATCTATGAGAATTATTTTAAGTTATGGGTTATTTAATAAAAATAAAATATTTTAAATGATGAAAATTAAGTTTTGTATTTTTAAAAAATCTCTCTGAGGTTAGAGAACCCAGAGGAACAAATTCAATATTTTTTTGATTTTTCTTTGATTTATTGGAATTATTTTAGTAAAAAACTCATTTTTAGCCTTTAAAAATATTGAAATTAAATATCTTTATTTAGAAAATCAGGAAAAATATTCTAATTGTTCCTAAGTGATTGGGAAAATAAATATCTTTATTTAGAAAATCAGGAAAAATATTTTAATTGTTCCTAAGTGATTAGGAAACAATTTAGAACATTTCCATGATTCAATATCTTTATTTAAAAAATCAGGAAAAATATTCTAATTGTTCCTAAGTGATTAGGAAGAAATTTAGAATATTTCCATGAATTTTTTTTTGTATTTCTTATCTTTAAATATTTAAAATAGGTTAAAAATCAAGTTTTTATTCTAAATATTATTTTATTTTTATAGAATATCCCTAATCACAGAGAACCCAAGACACTAGGTTTCATAATTTTTTAAGTTATATTTTGATTTTTAAAAAGTCATTTAAGTGTCAAAAGTAATATTTATCTTTAAAAGTCAACTTAAGTTATCAAATAAACTCAAAATATTTTAAACTTTTTTCAATGACTTCTTTGGATCATAAACAACAGTAATAAAAAATTACGTCATTTAAATGTTTATATTTTCCAAAATTAATTATCTTAGTGATTTAGTGTTTGTAAAATTTAAGTGCATTTTAATTAAATGTTTAAATTTTCCAAAATTAATTATCTTAGTGATTTAGTATTTGTAAAATTTAAGGGCATTTTAAATGACTTGAACCATGAAAATATTTATATTTTCCAAAATTAATTATTTTAGTGATTTAGTGTTTGTAAAATTTAAGTGCATTTTAAACGACTTGACCCATGGAATTATTTTCAAAAGCTCCACTAGTCAGAGTGGACCTTTCGTTTTAATTGACTTGACCCATGAAATTATTTTCAAAGGTTTCTCTGGTCATGGTAGACCTTCAAAATTTTTTTAGGATTTTCTAATCAATATGCTAAATTTCCATGATTATTTTAAAGAAATAATGTGGAATAACTTATTAGAATTTTCTAATCAATATGCTAATTTCCATGATTATTTTAAGGAAATAATGTGCAAGATTTTGAAAAATATGGATCTCTGTATAGAAACCTCCTCTGAATTTGGAAAAATCAGAGAATGTTTCCCTTGACAGAGGCTACAACATGCCAAATATTTAAGCCAAGGTGATGTATCAATATGCATGGAGAATTAAATGATCCCAAACAGTGTTTAATTAATTAAACATATTTTATGCATCGAATAGACTTGAAATTTCTTCCACATTATTCTACTCTGTTCACTGAGCAAGAGGGTGTTTTTATTTTATTTTTGCGATTTTTCTACACAAAGTTAAGGATTTTCTAAGTTAGGGTATTTAAATAAATAGAAAAAGCCCTATTTTTCTATTTAAACCACGCGCGCCACCTCAAACTACGACGGCTCCGAAGGCATGCGTGGCACACTCTGGTTGGACGTCGCCATCCATGTAGCTGCTGACTCGGCCCGCTGTTTATGTGCTGAAGCGTCGTCCGACTCGATCTCCTCCATCCATTTGATACATGCTTGATCAAACGGTTCCCCAATATCGTCCCCGATAGAATGATCCCGTGACCGTCCACCCTAAAATCTAAAAATCTCAGCTTAGACTCAACCAAATAACCTTGGTTTTGGTCCTATGCACTCGTATAAGTGAGACGAACACATTCATATGTTAATCATGCAATTAAATTAAGTCTAATTAAATGGAGAATCAAAATCAGCTTGGGATGAGGTGGGTTTTATACGTTTTCTCTGAGAAGTGAAGCTTCGATCAGAGGGTCTTAGCACGTTCATTATGAGCTAAAGAGGCTAGGGATTGAGTCCCTGGCCTTGGTGTAAGGCCCAGGTATGAATTCGATCACGACCGAATTTGAGTGTTGATCTCGAGCTATGGTAGAGGCTCTGTGGAAGGGGGATTTTATGGGGCTTTCACTTTTTTCACAATTGTGAAGATGTGGTTAAAGTTAATTTGAGTTTAGGTGGACTGTGGAGGTTATTGGGCTCTGTCCTGGTATCCGGCAAGGTTCCAAGCTCAAAATTGAGCTCTGACAATGGGAATTGGTGAGAAAAAAATGGTTGGATTGCACTGAGGACATCTTAGGGAAGCTCTGTGTGAAGTTTGGAGAGGCCTCACTAAGGAAATTTTAGCACATTTTCTTATGGCCGTGGGAGTTAGCCTTTTATATAAATGGGGTAGGCTGTCATGGCCAATTAGGAGGTGTAATGTGGTGCTTAGGTGGAGGGCAGAGGAGCTCCATAGTTTGATTTGGATGAGCTGGCCTCTAGGTTTGATTTGGGTGAAGCTCCATGGGGGTGGNCCTCTAGGTTTGATTTGGGTGAGGTGTCATGGGGGTGGCTCTCAGTTTTGAGCTTTTCCGGCCACTAGGCTGGCCGGCCGACCAGGGGGAGGTGGCTAGGAGCTCAAGGAACCTAGGGGAACATGTCACAGCAATTTAGTGCAATAATACCTAATTTTGGTAAGGATATCTTAAGCACATGCATTTTTGGAAATAATATCCCTTGATTTGTGGGACCTTTGGTCCATGGATTGATTTAGGTGATTTCATGGTGTTTGGACAGGTCACTAAGTCCAACTAATGGTTGTGATGGAGTTAATTTAGTGACTTTAGGGTGGTTAGTTCACATTTAGTGCATGGGTCCAAGTGGGTGCAAATGGCCAAGTCTTGTGTTTGGTCTAGGCTATCCATATCAATTTTTCCAATTAATTATTTCATTTGGTGTAGATGATCATAAGGAATAACTTTGGGGAAGGATGGAAGTGGTTTTGAGCTCAATTGAAGGGTCAATTTGAGGGAATTTTGAATTTTAGTCAATTTGGTCATGTTGGGCTAGGCTTTGGTCTAGCTTGGGTTAGCCTTGGGCTAAGTCAAAATTGATTGTTATAAATGATAAATAGGGACCCTATGATGATTTTTAAACATGAATTGGATGCCAATTTGGGGGTTAAAGCAATCAATTGGATGAAATTTGGGGACTTAGCCAATTTGGGGCTAAATTTGGGAATTTTGGATTTAGGCCAAAATCAAATGGATATGAGGCTTCACCAAGGAAAATTGATGGTTGATTTTGATGTGTAGGAATGTTATAAAGATTTTTCAACATTAATTGGGGCCAATTGACTAGGCTATGGGTTCAATTTGGTGAGATTAGGTCATATGGTCAAAATTGGGGTTTTGACCCAAATCAAAATTGGGCTCAAATCATGGACCAATTGAGCTTGGATTTAATTTAGTTTGGTCATATAAAGAGTTAATTTGAGTTTAGGATTGGAATTGGGTCAATTGAGATCAAATTGATGAACATTTCAGTTATATTTGGGGAATTTGGGCCCTTAAAGGAAATTTTGGGGATATTTGTTAAAGATGGTTACATTGGCCAAAATGGGTCATGTGACAGTTAATAGAAATGAAATTGAAAATATTTGAGATTTATTAGGATTTTATGAGAATTTTTGGAATTTTTTGGATTTTGGATTATGGATGGGTATTTTGGTAATTTGGGAGTGTTTTAGGGGTAAAAGGCGAAGATGAGTTTTTTGGCAAAGTTGAGGTACCAACCATCATCAAAAAGCCATGGAGCAATGGAAACCCCACTTTGGGTCCTCTACATAGTGGTCTTAGCCAAACCATAGCCTTAGGGCTGGTAGGTCTAGATCTACACGAGTATCCCAAAAAGATCAAGGGACCTATGCTACAAATTGAGTTTAAGGTTGTGAGTGATTGTGAGTGCAGATAAGTGTTGTGAGTGCCTTAGCTGCAGATCAACACCCAGGGTTAACCCTAAGGTCCAACAGTCCTAAAGGTGACTCATCTTGAGTTTGCCAAGTGGACGTCACCTACCTACGTGTTTAGAGGTTGAGAGCAATATGTGGAACTTCAAGTTGAGTGGAGAAGAGTTTAGAATATCAAAGGTTCAGCAATCCTAAGGGTGACTCATCTTGAGTTTCCTTACAGTGACCCCACCTACTATATTCAACACCCAGGGTTAATCTTAAGGTTCAACAGTCCTAAGGTGAGCCAGCCTGAGTTTCGCCAGTGGACGTCACCTACCTACGTGTTTAGGCAATCCTAACGGTGACTCATCTTGAGTTTCCCCCACAGTGACCCCACCTACTAAGTATTTAGAGAAGGTCTAGCAATCCTAAGGGTGACTCATCTAGAGTTTCCCCCACAGTGACCCCACCTACTAAGTATTTAGAGGTTGAGACCAACATGTGGAACTTCAAGTTGAGTAGAGAAGAGTTTGGAATTTCTAGTGGTGAGGGTGCCTTTTCTAGTTTTATAAGAATAGTCAGTAAAAGAGTCCTATGGCTAGATCTTAGGCTACTAAAGAGGAAAAACAAAACCTCAACCAAAAGTGAGGTCAACAAATGGACCCCCAATAGGTGTGGTGTGCTGGGCAAGCAGACCTCAACCAAAAGTGAGGTCAACAAATGGACCCCCAATAGGTGGGGTGTGCTGGGCAAGCACGCTGCACGTATTGGCGTTGACCGATGAGATCAATAAAAACCAATACAAAATTCTAAGTCAACAGACCCGGAAGTACGCGTAGAGTTGTGTGTATGATTTGTTTCTGCTGGGGAATTAGCAGATGAGTGTTTGATCAAGGCAAGAAGTAGGGACTCTTGCTGGGGATTGTTGAGTGGACTTTGAGTTATGAAATTTCAAAGATCTCTAAAGGATGGGAGTCAGTATGTAAGTGCTGACCCCGAGGTGGGAATTGAAATTCAGATATCAATTCAAAGAGAGAGAGAGAGAGAGAGAGAGAGTCGAAATGTAAGGATCGACCTCGAATGTAATGAATCAGAAATGTAGGACTGAGAATTGAAATGTATATCAATTCTCAAAAGAGAGTGTCGGAATGTAAGGACCGTCCTCGAATGTAATGAATCAGAAATGTAGGGTTGATTCAAAAATAAGAATTGAAATGTAGGTCAATTCTTAAAAGAGAGTGTTAGAATGTAAGGATCGACCTCAAATGTAATGAATCAGAAATGTAGGGTTGATTCGGATATGAGAATTGAAATGTAGGTCAACTCTCAAAAAGAGAGTGTGGGAATGTAATGAATCAAAAATGTAGGACTGATTCAGAAATGAGAATTGAAATGTAGGTCAATTCTCAGAAGAGAGTGTCAGAATGTAATGAATCAGAAATGTAACACTGATTCAGAAGTGAGAATTGAAATGTAGGTTAATTCTCAAAAGAGAGTGTCAGAATGTAAGGACAGGCCTCGAATGTAATGAATCAGAAATGTAGGACTGATTCAGAAGTAAGAATTGAAATGTAGGTCAATTCTCAAAAGAGAATGTCGGAATGTAATGAATCAGAATGTAGCACTGATTCGGAAGTGAGAATTGAAATGTTGGTCAATTCTCAAAAGAGAGTGTCAGAATGTAAGGACAGACCTCGAATGTGATGAATAAAAAATGTAGGACTGATTCGGAAGTGAGAACTGAAATGTAGGTCAATTCTCAAAAGAGTGTAAGAATGTAAGGACCAACCTCGAATGTAATGAACCAGAAATGTAGGACTGATTCGGAAGTGAGAATTGAAATGTAGATCAATTCTCAAAAGAGGGTTAGTATCGTTGAATTTACAGGAATGTATCATGTGAAAAAGGTTGATCTTGTTGAAGGAGATTTGTAAGGCTTTGTGAGTTTTTGTGCAGAATGTGAAATTCTGCGGGGATGTGCTGAGAGTTAGTGTAGATAACGATGGTTATGTTGCGCGCACAAAGAGTAGGAATTCCGAAAACGGAAGCATCCACTCAACAACTTTGTTTTATTTTCTTGTTGTTTTTATCACATTTAATTTAACTTTTTTTAAAATATGTTTTTTAAAGTTTTAATTTTAATTGGTTGATTTTCAAATGAAAATTATTTTATTGTTTATTTGTTGGTGACTATTTTTCATTTATGTTTTATTTATTATTCAAGATTTGTTGTTTCGTTCTTTGTTCATTGAAATTTTGAACCAACGCTGGTTCGTGGCTTTCCTCCCTCGCACAAGAAGGCAACGACAAAAAGGCGCAATTTGAGAGAAATTTCCATTAATTTGCTCCAAAAAGGGATGCCATAAATCAGACATAGGCTGATGCCCCAGAAGGTACATCATGTAATCCGTATCGAAATACATTGAGAATCATCTCCTGCTATGAGTACATCGTAGAATAAATAAAGTCAGATACATTTCATGCTGTTAAAAAAAAGAAAGTGAACTCTCTGTACCAGGTATGTTGAGCTCCTGATCAAGCAAACCTTCTAAGTCATGCTCCAGGATAAGAGTTCCCTTTGCATGTACTTAGAGGTACAATCTTCTCACAGCTCATATGGAAATAACTCCTCTAATTCTGGCTCATGCTGGAATCCATATGGTATTTTACTGCCATCCATTATGCGGAAGGTTACAGACCCCCTACGGCGTCGTACTCCTGGAATGCAGTGCTTGGCAATGTCTGCACCATTGCCCTTCAAGACCAAAACTGAACCAACTGGCAATGGAATCTCCACAGTTCCTCTGAATTCACCAGGGCCGACAACATCAATTTCTTTTCCAAATAGAATATTGCTTTTACTCATGAACGAAACCGTGTAGAAAGGCCTCACAAAATCATGATGACCAATGTGTGGGGAAATGCAGTCACCTTCTTCATAAATGTTAATGATGCAATTGTTGGGAATGCAAGTAGCAGGTAGAATATTTCACTTGACCATTCTCTTGATCATCCATTTTATCATTGGTGGCAACGGATCCATTTGGTAGTATCTGAGGATCCCAAGCGGATTCCCCTGTATGTCTTTCATGAAGTTGTAGCAACAGCCGCATTGGATGGTGATTCTTCCCTTTCCCCTCATCCATTTCTTCGGCTCGGAATATGTCCTCTCCATGAGAAGGTTCGCTTGACCTCTATCTCTTAAATCAAAGATGCAGTCCAGAATACTCTTTTCATCAGTCTCAGAGAAAACCTTGGTGTATAGCTTCAGGCCTTCCAATATATTAATGAACTTTCCCTGAACCTCTTCATAGAACTCGAATTCTCTTTTATTTACTCTACTTATCTTGTAGTATTATACCATACTAGGAGTTGGCACCTACAATGGGTGTTCCTCCCTTTGGGTCTCGGCAGGAACCCAAACTGGTGCTGGTTCATCCGGAACATGAGATTCAGACTCTAGTGGGATGTATGATCCTGGGCTTCATGGTGCGTGTTGATCCGTCCTCAGTGGGACATATGATTTATTCGTCGCAAAGTCTGGAGTCTGAGACTCATTTGTGCTTAAAGTGTATCATTCTAATGTACTGAAACGCTGTAGATGCAGAATGTTGCAATCCGGGCATTTTACAAATGCGCCCGTGATTGATGTTCAGACTGGTACCTCAACATTGCATGTTGGGCAACCCCTACATAAGATATTTGGAACTGAGAGGATATCTGATTATGTCACAAATCTTAACTCTTCATCTATAGTGGGTAGGCTGACAGAAGTTTCTCTCAGATCTGGGTCGTAAATATGTCCCTCAGGAATGGGGGTAAGAAAACTGCTAACGTTTCTCTGACGTTTGCGTTCCTGTCGCAGAAAGGCTCTCCGTTTCTTTCGGCTGGCATTTCTGCGCCGTGTCTTGCAGAGCAGAGTATTTGGTAATCATTCATTACGGGCAGCTATCAGGTCCCTTGCTGGAGTAGCTACCAAGGAGGACAGATGGCTAGGCCCTTCCATCGGATCTTGTTCGGCTATCACGTTTTTACCTTTGCGCGACACATTATTATGAGTGGTTACCCTCAATAGTGAAGGCAATCCCTCCTTCTCTTTACTGCTGACTATGTCCATTAGAAGACCCTCGTAGTCCACATCAACCTGGTTGAAATCCACGTTGAAATCTATGACACCTCCTTGCAGCGCCATCTCTTCATTCAGTGTGAGGTTCCAGCCGTCCTGGAAGGCAAAGATCAGCCTCTGTCCTGACATTTTCCTTCAAACGACAGAAAAAAACGTCAGTGGCCTGAAGCTTGGCATTAATAAGAACAAAACAAAGTATTTATTAAAGTAAATTTTAGTTTGTTTTGCTGAAAAGGATTATTCATTTTATGTGTGAGTTTCGTTTAATTTAGTAGGGTATTTAAATTCAAAAGTAGAAAAGAGAACGTCAAAAGCTAAAAACTTTCTCAAAATTTTCATTATAATGAGGTTAATTACAAAATTTGGACCCGGTCATAGACATTTAGCCACATAGATAACCTTAAAATAATCAAAGTTTCAAAGTTTCAAAGAAAGCAACGATAAGCAGCATTGAGTAACTCAGGTTGCATAATAGGTTTTCAGGTATCGTCCATTTATCGGTAACATGGGTCTTTCACCCCGAAAGTCAACTAACTAGTAGGTTCCTCTTGTTTAGACCTTCTCAACGACAAATGGTCCCTCCCAAGTTGGCTCAAAATTTCCACCTATTTTGCGGCGTGCAAGAATAGGTCTTTTGAGCACAAGAATAAGGTCACCAACTATGAATGTCCTTGGGCGGACCAATTTGTCATGGGTTTGTACCATCTTCGCCTGGTAGAGCTCCAAATGTTGTTGTGCTTCTAGTCATTTTTCTTCGAGACTCCCCTGTTCTCAAGTCTGAGTTTTGTGCTTTCTTCTGTCGTGAGTTGGTTGGCAACGACGACTATGAGAGATCGTGTCTGGATTTCTAACGGTAGCACGACCTCGGCTCCATATACAAGCACATACGGTGTATACTGAGTGGGAGTGCTGAAAGTCGTCCGGTAGGCCCACAAGGCTTCTAATTGTTTTTTGTGCCAATCCCTTTTTTTCATCCAGTGTTTCTTCAAAATCTGTACCAGGGTCTTGTTGAAGGCTTCAGCCAGACCATTTGCTCTTGGATAGTAAATTGTAGAGTATCTCCAATCTATCCCATGTCTTCTAACAAATTTTTTGATCTTTGTACTTTTGAAAGCTATCCCATTTTTAGAGATTATTATTTGCGGTACTCCGAAACGGTAGAAGATTTGGCTTTTAAAAGATTGAAGGATGTGCTGTGTCGTAACCTCACGTAACGGTACTGCCTCTGCCCATTTTGAGAAGTAATATGTAGCGGCAAGTATAAACCTATGTCCCTTGGAAGATGGAGGGTCAATTGGACCTATTATGTCCGTGCCCCAACACTCAAACGACCACGAGGCAATAGTTGGGTGTAGCACATTTGGAGGCTAGTGTAAGACCGCCCTATGCACTTGGCATTGGTGACATCTTCTGGCTGTATCCATGCAATCGAACATCATTGCTAGCCAATAATACCTTAGTCTTTTGATTTTCATTTTCATTTTCGACCTTTACTGGTGAGCGCCACACAATCCGGCATGTACCTCTTTGACAATATTTTGTGCCTCGGCTCTGTTCAAACACCGTAGCCACATTTGGTTGAACGATCTTCTGTAAGAACATTTCCCACCAAGGCGTAAGACATAGCCCTTCTTGTGATGTGGTGCGCCTTAGATTTATCTTCTGGAAGTTTTCCAGTATGCAAATTTTCTATTAATGGCTTGCGCCAATCTTCGTTGATGTCCACAACTGATTTATTGTTTCTTCTTTTCCAAGCTTGTGTAGATTTTTGAAGTCATTTCAAGACAAGACTCATCTTCCTTGCACCGTGACTTCGATGGAATCCTCTGTGGGACATGCCATTTCCTTAGCGAGTTTTGGTAGAGCGTCGGCATGGACATTATCTCCCCTAGGAATCCGATAGAAAGTCACATCGGGAATCTGCTCCAAGAGTTTCATCGTGACTGATGGTATTCTGCTAATATTACGGCGACTTGCTGGATGACAAGTTGAGAGTCACCATAAATGACAATGTTTGTTATATCCATTGATATTGCCAATTTCATTCCGGGGTTTAGAGCTTCATATTCTGCTTCATTGTTGGTGCACGCTCTGTCAGGTGGTATAAGAACCTCATCATACCCTTATCTGGCGTGATAAAGATCAAATCGATCCCTGCTTTACTTGGTATAACTGTGTTTGATCCTTTGTCTTTCCTGGCTGACGAAGCACATTTGCAGTATTTGCTCATGTGGTAACTCGTCGTTGAGAGAGGACCCTAGTATCTGTCCCTTGATAGCACGGAATAAGATCATTGACTATCTTGCTAAATGTCCGGAGAGTGTTGGTTGGGTCATCAGATATTGCAATGGATTAACTTTCAAAATTAGGGTAATCTCATGAGAAAACATGTAATGTCTAAGCTTTTGAGCGGCAAAAATTAACGCCAGACAATGCTTCTCAATAGTTGGATACCTTATCTCCGTCGGTATTAGACGACGACCAAAGTAGAAGAGCGCATTTTTCTTACCCTCCTCATTGACTTGGGCTAAGAAGGCTCCAAGAGAGTCATCTAAGGCCGCGGTATAAAGTATCAGAGGTTTCCTTGGGATAGGGGCTGCTAAGACAGGAGGTGTCAATAAATTTTGCTTGTTGTCCTCAAAGGCTCGCTGACATTTCTCATCCCAAATAAATTTGGCGTCCTTTTTAATAAATGTCGAGAAAGGCCGACACTTACCTGAGAGATTAGAAATAAAGCATCTCAGATATGCCAACTTCCCCTGGATGAACGTAGCTGCTTCAAGGTTTTAGGGGGAGGCATTTCCAAGATAGCTTTAATCTTATCCGGGTCGATCTCGATTCCCCGATGACGGACAACAAATCCTAGAAATTTCTCAGAGGTGACGCCGAAGGCGCACTTTAAGGGATTCATTTTAAGGTCATATCGTCGTAACCGTTCAAACACGATCCTCAAAACATACAAATGGTCCATTTTTTGTTTACTTGTAATGATTGTGAATGAGGTTATCAAAAATCTTCGTCATTGCACGCTGATATGTTGCTCCAGCGTTCTTTAGGCCGAACGACATCACTGTGTAGTAGAAAATTCCAATCGGTGTTCTGAAAGTTGTAAGTGCTCCATCCTCGGGAGCCATCTTGATTTGGTTATATCCCGACGATCTGTCCTTGAAGGAGAAAATTTCATGTGTTGAAGCAATATCCACCATCATCTCTAGTATGGGTAGTGGAAACTCATCTTTTGGACATGCCTTGTTCAAATCTCTGAAATCAACACAAACGTGGATCTGTCCATTTTTCTTCTTAACAGGTACAATATTGGCTAACCACGTGGGGTATTGCTCTTATTTAACAAAGTTGGCGTCTATCAACTTTTTCACTTCGGCGATGACTTGTTTTATTTCAAGGCGCATTCTCCTGGGAGCCTATTTTACTGGGGTTATATTCTTGTCCACCCCAAGTTTATGGACTGCAACTTCTGCTGACTGCCCTGGCATTTCATTGTAGCTCCATGCGAAGTAATCTTTGAATTCTGTTAATAGTTTGACCAATTCTGCAGATACTTCTTCATCAAGTAGAGAACTTATAAATGTAGGCCGGGGTCATTCATCAGTTCCGAGGTTAATCTCTTTCAATTAATTGACAGTAGATTTAATTTCCTCCACAAATTCTGGTGGAGCATCTTCTATTGGTTGATTAGTAGAGTTGTCCTCTACATCAAGGCAATCCTCTTCTAACTCACTAGTAACAACCATGCAAAATTCAGAATCATCGAGTGGTCCAACTATACCAAATCTGAAACCTTCTTTCGAATTGGGAGTTCAACTTTTAACAATCCATAGTTTTTTTAAAAGTTGAAATTTATATTGAATTGGGAGTTCAACTTCTAGCATTCCATAATTTTTCAAAAAGTTGAAATTTATCTTTTGGCATTTGTTTGGTAAATAGTATTCCACAATTTTTCAAAGTGTTGAAATTTATCTTTTGGCATTTGTTTTGGTAAATGTATAGTATTCCATAATTTTTCAAAGAGTTGAAATTTATCTTTTGGCATTTGTTTTGGTAAATTTCGTAGCATTCCATAGTTTTTCAAAAAGTTGAAATTTATCTTTTGGCATTTGTTTTGGTAAGTTTCCTTTTACCATTCTATAATTTTTCAAAAAGTTGAAATTTATCTTTTGGCATTTGTTTTGGTAAGTGTCCAGGTACCATTCCATAGGTTTTCAAAAAGTTGAAATTTATCTTTTGGCATTTGTTTTGGTAAGTGTACCTGTTGAATTAATTTTCCATAATTTTTTAAGAAGTTGAAATTTATCTTTTGGCATTTGTTTTGGTAAGTGTCCTTGTTAAATTAACTTCTGAACACAAGGTGCAAAAGGCTTTTGGTAAGTGTCCCTGTTGAATTAACTTTTGAACACAAGGCGAGAAGTAACCAAAAGATAGTTGTTTTGGTAAGTGTCCCTGTTGAATTAACTTTTGAACACAAGGCGAGAAGTAAACAAAAGGCATTTCCATTAATTAATTAGAATCAACATCCAAATTTACATGTTTTTCAAGCTCAGTAGAGGTAGAAGCGCGGTAAAATTTGATCAGCTTTGAACTAACACTCCAAATTTACATGTTTTTCAAGCTCAATAGAGGTAGAAGCACGGTAAAATTTGATCGGCTTTCAACCAACACTACAGACTTCCTTGACCTCTAAACTCTCGACCTTTTTTGGGAGAATAGGAGTAAGAGTCATAGTATTCACATAGTGGTTTATCCAATCATACATGATTTCATATTCATTCTTCTCTGTATCTTCTAGGGATATCTCGTCCTGACGTCTTTTATGTCTTGTCATCATTATTTCATCTTCAGAACTATCTTCATCACCAATGTTGATAGTCGGCCTAGTCCGTTCAACAATTAAATTGATCCTTCTTCGTCCACGTCCCCGGCCTCGACCTCGGGTGAGCGAACTAAAAGGCCTTTCACCATCTCTTTGTAAAGGAGTGGTGGAAAATAACTGAAGAGGAGTTGAATAGCCTCCTTTTTGTGATTCTTCTGAATCTTCATCTTTGTTTGTCAGAATCTCGTGCGAGAAGACAGTCTTCTTTGGAGGCGCGTAGTAGGCAGCATCTTCATGGGTACCAACTTCATGTACTGAAAATAGTTGTAGATCTCCCTTGATGCAATTCTTTTGACCATCTTTGTTGTATTTGATGAAATGGTGTTGAGATGATGGAACCATATTGTGCTCATGAATCCATGGTCAACCCAATAGAGCGTTAAAAGAGGTTCGACGTCGATGATATGAAATTTAGTGGTTGTCATGAGTTCTCCGACCTTCATAAGTAATGTAATTGATCTGAGGGCTCTTTCTCCCTTTTCGTTGAATCTTAACATCATCTTATAGGATGTAAGCTCTTGAGCTTCAATATCCAAATAGGCCAATGTCTGTAGGCTCATAAGGTTAAGAGATGCTCCAGGATCCACTAAAACTCTGGATAGCACAAATCTACCGATGTTGTCGGAGATGTAGAGTGGACGGTTTTGGTCGTCGGTACCGAGTAACAAGTCTTCATTTGTGAAGGTTACCCAGGCTGTTCTTTAAATGAGTAAACTTCATCCAAGGATGTGCTGGCCAACTGAGCTAAGCAAACAAAGTTGTAACTAGAGACTCTCTCATCTCCTTAGACTGGATCATAGCGTCGTAGATGCTTAATCGGACCGGCAACTTCCTAAGATGAGCTAGCATGTTGTAGTCTACTTTGTATGATCCTTTGATTTTATCTAGATTAGGTGGTTCTTCCACTGGTGGAGGTGGAGGTATCTCTTCTTGGGTCATTATTTGTTTTCCTATATCTGTTGGAGCTATACCTAGTGATAACACTTTTCCACTCCTTAAGTTAACTTCCATGATTTCTTCTTCTTGAGATATCATTGTAAAATCTTCCAGTGTCTTTTTCTCTCCATCCAAAAGATCTAAGTTGATGGCAAGCGGTGTACCATGATGCTCGAGAACTAGCTCCTCGTTATCGGTGCTGCCGTAAGCGGTATTATTGATGTCTTCTTTGGACTTGACAACGAGTTCATCAGATTCGAGTACAATATGAGGATCATTTTGGGAATCGAGATCGCAACTAGAGCGGCCATAATCAGTTACGTTATCACCAAAAACTGTCAAAATGTAATCGAGATCGCAACCAGCTTGGTTATAATCAGTCACGTTATTACTAGAAATAGTCAAAACGTAGCCTGAATCCAATCATTATATTCATAAGACCCCGGAGGGACAAAAAGATAATCATACAAAGTCAAGGGTTCAAGGATTTTCTTCCCAAAATCTGAGACAACTAATCTAGTTGAGGCAGCACCTATCCTACCCTCAGTGCTATCAATCTTGGCAGTGACACTTTTCTTTTTCTTGTTCTTTATCCTTGAATATGACGGATTTCCTAGAGAAATCTTCATCTCAGGTTCGGTATGTTGCGGACTCTAAATGAAGGCTTGTTTTGATGCTGAACGTATCTTGTTCAGTATCTTCTTGGACGATCTACTCCAGACCTCATTCCATTCTTCTTTGGTATTTGTAGAAGCTCGTTTTGATGAATCTTGTATTTGATTAAGGACCCTCTTGAGTTCATCTTAAGTTGTACTCCATGCATCTACTCCAGCATACAAATCAATTGGGGAGATTGGCTCAGCTGAAATCATGTTTATGGAACCTTTTTCAAGTCCTCTCAAATACTCATTCGGGATTGTTATATTCTCTTCCTTGACGTTTTTCTCGAGCTAGTCCTTAAAGATGAAACACTTGTCTATAGTGTGCTCAAGCAACCGGTGGTATGGGCAATAATTCGGTTCATTCTTTTTATCCACCTCTTCGGGATTCTTTGGATCAGGTAATTTGAATTCTGGTTTCTTCATGAGGCTTCTGAATATTTTTGGTACAGCTTCATCCTTGAAGGAATACACAACTTTCTGTTTCTCTAACAGGGATATTCTTTTACCCGTTGTTTGAGGTGATCCCTCCTGAGGAGGCCATTGGTTGGATTGACTGCTTTGTTTCTGAGAGTACTGTGACAAAGACTGGCAATGCTCTTCTGCATATATCTTTATCGGCTGCTTTCCTTTATCGACAGTTGCGACTACTCCTGATTTCTTTTCAAACACTCTGTTCACCTTAGCCTTTTCATGTGGCTCCATGTGCTTCATTTCTTCTTGAAGATTGCTGGATTTATTGAGTAGGTTCTCGAAGGATCTGATGGTGAGTCCCTTAAACATGAAAGGTACTGGCCCATGAATGCTTTTGAGTAGAATCTCAATTGCTTGATGCTCCTGTAGCTGAGGTTCACATTTCATGCTAAGGTTTCTCCACCTCAAAATATACTCTGCCAAAGTTTTGCTAGGCTTTTGCTTCTCCATCATGAGCTCTCCAATAGACACATGATGCTGCGCCCCGACAAATCTTTTCACAAATAGCTGTTCCAACTCAGAAAATGTTTTAACTGAACCGTTGGGCAAGTCAACATACCAGTCGAAAGCAATCCCTGACTAGCTGCTGAGGAATTGTTGGCAGAGTAGAGCCTCGTTATTCCTTGTGTTGCCACAACTGGCTCGGAAATGTGTTATATGTTGTCTGGGATTTCCAGTCCCATCGAATATCTTGAAGTTTGGGGCCACAAAACCCTTGATGAAAGGCACAGCATCAAACTCCTCCGGGTAAGGTCTACCCTTCAAAATTGATGCACCGCCCTTGGATTGGACTAAGGCATCCCGCACTTGTTCAACCATTTGCTTGAATTCCTTTTCTGGCATGGCACCTGACGGAGAATCTTTCTTTCGTTGTTCATCTTTTACTACCGAAGTAGCCTCTCTTCTTTCATCTGTAATGTGTATGATTTCTGGCTGATTAATCTATGGAGAAGCCAATCTTGGTGTTGTGATTGCCCTTGAATGGTGGTCATGGCGGTCAAAGCTACAGTCATCTCTTCTATTCTTTTCTCCAGTAGACTGACTTGCTCATCCCTTAGGAGGATAACCCTATGCAGCTCATCTATGGTGTTCTCTTCGGTGTGAGGTTGAGCCGCGCAGATGTGGTAGTTCGATCACATGGACATCCATGAAATCCTCCTCCAAGTAATCATTGTAATCAAAATCTTCATTATCACTATTGATGAAAACTCCATGCTCTCGAGCTAACTCGGAAATCTCAATCCTGAGTTTTACAACATTCTCCTCAATTATTGATTCCTTGATTGCTTTAAGTTCTGGAGGACTTTGATGGATATCCTCTACATGTTCCTCCATCTCGCTGGCTATTGTCGTGACGATGTCAGATATTTCATGCACTGGTTTTACTTCCTGTCCTCTAGGTTCACTGAACTGTATCGGTGCAGTGACCTTGGGTACCCATACCCTCTTCTTCTTCGATGATGATATCTCAGGATGGGATGTCTTAGTAGAGACATCGGTATGTTGAGGGAAGGTATGCTCTCTGTGGTGTAGACCGGCTACAGTTTCAGGTAGTCGCTTTGTCTTTATCTCTGGGATTGCAGGAATGACGGGTAAGATCTTCGGACCTAGTCTCGACTTAACGAGTTGACGGCCTGTGGTCCTAGTGGCAGTATGATCAGTCAGAATTACTGCGATTCAACTCTGCTCCCCAAACGAAACCAAATGGGGATGCAATTAGATGGTGCTCTAATTGTCTTACGGGATTGTCTGGAGGATTTGACGCCTTTCAAAATTTCCTTTTTCATGCGAGGGGGAAATTGCATCTCCCACTCGTTTAAGTAACTCGCTAACCGAACATCCTTCTTTGGTAGCAAGCCTTCTGAAAACTGCGCTAACTTGAGTGATAAGAGTGAACTTCTTTTCCTCCTCACCATGTCCATGAAGTGATGGTAATGCTACAGCGATCCTCTGGATACTCTCATATCCATCGGTATCTATCAGAGGAAGGGATCTACTCCCTTGTAGGAGTCAATAAATTTCTAGTAACACTTTTTCAACTTGATGAGGCTGCTCCTCAACGAGTGTCTTTTCAGGAGACTAAGCTTTGGTAGCCCTCCAAACTCTCCTATTGCGGTTCCTCCTTTAAGTTCAGGTCAGTGGTACAGTACTGGAGCTTGACCCGATTTCAAACACGGGTGGCGGGACAGTTAATCCTTCAGTCGGTTCTTCAACGATCATCAATTCTTTCCTCTTAGCAGCACGGGGATAGCAAGTTTGACGGGTGCCGTGAGGGCAGTAGCTTTAGCCTTCTTGCAGGCAATGAAGTCTTGAAGGCAGTTCAGGTTGAATTTTGCAGGCGGTTCTTGCATTTCCAGAGGAACGATCTTCATTACCATAAGTGGGGCTTTTCTGAGGATAACCTCAAGATCTTCAAATCCAGCTCCAAACTTGATGGTGGGAGCAAAGTTACGGGCGCTACGGTCCGTTGGTAGGTTGCAGGAAAAGGTCAGCGTTGGGTAAGCCATTGCAGCAGGCTTTAAAACAGAAAGTTTTAGGGTTAGCTATATGGCCAAAACCTTGTAATTTTTAGTGCAAGCACTGAAAGTAGAGGTTGATATGTAGATTGGGCAGGTCTTAATTTATGGGTATTTTAAATCTTGTTTAAAATTTAATTAATGTAAGAAAATCTCAAAGTGCACGCAGCACAACACGATTTGGTTTAATTTACGAAATAGCAAATCAAATTTGGAAGGGAGATGTGAAAAATTTTAGGACCCAGTGCGGGACCTAATTAGTGGCAAAAAATGCCCAGGTGGAATTAGTCCAGAGACACACCTAATGGGGATCCGACCCCATATAAAAAACAATAAAGAGTCCTTAATGGCCTTCTGAACCCGTCTGTTCAAAGATGGTTGAACAGCTAGTCCTTAAATCCAAGGAGTTGACCATACCTTCCCAAGACAGAAATGGGTAAAGTATGTCAACAGAAGAAGGGTAATTTGGTCCAAGAGGGGCATGGACACATTACCAATGTGTGGAGATAATATTTTCTGATTTGTATGGAGAGAAAAGCTTGTCCCCAGCGGAGTCGCCAGAAGCTGTCGACAGTATTTTGGTTGAAGGGGAGTTGCCCGTAAGAAGCTGTCGGCCGCCGGAATTGAAATCCAATCACCCACTTCAGAAGGACATTGAAGTTTAGAAAATTATGAAATCAAGCTGACCCCATATTTTTTATAGTTTAAATGAAGGAGCATTATACCTCAAACCCTATATCTATCCCGAAGGATAAACACAAGACTTGAGGATGAGGTTCGATCAAATAAACTAAAGAAAGTATGACGTCGGTCTAGTCTGCGAAACCTTTGTATTTGCCAACAAGTTCACCTATTTAATATAAAGAGTTAAATAGGGTTTATATTAAGCTGGGTTCAGACATGCTTTTATAAGGGAAAGCCCCTATAGTTAATTACATCCTAAATGACCAAAGTCACTTAAGAAGACTCGTATTTAATATAAAAGATTAAATAGGGTTTATATTAAGCTGGGTTCGGACATGCTTCATATAAGGGTACCCCTATAGTTAATTACATCTTAAATGACCAAAGTCACCTAAGAAGACTCTCGATAAAAATTCCCCTATAGTTAATTACATCTTAAATGACCAAAGTCACCTAAGAAGACTCTCGATAAAAATCTAGCCTATAGTTAATTACATCTTAAATGACCAAAGTCACTTAAGAAGACTCTCGATAAAAGTCAAGAAAGTAGTTAATTACATCTTAAATGACCAAAGTCACCTAAGAAGACTCTCGATAAAAATCATGAAATATTCTTAAATGACCAAAGCCACCTAAGAAGACTCTCGATAAAAATCAAGAAAAATTATCTTCAAAGAATTTCAAAGGGTAGGACTCTTCAACGCTTTTAAATGACCAAAGTCACCTAAGAAGACTCTCGATAAAAATCAAGAAATATTATCTTCAAGGTGTTTCAAAGGGTACGACTTTTCAATGAGATCGGACAAAGAGGTGTGAAATGAGATTGGTTCAAATTTGGAACTTTTTATTGTAGAATCCAAATGAGGAAGAACTAGGGGATGCCATGGATCCAGAGGCGAATCTCGGTGATTTCCCAAGCTATCTTAATGTTTGGCTTCAATTTTGAGGAGAAATATATTTAGGTGTTTCATCCTGCCAATTTTATTAGTTATTGCTTACATTTGTGTGAAACAATCACATAAATAGCTTGGAAGATTAGAGGATTTAGGTCGTGACAAACGACAACCTCGGAATATTAAGACGAGTTAGGGCTTATATTGTATAATAGGGCTATGCAAAGGCCTAAAGATAATGTGAGGATTTATGTTGCATAAGCAAGCAACCTTGAAGACCTATGACTTTGTTGTTTAAGTCGAAGGAAGGAAGATTGGTTTAGCTGGGGAAGACATGTTTTGTTGCTGAAGATGGCCGTGCTGCCCACCGTGCTAGCTCTAAGCTCCTTGCCGCGACAAGTTTGAGTTTTCTAGTGTGTCAAGTTATGATATCAAATCAAATGGCCTTATGGTTGAAGCTCTAAAAATTTTGTGGGGGCGTATTAAAGTTGATTAGAGCGACACCGGTTAAGATCCTACGGTTCCCTCATTCTGGCACCACTATTTTTTATTGAATTCACTTAGTCTAAATGAACTTACTAAACTCAATTTAATGAGTTCCATAATTTCATTTGGACCGTGGGAAGCCTCGTTAGCAACCGTAGGTTACCTCTTCCGAGGGATTCACGATCATCCGATAGAGATGTCTTAATTTAGTTGAAGTTGTACTTTTGTGTGATGTTTGTGATTAAATTTTGAGTTGTTTTGTATTTTAAATGTTGTGGGGGTGAATTTTATCTTGGTTAATTTTAAATTTGGTTTTGGTTTTGGTTTTGTTGCTACTCTAATAGTTTTATTTTTCCATGCAAATTTGTATAAGCACAAAAGTATAACATAAAAGTACAAGAAAGACAACGCTGCAAAATGTAAAAGCGTACCTGACGAGTCTTCTCGTTCCACCTCCTGAAACTTAAAAATGGATGTTAAGGCAGTTTATGAAGAGCAGGAAAAGTAAAGTTTTGGTAGTTTTCCTAACCTTATGTCATATTTTGGTGGGCTCTTTTAATTAAGGATGATTTTGTCAAGAAAAACATATTAAGTTTAGTAGATCTTCAAGACATCCAACTGATCTAGAGAAAGAAATAGGTCCATGCTACTCTCTCGCTGCCTGGTTGAAAATCCTGAGTTCTTTTAAACTTATTATGTTGCTTAATAAGTCATCCTGTAAATACGCTTATTACTCAGTGAACACTGATGTCTCAATTATCCCTAAGAATAGGGTATTTATCACTTGTGATTCAATTTGAGAATTTAAGACCCTTAAAGAGGCAAGTTAGTGTTGTTAGAACACTTAGCCAAATTTTAACCCTAATTGGGCTTAGTGGTGTTTCAAGGATTTTTTTATTAGGTTATGTTTATTTCTCTAATCCTTATTTAGTCAATTTTGATTTGGCCTAAGTCAGCGCTAAGCCCTTAAGACATAGGTGAGTGTCTTAATTAGTTTTGAAATGGTTAAGCTTTAAGTGGTCTTGATTCATGATTTGAATTTTATTTGAAAATCAAAATAAGGGTATTAAATTGATTAATTATTGACTTCAAAATTCATACCCCGAGGTGAGTGTCTTACTTAATTTTGAAAAGAGTTAAGCTTTAAGTGGTCATGATTCATGATTTGAATTTTATTTGAAAATCAAGATAGGGGTATTAAATTTATTAATTATTGACTTCAAAAGTCATATTTTATTTGAAAATCAAGATAGGGGTATTAAATTGATTAATTATTGACTTCAAAATTCATACTCCTAACTCCAAGATCATTTAATTTTAATAAACTTCTAAATTTTTAATGATTTAGAAATTTATTAACTTATCTTTTTAATGAGGAAAGTGAGATTGATTTCTACCAATTAACCCCTTGTGTTTCAAGCATCAAATAAATTGATTAAGATCAGAGGTTACCCATTTCCCTCCTTGACTTAAGCCTAAATGTTAATTAAGGCTAAATTTCAAAAATTACACATTTGCCCCTAAGGCTCTAACACTTCATAATTTGTCAAATTCAACTCAAATTACTTTGAAATTTTATGCTACCTTATGCATGGGTCAATTAAGACATCAGAGGAGAAAATGTGATTTTTCAGAATTTGATTTATTTTCTATAATTATTTTTATGCAACAATATGATTTTTCAAAGAAAATTTCTAACTTGACCAAGGTAAATTCTAATCCTTTGAAATTTTTACTAGAGGTAGAACTAGACTAGAGAAGCCTTTAAACTAAATTTCATAATTTTTTGAATTCCCTGTGATTTATCAGAATTATTTTAATTTTTGAGTTATTTAATAAAAATAAAATATTTACATAATTAAAATTAAGTTTTATATTTTTGAAAAATCTCTCTGAGGTTAGAGAATCCAAAGGAGTAAATTTCATATTTTTTTGATTTTTCTTTGATTTACTAGAATTATTTTAGTGAAAAACTTATTTTTAGTCTTTAAAATTTCATATTTCTCAAATTTTTCTTTGATTTATTGGAATTATTTTAGTGAAAACTCATTTTTAGTCTTTAAAAGTAAGCTTTGAAATTCAATATCTTTATTTAGAAAATCAGGAAAAATATTCTAATTGTTCCTAATTGATTAGGAAGCATTTTTAAACATTGCCATGAATTTTGTTATTTTTGTGTTTTTTTATCAATTTTTAATTATTTTAAATATTTAAAATAGGTTAAAAATCAAGTTTTTATTCTAAATGTTATTTTATTTTTATAAAATATCCCTGATCACAGAGAACTCAAGACACTAAGTTTCATAATTATTTGAGTTATATTTTGATTTTTAAAAAATCATTTCAAGGTCAAAAGTGATATTTATCTTTAAAAATCAACTTAAGTTATCAAATAAACTCAAAATATTTTAAATTTTTTATTATGAGTTATCTGGATCATAAACCATAGTGGAGATAAAAAATTAAGTCATTTAAAAGTTTATATTCTTCAAAATTAATTATTTTAGTGATTTAGTGTTTGTAAAATTTAAGTCCATTTTAAATTACTTCACCCATTGAATTTTTTGGAAAAGCTCCTCTATTTATAGTGGAACTTCAAAACTTCATAGATTTTTCTAATCAATATGCTAATTTCCATGATTATTTTAAGGAAATAATGTCCAAGATCTTGAAAAATATGGATCTTTGTATAGAAACCTCTTCTGACTTTGAAAAAATTAGAGGATGTTACCCGTAATAGAGGCCACAACATGCAAAAATTTCAAGCCAAGGTGATGTATCAATATGCATGGAGAATTAAATGATTCCAAATAGTTTTTAATTAATTAAACATATTTTATGCATCAAATGGACTTGAAATTTATTCCATATTATTTTCTTCCATTCACTGAGTAAGAGGGTATTTTTATTTTATTTTTGTGATTTTACTACACAAAGTTATGGATTTTCTAAGTTAGGGGTATCTAAATAAATAGAAAAAGCCCTATTTTTCTATTTAAACTGTGCGTGCCACCTCAACCTACGACAGTTCCGAAGGCATGCGTGGCGTGCTCTGGTTAGTCATCGTCGTCCACGTAGCTGCTGACTCGACCCGCTGTTTATGTCCCGAAGCGTCGTCTGGCTCGATCACCTCCATCCATTTGATACACGCTTAATCAAACGACTCCCCATCATCGTCCCCGATAGAATGATCCCGTGACCGTCCGCACTAAAACGCCAAGATCTCAGCTTAAACTCAACCAAATCACCTTAGGTTTGGTCCTATGGAATCGTCTAAGTGACACGAACACATCCATACGATAATCATGCAATTAAATTAAGTCTAATTAAAGGGAGAATCGAAATAGGCTCGGAATGAGGTGAGGTTTTATACCTTTGCTCTAAGAAGTGAAGTTTCGATCAAAGGGTTTTGGTACGTTCGTTATGAGCCAAAGAGGCTAGGGATTGAGTCCTTGGTCTGGGTGTAAGGCCCAGGTATGAATTTGATCACGGCTGGATTTGAGTGTTGGTCTAGAGCTATAGTAGAGGCTCTGTGGAAGGGGGATTTTATGGGGCCTCTACCTCTTTCACTATTGTGAAGGTGTGGGTAGAGTTAATTTCAGTTTCGGTGGACTATGGAGGTGTATTGGGTTCTGTCCTGGTTTCCGGCAAGGTTCCAAGTTTAAAATTGAGCTCCGACAATGGGAATTGGTGAGAAAAAAACGGTTGGAATTAACTGAGGAGATCTTAGGGAAGCTTTGTGTGAAGTTTGGAGAGGCCTCACTAAGGAAATTTCAGCACTTCTTCTCATGGCCGTGGGAGGTGGCCTTTTATATAAATGGGGTTATGGTGGCTGTCATGGCCAATTAGAAGGTGTAATGTGGAGCTTAGGTGGAGGGCAGAGGAGCTCCATAATTTGATTTGGATGAGCTGTCCTCTAGGCTTGATTTAGGTAAATCTCCATGGGGGTGGCTCTTGGTTTTGAGCTTTTCAAGCCACTAGGCTGGTCGGACAACCAGGGGGAGGTATCTAGGAGCTCAGGCAACCCATGGGAATATGTCACAACAATTTAGTGCAATAATACCTAATTTTAGTAAGGATATCTTAAGCACATGCATTTTTGGAAATAATATCCCTTGATTTCAGGGACCTTTAGTCCATTGCTTAATTTAGGTTGTTTCACGGTGTTTGGACTGGTAACTAAGTCCAACTAATAGCTGTGATGGAGTTAATTTGGTGACTTTAGGGTGGTTAGGTCATATTTAGTGCATGGGTCCAAGTGGGTGCAAATGACCAAGTCTTGGGTTTGGTCTAAGCTATCCATGTCAATTGGCCCAATTAATTGTTGCATTTGGTGTAGATTATCATAAGGAATAAGTTTGGTGAAGGATTGAAGTGGTTTTGAGCTCAATTGAAGGGTCAATTTGAGGGAATTTGGAATTTTAGTCAGTTTGGCCATGTTGGGCTAGACTTAGGTCTAGCTTGGGTTAGCCTTTGGCTAAGTCCAAATTGATTGTTGTAAATGGTCAATGGGGACCATATGAATAGTTTTCAACGTGAATTGGATGCCAATTTGGGGATTAAGGCAATCAATTGGGTGAAATTTGGGGACTTAGCCAATTTGGGGCTAAATTTGGGAATTTTGGATTAAGGCCAAAATCAAATGGATATGAGGCTTCTCCAAGGCTAATTAATGGTTTATTTTGATGTTTAGGAATGTTATAAACATTTTTCAACATTAATTGGGGTTAATTTACTAGGCTATGGGTTCAATTTGGTGAGATTAGGTCATATGGTCAAAATTGGGGTTTTCACCCAAATCAAAATTGGGCTCAAATCATGGACCAATTGAGCTTATATTTTGATTATTTTGGTCAAATAAAAAGTTAATTTGAGTTTAGGATTGGAATTGGGGTCAATTGAGATCAAATTTATGAACATTTGAGTTGGATTTAGAGAATTTGGGTCCTTAAAGGCAATTTTGGGGATATTTATTAAAGATGGTTAAATTGGCCAAATTGGATCATGTGGTATTTGAGAGAAATAAAATTTAGAATGTTTGGGATTTATTGGGATTTTCTGGGAATTTTTGGAATTTTCGGGATTTTGGATTATGGAGGGGTAATTTGGTAATTTGGGGTTGTTTTAGGGGAAAAAGGCCGAGATGGGTATTTTGGCAAAGTTGAGGTACCAACCATCATCGACAAGCCATTGACCATTGGAAACCCCATTTTGGGTCCTCTACATAATGGTCTTAGCGAAACCATAGCCCTAGGGCTGGTAGGTCTAGGGGACCATCTACACGAGTATCCCTAAAAGATCAAGGGACCTAAGCTTGATATTAGATTTTAGGGTTGTGAGTGATTGTGAGTGCAGATAAGTGTAGTGAGTGCCTTAGCTCCAGATCAACACCCAAGGTTAACCCTAAGGTCCAGCAGTCCTAAAAGTGACTCATCTTGAGTTTCCCCCACAGTGACCCTACCTACTATGTATTTAGAGGTTGAGACCAACATGTGGAACTTCAAGTTGAGAAGAGAAGAGTTTGAAATTTCTAGTGGTGAGGGTGCCTTTTCTAGTTTTCTAAGAATAATCAATAGGAGAGTCCTATGGCTAGACCTTAGGCTACTAAAGAGGAAAAACTAAACCTCAACAAAAAGTGAGGTCAATAATATTCTCTAGATTATTTTAATTTTAATTAAATAAATAATAATCATCATGTTTTGAGATTTTAGGAGTTTGTTCCTCATGCCAGTAAGGATGCTCTCAGATTTTACCAAAGCCAGAGAATATCTCTAGCCATGACACCATAAATTTCAAGCCAAGTTATTTATTTTTTCTTAAAATGACTATACAAATTAAAATTATTTTAGAAAAAAAATGGGACATGTCTTAGTAGGTTTTCTATTGTCAAAGGACTCTAGTTAAAATATAAACTAAGTTTAAATAATTATGTACTTTGCTATGATTAATTAAATCATAAAAACTAACTTAAATTAATATAACTAAAAAATTACAAAAATGATTCCACTTGTAAATAATGATCATTTTAACTATTCATAAAAATTTGAAACCCATTTGAATTGATTTGATCATAAAAGTCTATTTTTTATGTGAAATGACATTTTTACTTTTAAATAAATATAATAAATAAACTATAATCTAGGACAAATAAAATTTTCATTAAAATAAATAGTTCATTTTTCAATTACTTTTTTAAATTAAAAATAATTAAGAATTGCAAAAAATTTGAAAATGCAAAAAAAATGTTCCTAATTGTTCCCTCATCACTTGAAACCCTTTAAATTTTTTTTTTTAATTTTTCTAAATTAGTTATGTATTTTTAAATGCTAAAATATTTTTTTCCTTAATTTTTCATTAAAATAATTTTAATAAATAAAATAAAAATCACAAAAAAGAAAAGTTTGCTTTTTTAAAGTTCTCTGGATTTTTAGAGATTTAATAATAAAATTAGAAGTTATTTTTAAAATTAAATTAAGTTTTCCATTTAATTAATAACTAAAAATCATTACATAATTATAATAATTAAAATATAATTTAGGAAATGATGAAATTTGGTCCAAGTGGTCCTCTGCCTAGGTGAACCACTAATAATTTTCCCATGATCAAAAACTTTACTTTGATTAGTTAAATAAATTAACAAAAATCCTATTTTTGAACTAAAATAATTATATAAATTAATAAAATTAAAAAAATTATAATTTCTTCTTTGATAGTTTGATTTACGCATGTTGGGTATCATATAAATTTTGATGTAATTTGAGTTGTATTTAATGAGTTATGAAGTGGAGAGCCCCAAGGGCAAAATGGTGGATTTTAATGCTCTAATTAAATTTTAGGATTCATTAAAGGGTAAATGGGTAATATTGATTATAATAAACTCTTTTGGATGTTTGCAACATAATGGGTTAAGAGGTAGAAACCATCTTGTCACCTTTTCACTATAATAGTAAAATTGTAATTTACTTAAATTATTATGACTTGGAAGCCAATTCAATTGGATGATACTAAGGTGGTGAGCTTGAGCTTGGAAAATAATAACTCACTTATTTAAAGCCACTTAATTGGTGATTAGATGATAGGCATGATCTTTTGGTAAGAATTAAGTACTTTTAATTCAGCATTTTCAGTATTGCAAACCTACCTCAAGATTGAATTAAGGGCTTAATAATGAGCTAGGATTGATATCTAAACTAATTTAATGAGGTTTAGAAAAGTGAGATATGAATAATTAATGAAAACACATAAACACTGGAAGCACAACTTTAATTGTGGGCATAAAATCCTTAATGACTTGAGTTTGTTATTAGGGATATCTACTTACATAATTCTTAAAATAAAATACCAGTGAATGTTTGAGTACCACGCTGTTGGGATAATTAAAATATTGAAGTTCATTGAGCACAGGGTGTGTTAAATCATTGAATCTTAATCTAACTTTGGATGATTAAGTCAACAATGTAATAAGTCCAAATGAAGTTGAAACGGTTCAAAGGGTTCTAAAAGTTTTTAGGGTTATGCCTGAACACTTCTATGATCTTTTGGATATTTTGAAGGACTACTAGAGTTATTATTCTTTGCTCAAGAAAATCATCCATTAAAACTTTTAGGGACCAACCATGTTATGACTCAGGATCCGATAATTCACCTAAGTTAATAAAAATACCTTACACTACTTATCCCATATTAATTGACCCAATGCTTAAGGATTTGACTCTACTCTAAGATATTTAAATCCTTGCGTGCAACTAGGGATATCATCTTTTGCCACATATCGATCACCAGGCTTGTGCAAGTCCGAGGTCTAGGTGGTTAGGGCATTGACGATAATGTTAATGTTTGCTAAAATGAGGGATATGATTTGGGTTTTAGAATAATATCACGTACCTCAAGAACCATTAATAAAAGGAGAGGACAAGGACCGATTATAATATTTGATGATTCTTGAGAAGATGACTGCCTCCGACACTTTTAGTTTGGTTGTAGTCCTAACTTAGTCTAAGTAATTAACCTGTGGATTGTACTACTCTACAAAATGTTTTAAATAAAAATCTCTTTTGCATGATAAAGTAAATTTTATATGCATGAAAAATAAATTAAATAAAATGAAAATTTATAAAGGTTCTTGGGTAATCACTTGGATCGAGGTTAAGTCAGCCCTCTGTAGATTATCAGGTTTGTAGCTTTCACTTAAGGTCGGGAAGCACACAGTCCAGCTTTGAGCCCCCACCTTTATAAATGCCTTACACCCAGTCCCAATCTTCTATATGTTATGACTAGTTTTCTCTTACTTATGTTTTCCTACGACTCATTTTCAAACTTTTTTCCATACCAAACATTTTTGTTTACATTCCTGCAATTTATTTAAATTTCCTGCAAATATATTATGTTTTATGGTGCTAACCATGCAGCGGCAACAGAGGCCTAGGTACGCATTTATGTTTTATTTAATATAATTTGATTTATTTACTTTACAACTTTTTCTTACTTATGTGCCCCTCGTGTGTGTTGTTTTTCAACATTATTATTT
Source organism: Phalaenopsis hybrid cultivar (assembly GCA_002079205.1). Lineage (NCBI taxonomy): Eukaryota > Viridiplantae > Streptophyta > Magnoliopsida > Asparagales > Orchidaceae > Phalaenopsis > Phalaenopsis hybrid cultivar. The sequence continues at coordinate 80,142 of JXCR01147870.1, read as the reverse complement.
CACTTTAAATCCACGATAATATTGTCAAAACCTTGGCCCATCTCGAAATTATGCAGAGCCTCCAAAAATATGGCCAAAAAATTTCCCCAATTTATATTAAGTAGTTAGTGTGCAAAAATGAAATGTTATAAAATATATAAAATGTTTTACACATTAGAGGTTCTACGCAATTGCACGTATCACTTCAAGTAATAAAGAGCTTTCCTTAAAAACACAAGTATCGATCCCACAGAGAAGTGAGGTATGAAATCCCATAGGCTAATTCTAGTATACTACTTTCAGTCTTTAGTTTAAAAGATTGATTTAAGTGGTTTTTCTAAAAAAAATACTCCTAAATGTAAATCTTATGTTGAAAACAACCAACAACTACTCCTAAATGAAAATATTAATTTTAAAGTTAACCGTTTCTGGATGAATTTGTTTGGAGAATTTTGAGATGTTAAAAAATACTATTCTTATGTAGTGAATTGAGTAATGCATAGGAATGAGATACATTAAATATTGTAAGTGCCAAATAGAAGCAATCCTATTTTGTATCATCTATCGAGTGCATTAAGAACAATAGTTAATCTAAAGTTTGGTCCCTAAATCCGTAGTTAGGCTGAGAGAATACTGGCTCTCTCTTCAGAGTTCCCACTTCCCCCTTGACTAAGGGCTAACATCTCGCTTTAGTTTCCAAACAGCTAGACTAAAAAGAGGATTTTAGTCTGTCACCCTAAAATCTCCACTTCTACGCCCATCAAACTATATTTCCCTATTTATTTGCACTCAACCCCTTGGACTACATTCTTATCTATGAAATTGAATGTGATTCTTACTTTATTATAGAAAGCATAGCCCATTCAGACCTTATATTTCTCAACAAATTTTAACATTACAATAGGCCTAAATTGCAATATAAATGAAATTCAAGTAAAAATCATCACATTTACAGATAAAATGCATACTAACATGCATCCAAAAATCCTACACATGAATCTTAGTCATTGCAAAGGAAAAGTAAAAAAAAAAACAACGTTATAATCTTCTCATGCCATAATTTCCTAATAAGAAGAGAGAGTAAGAAAAATTGCTCATAAAGCATGAAGAAAACAAAACGAAAAAAACTTCATTACATCAAAGTAAATTCACTAAATAAGTGGTTACAAAACTATAAGATAATGAAGAACATAATACTTAGCTTTTTCTCTTTGAAAAAAAGGTGAAGATCTACCCCACAAAGTCTCCTGCTAAACCATGTAATGTACGTACATTTCCTAATAGATTCTCTCAAAATATGACAAGACGAGATTTGTATATGCAAATTTTTATGAAGTTGACACCACTTAACGGAGCCAAAAACTCGATGCAGGTAGATTTATAATAATTATGCAATATAATCATAACAAAGCACCTTTTATAAAAATAATTTATCATTTACTGTCAAATCTCTCCTAAATATCAATGCAAGTATAAGTATCATGCAAGTAATAAAGGGCTCTAATAGAGTTCTAGTTAATGTTCTCACAGGAAAGTTGGAAAGTCCTAAGGTAAATTTTAGAAATTATTTATAATAAAAATAAAAAAAATAAAAGTAAAGTGCAAATTTTGAAAATTGACTACTCAAGTGAATGTTAATTAAAATTTAGATGTAAGATTAAACAAAGTAAAATAATCTAAATACTAAACTTTCAGAAATAAAATTGAGAAAATTAAACAAAGTTTTTGTTGTGATGGAAAGTTCAAATTTAAGAAAGCATCATTCCCCTTTACAATGAGTGTATGGTTTGTGAAGAAATTGAAATCATTTGAAAATATAAATAAAAATTGTTTTGTGCCAAATAGGAGCAATAGTATTTTTTGCCCTCTTCTGAGTGCTATAAAGAACATTGACTAATCCAGATTTTGGTCCCTAATTCTATGGTTAGGCTGGGAGGATACCGGCTGCCACTCTCGAGCTCCCACTACTCCCTCCCCTGAGGGCTAAGAATCTCGCATTAGTTTCCAATCAACTGAACCAAATTGGGATCAAATGACACATCTTTTTAATTTAAAAGAGTTGACTATTGGAGGGAATTTTAAAACTCCAAGAGTTATATCCCTTCATAAAAGAACCTTTCAAATTGTCTAGATGCATTGAATCTCTCCAATGAGTGTGTAGAACAAGTGTCCCTTGAAAAAATTGCGGAAATATTGTCTCGAACCACCTTAATTTAAAAAAGTCATCCCTGGGACATCATGCACCGATATAGCACATGATTAGCTAGCTCTCTGGGTTTTGGCACATGACGCACCAATTTGGTGCAAGATGCGCGCTAGAACCCAAAATTGGTTTTTTTGGCTCCAAAATTTATCCTTTTTGTCATATTTGCTCCAAATGCATAAAAATGAAACACCTGCAACAAAAACACCAAAATACCCTTCTTTAAAGTGTAATATCACAAAAAGTAAACATAAAATATTACTTAGAACAGTATATTATTTTGGTGTGTCAAAATCCCCTAAACTTAAATGTTATTTGTCCTTAAGTGAAACTTTTATTACATAAAAGCATATGATTTAGGATAGAGATTAACTTATAACTTCTATACTTCAGCTTAATAAATAGAATAGTAAAATTTTAAAAAAACCCTTTAATAACATAGATTTGAATTCTAAGTCTATGAATACTTAGTAATCAAATTTACGAATTCTGAATCTCTATTCATTTTAAGAAGAATTGAAATTTGTCATATTTAGGACATTTAGAAGATTTATATGAAAAAGAAATTCATGAAAACTTTGCTAGGAATGCTACTATGAATCTAATACAAGTTTAAAAAAATGCAATAAAGCTTTTTACTTAAGCTGATTCAAGTGAAACTAATTTTTTATTAGGCATCACTTCAAGCTTCTCCTCACTTATTTTTCTTTTCTTTTAGAATCTTTCAATACTTTCTTTTCTTTTTCTTTTTCTTTTTCAAGTGAGGATTACTATATTTGGATAACCTTTAATGATTTTGAACTTCACTATCCTCTTCTTAAAGCCAAAACTCTATACCTTTCTTTTATAAATTCATATTAGTTTATGATTTTTCATAAACTCTCATTCCTATCTTCTTACATGAAACTCTAAAATTCTTAATACTTTAAAAATACAATTTCCCTTACTTAAAATAGAAAAACATAGCCTTATCCTATCATACTAAATATTTTTAACTTTAGAATTCACCTTCATTATTAAAAACTCTTTACCAAAATTTGACCATAATACTTATAAACAGAAGTATAGTCATTTAATATTAAATTTTAATACCTCTGGCCATGTTAAATTATTTTTTAAAAATATAGTTACTTAAGGACAAATAAAATTTAGTTTACTCTTTTTCAAAATAATTTTTTCTTTCCGCCAAACTTAAGTTTTTAACTGACCTTAAAAATACTTTGGATATAAAATTTAGTGGGTGAAAGAAAATAGTAAATGCATGAAAATAAAAACTGATCTGTAGAGAATTTCTGACTAAGAAATTGGGATCTAGTATACTACAGGTACTAGGTATAAAACTACATACAGGCTTTAAAGCAATAAATAAAATATAACATATTCTAAAGAACTTGTTGAGAATTAAAAACATAAATACAAAACTAAAAACTAAACTGAAAATACTAAAAATGCAGAAAAAATGAAAGTCTACAATAGTTATTACAAATTCAGTTCACAACACAACATAAAAAGTCTTCTACTACAACAAGTTTTAAATAAAAGCACAAAACAGAGATCAAAAAAACTAAACAAGTCCCATAAAACATCAATCTTCATCTCCTTCCTCTTCATCATCTGACTCTTTCTCTTCTTCTTCTTCTTCTTCTTCTTCTTCTTCTTCATCTTCTTCTTCTTCTTCTTCTTCTTCTTCTTCTTCATCTTCTTCTTCTTCTTCTACTTCTTCTTCTTCATCATGGATGGGAGCATAGGGAGTGAAACTGGGGTAAGTAGGATAGTCCATTTTAGCTTCACCCCTAAGGTGTCTTACCATGGCATTTTCAAACTCAATATCATGTTGAATTCTTCTCTGTTGATATTCAACATTATATGCATTCCTTGCTCCTATCTCTCCCAACTGATTTTGAATAATTACTATATCCATCCATTGAATCATCAGTTGATCCATAATACCTTCAACTTATACAGATCTAGAAGTAGATGCCCCTACAGCAGATGTAGACTCAACAATAGATTCTAAACTCAACAAATGATTATACTCTCTGAATCATGTGTCTCTCGATTAGATTTTGTGGCTACAATCTCTCTTTATTTCTACGGAATTCTACTCCTGATTGTTCACATAGAGTGAAAATCAAGGCAGAGTATCCCAGTCCTCTAGCTGTAGAACTACCCATAAGACTGAGTATGCTAAACTATAAGTGCACCCACATCCATTGCCTTCATGTTCTAAATGCAATAGTTGAGTACAACTTTATCTTTAGTAACATCAGCCAAATGATTTTTTGGCAACAGTCTGACAGAAATGAAGTGGTGCCATATTTTTGCCTGAATATTCAACATGGAAGCAAGGAAGTTAATTATGTTGATATTCTTAATCTTTTATTCCCCTCTTCCATTGATAAAAAATGCAATCACTTCCTCTAGTGTTGAATCAGTCATCACAAATGAGGCATATTCATTGAAAAATACACCCCTCAAACCATAAAAAAATATTGATTTGATCAGGAGTAAACTCAACTTGTTTACCTCTAACAAGGATGTGATCATCAGTAGTGAATCTCAAGTTTGCATAAAACACCTGAACCATTGGGACAAGTGCTACGACAGTGAAGTAGCAGAATCTTTCCCAATTCCTGGCAAGAATCATTCTTTCAACTCGCTACCTTGGATTGCAATAGCCCGCTCATGGATCATTCTCTTGGTCTCCATCTGAGTATTGTAACTATGTTGGGCTTTAAAACTAACAAATCTTCGTTCATTGAAGTCCTCAGATGGCTTTCCACTCTTAACTTGGGGAGCCATTTGAAAATTCTATGATAATCCAAATATAGTCCAAATAAATTACTAAATCAAAAGTCTAACTTCTAAAGCAAGGTTATTTGGTAAGAAATTTTCACCATGATATTTCTTCAAGTATTTTCATTAAAAATTCCAATTTTTGGATCTCCCAAAATCAATGGTAAAAACAAAAATTTTTAAATTAAAGTGAATCTCTTACTAAGAGAAAATGAAATCTATAGTTTTTAGCCTCCACATCCTTCTCTATCGCCCAGGTATTGAGGTAGAAGATTAATCAAGCAGCAAAAATAGAGTTTGTTCATGTAATTTCATGGTTTTCTAGGTATTATAGCATGTTCGGACCTTTAGCGCACATGCGCCAATTTGGCGCATAACCCGCCAAGGCTCTGTAAGTTGGCGCATCATGCGCTGAGCTCAAATTTTCTAGATTTCAGTTTTTATGAAAATCTGCTCCGTATCGCTTTACATCAACCTCTATTTGACTCAAATAAACCTTTTTAAGCTTATATAAATATCACACTAACACAAAAATTTCACAAACAACACAAAACTCACATTTCTATATAAAATTCGTGCTATTACAACCTAATATTTTTCAAGCAAACAAACATCAAATTCAATGTTCTAAACCGATCCAACATCCTAACACTGGAATCTAAATATCAAAATTCAAAATATAAAAATAGATAGCATTCATTAGAAAGGAAATGTAATCCAACACAATAAACTAAAACAAGCAGTACTACACAAAACATTTTGTGCATAAATTAAGATCAAACATCATCTTCACTATCGTACTCCTAGATATCTCCCACCGATTGGTAGTGTACATACAGATTGTAGAAGGGTCAAAATGAAATTTCATCAGTTAAATTTTCTTCCACAATCCAAGCATGTTTCTTGAATATACATACCAATTCATCTTCAATATGCGTTGTATGTTCAAATAGTTCCTTTAGCCTTCAATTTAAATGATTCAACATTTCAGTAATATTACCAATCACGTGCATGAGATTCTGCACGTCTTTTTCTATCTTCTTGATCTTCTTTGAAAGTACACTCAAGTTGTAGTAGGGTTGAACAGATGATGAATTATGAGATCCTTGATCCATCGATACATTAATATTATTTTCATCTCCCATTCTAATAAAATTGCAATAGACTTCTGGATCCATCAGCTTCCAAGGAAGTAGCACTTTTTCCCAACCTTCATAAGATACTTGTGATGGACTCAATAGTACAAAAATAGTGGATGGATGTCCCAGTCCAGTTGCAGATCCATTCACAATCAAACCTAAAACTGATTTCACAATAATAGCACCAACATCAATAGGTTTTTTGGTTTGAATACAATAATTCAGAATGACACTCTCCTTAGTAACCTTCCTAATTTTCATGGTAGGGACTAATTTATATGCATTAAAGAAGTTTTAGGCTTTTGAAACTAGATTTAAAAATGATGAAAGAAAACTTACATTTCCATCATCTCTGGTCTCCCAATTAGCATCCTATATCATAAGGTAGCGGTAGAATTCATTCATATTCTTTTTGGTAGGGGTGATAGGCAAATTTTCAATCATAAAAATTGCGTTTATTCTTGATGGAGTGAATTGCACAAATCTGCCTTGTACGTAAATCATTCCTTGGTTGATCCCATGAAGATTTGCATAGAATTCTCTTACTACAAGAACAACAACAGCAGCAGTAGTGTAGCAAAGCACTTCCCGACGCCTCTCCGCAATAGTCTCTTCTACTCTAGTATTCAATATGTTGAATTCTCAATTTACAAATCCCCTTTCTTTGATAAGCCTCTTCTTCACAAGAACTCGATCATGTAATTTTTGTGCATCAAAACTAATTAACTTTCTCTGGTTGAAAATTCCAAATCTAGCAGAGTTTTTAGAGTTGGAAGCCATAGAAATTGAAAAATGGTGACTTTTCCCTCGTTTCCCCCCCTAAAATATGGTTTGAAGTCGATTTTTACGAGTTATATTGAGAAGAAACATAAAAAAATTGTTATTTGACACGTTTTAAACATTTTCGGTCTCACAGCACATCATGCGACAGCTCTCTAGAAAATGGCACATCATGCGCTAGTTTCTGAATTTTCATCGTTTTGATTTCGATCCAATAAATTCTCAATTTTTTCATAAAATTTAGGCAAATAAAAATGTTTCTAAATATTTTATCAAATACACAGACTATATAAAGGCATAAACATAAATATACGTGAAATATCTCAAACAAAACAAACTAAAAAATAAGATAAACATCGATAAATATGGGTTGCCTCCCACAAAGCGCTTGGTTTAATGTCATCAGTCCGACTTTACCAGTCTTATTCTGGCTGGCCCAATATTACTTTCTCTTTAAGAGCTGGTCTTTGACTATCAAAATATGATTTCAATCTGTGCCCATTCACTTTAAATATACTTCCAGTCTTGGGGTCTTCAATATTAACTGCCCCATATGGATAGACTTTTATAACTCTAAATGACCCTTTCCACCTATACTTCAATTTTCCAGGAAATAATTTTAATCTTGTATTTTATAATATGATTTTCTATCCAGGTTCATATTCTCTTTTTATTATGTTCCGATCATGCCATTTTTTCATCTTTTCCTTATAAATCCTTTCATTATGGTAAGATTCATTTATGATTTTTTCAAGCTCATTCAACTGCAATAATCTTTTCTCACCAACTTCTTTTAAATTGAAATTGAATTTTTTTATAGCCCAATAAGCTTTATGTTCCAATTCAACTGGCAAGTGACAAGTCTTTCCAAAAATTGATCTATTAGGAGACATTCCTATAGGTGTCTTATAGGCTGTCCTATATCCCCATAAAGAAGTATCTAATCTAGAAGATGAATCCATTTTACTAGGATTAACACTCATTTTCATAATTCTCTTAATTTAATTATTAAATACTTCTGTTAAATTACTTGTTTTGGAATTTGTTGACCTCATTTTTGGTTGAGGTTTAGTTTTTCCTCTTTAGTAGCCTAGGGTCTAGCCATAGGACTTTTCCTGTTGACTATTCCTAGAAAACTAAACATGGAACCCTCACCACTAGAAATTCCAAACTTTTCTCCACTCAACTTAAAGTTCCACATGTTGGTCCTAACCACTAAACACTTAGTAGGTGGGGTCACTGTGGGGGAAACTCAAGATGAGTCACCCTTATGATTGTTGGACCTTAGGGTTGACCTTGGGTGTTGGTCTGGAGCTAAGGCACTCACTACAATTATTTGTACCCATAATCACTCACAACTCTAAACTCAAATTTCTAGCCTAGATCCCTTGATCTTTTGGGATACTCATGTGGATGGTCCACTAAACCTACTAGCCCTAGGGCTATGGTTTGGCTAAGACCACTATGTAGAGGACCCAAAATGGGGTTCTTATTGGTCCATGGCTTATTGGTGATGATTGGTACCTCAACTCTACCAAAATACCCATCTTGGCCTTTTACCCCTAAAACACCCCCAAATTACCAAAATACCCCTCTTGGACCCAAAATCCCAAAAATTCCAAATATTCCCAAAAAAATCCCAATAAATCCCTAATATTCCCAAATTCATTTATCTCAACTACCACATGACCCAATTTGGCCAATTTGACCATCTTTAAGCAAAATCCCCAAATTGCCCTTTAAAGACCCAAATTTCCCCAAGTCCAACTCAAATGTCCACCAATTTGATCTCAATTGACCGCAATTCCAATCCCAAACTCAAATTAACTTTTGATATGACCAAACTAAATCAAATCCAAGCTCAATTGGTCCATGATTTGAGCCCAGTTTTGATTTGGGTCAAAGCCCCAATTTTGACCATATGACTTGATCTCACCAAATTGAACCCATAGCCTAGTCAATTGGCATCAATTAATGTTGAAAAATCTTTATGACATTCCTATACATCAAAATCAACCATCAGTTGACATTGGTAAAGTTTCAAATCCATTTGATTTTGGCCTAAATCCAAAATTCCCAAATTTAGCCCCAAATTGGCTAAGTCCCTAAATTTCACCCAATTGATTGCCTTAACCTCCAAATTGGCATCCATCTCATGTTGAAAACTCTTCATGGGGTCCATTGACCATTTATAACAATCAATTTGGACTTAGCCCAAGGCTAACCCAAGCTAGACCCAAGCGACCATTTACAATAATCAATTTGGACTTAGCCCAAGGCTAACCGAGCTAGACCCAAGCCTAGCCCAACATGACCAAATTGATTAAAGTTCAAAATTTCTTCAAATTAACCCCCAGCTAGACCCAAGCCTAGCCCAACATAACCAAATTGATTAAAATTCAAAATTCCCTCAAATTGACCCTTTTTGGACTCAAAACCACTTCCATCCTTCACCAAAGTTGTTCCTTGTGATCATCTACACCAAATGCAACAGTTATTTGGGCCAATTGACATGGCTAACCTAGCCCAAACCCAAGTTTTGGTCATTTGCACCCACCTTGGGCCAATTGACATGGCTAACCTAGCCCAAGCCCAAGTTTTGGTCATTTGCACCCACTTGGACCCATGCACTAAATGTGACCTAACCACCTTAAAGCCACCAAACTAACTCCACCACAGCCATTGGTCATATACTAAATGAGTCCTAACCACCCTAAAGTCACCAAATTAACTCCACCACAGCCATTAGTTGGACTTAGTGACCAGTCTATCACCAAATTAACTCCACCACAGCCATTAGTTGGACTTAGTGACCAGTCCAAATACCATGAAATCACCTAAAAAATTAACTCCACCACAGCCATTAGTTGGACTTAGTGACCAGTCCAAACACCATGAAATCACGNAATCTAGAGGCTAGCTCATCCAAATCAAACTATGGAGCTCCTCTGCCCTCCACCTAAGCACCACATTACGCCCTCTAATTGGCCATGAGAGCCACCATAACCCTTTTTTTATAAAAGGCCACCTCCATGGCCAATGAACGAGGTGCTAAAATTTTCTTAGAGAGGCCTCTACAAACTTCACACAGAACTTCCGCCATGGGAAGTGTGCTGAAAATTTCTCAGAGAGGCCTCTCCAAACTTCACACAGAGCTTCCCAGATCTCCTCAGTGCATTCCAACCATTTTCCCTCACCCATTCCCATTGTCGGAGCTCAATTTTCAGCTTGAAACCCTTCTGGAAACCAGAACAGAACCCAATACACCTCCACACTCCACCAAACTTCAATTTCTTATGCCCACACCTTCAAAAGAGTGAAAGAAGCCAAAGCCCCATCAAATCCCCCTTCCACAGAGCCTCTACCATAGCTCTAGACCAACACCTGAAATCGAGCTTGGCCGGATTTACACTTAGGCCTTATATCAAGACCAGGGACTCAATCCCTAGCCTCCTTGGACACCAACGAACGTGCTGAGCACCTCTGATCGAAGCTTCCCTTCTCAGAGCAAAGGTATAAAACTCCTCCTCCTCCCGAGCTTATTTTGATTCCCCATTCACTTAAGCTTGATTTCATGGCATCTTAACTGTATGGATGTGTTCGTCTCACTTAGACGAGTCCATAGGATCAAACCCAAAGTTATTTGGTTGAGTCTAGGCCGAGATCTTAAGGTTTTAGTGTGGACGCGCACGAGATCATTCTATCGAGGACGATGACGCGGAGCCGTTTGATCAAGCGTGTATTAAATGGACGGGGGAGATCGAGCCGGACAACGCTTCAGGACATAAACAGGGCCGAGTCAGCAGCTACATGGACGACGACGTCCAACCAGAGCGCGCCACGCATGCCTTCGGAGCTGCCTAGGATCTAGTCAGCACGCGCTGTTTTAATAGATAAATAGGACTTTTTCCTATTTATTTAAATACCCCTAACTTAGAAAATCCATAATGTTGTGTAGAAAAATCACAAAAATAAAATTAAAATACCCTCTTACTCAGTGAACAGAGGAGAATAATGCGGAATAAATTTCAAGTCCGTTTTATGCATAAAATTTTTTTAATTAATTAAACACTATTTAAAATCATTTGATTCTCCATGCATATTGACACATAACCTTGACTTGAAATTTTGGCATGTTGTAGCCTCTGTCAAGAGAAATATCCTCTGATTTTTCTAAAGTTAGATGAAGTTCCTATACAGAGATCCATATTTTTCAAGTTATTACACATTATTTCTTCAAAATAATCATGGAAATTAGCATAATGATTGTAAAATCCTAAAAAAATTTTGGAAGGTCTACCATGGAATTTCATGGGTCAAGTCATTTAAAATGTCCTTAAATTTTACAAATACTAAATCACTAAGATAATTAACTTTAGAAAATATCAAGTCATTTAAAATGCACTTAAATTTTACAAATACTAAATCACTAAGATAATTAACTTTGAAAAATATAAACATTTAAATTACTTGATTTTTGATCTCCACTGTGATTTATGATCAAAAGAACTCATCATAAAAGTTTCAAAATATTTTAAGTTTTTTTAATAACTTAAATTGATTTTTAAAGTTAAATATCACTCTTAACACTTAAATGATTTTTTTATAAAATAAAAATATAACTCAAAATATTATGAAACTTAGTACCACTCTTGGCACTTAAATGATTTTCTAAAAATCAAAATATAACTCAAAAAATTATGAAACTTAAGGCACTTAAATGATTTTTTAAAAATCAAAATATAACTCAAAAAATTATGAAACTTAGTTTTTTCTTCTCTATTTTTAAAATCAAAATATAACTCAAAAAATTATGAAACTTAGTTTTTTTGAGTTCTCTGTGATCATATTTTTAAAAATCAAAATATATCTCAAAAAATTATGAAACTTAGTTTTTTTGAGTTCTCTGTAATCAGAAAAAAATCAAAATATAACTCAAAAAATTATAAAACTTAGTTTTTTGAGTTCTCTGTGATCAGGGGAATCAAAATATAACTCAAAAAATTATGAAACTTAGTTTTTTGAGTTCTCTATTATCAGGGGTGTTTTCTAAAAATAAAATTATATTTAAAATAAAAACTTGATTTTTAGCCTATTTTAAATATTTGAATAATTTATAAAATAAAATTATATTTAAAGTAAAAAAACTTAATTTTTGGCCTATTTTAAGTATTTGAATAATTAAAAATTCATAAAAATCACAAAAATAATAAAACTCATGGAAATGTTCTAAATTGCTCTAATTAAAAATTCATAAAAATCATAAAAATAATAAAACTCATGAAAATGTTCTAAATTGTTTTGTAATCACTTAAGAATAATTAGAATATTTTTCCTGATTTTCTAAATAAAGATATTGAATTTTTAAGCTTAAAAATAATTTTTAAGTGCTAAAAAATGAGTTTACACTAAAATAATACCAATAAATCAAGAAAAAACCAGAAAAATATAAAATTTGCTCCTCTGAGTTCTATGACCTTAGGGAGATTTTTTAAAAATATGAAAGTTAATTTTCACCCCCTAAAATATTTTATTTTTATTAAATAGCCCATAACTTAAAATAATTCTAATAAATCACAGAAAATTCAAAAAATTATGAAATTTGATCCAAATGCTCCCTGGTCTAGTTCTACCTATAGTAAAAATTTCAAGGGATTATAATTTACCTTGGTCAAGTTAGGAATTTTATTTTNGAATCCAAATCATGAATCATGACCACTTGAAGCTTAACCCTTTTCAAAACTAATTAAGACACTCACCTAGGCTTTAAGGGCATAGTGGTGACTTAAGTCAAATCAAAATTGACTAAATGAGGATTAGAGAAATAAACATGATTATATCAAACATCCTTGAAACACCACTAAGCCCGATTAGGATTAAAATTTGGCTAAGTTATTCAAATTACACTAACTTGCCCCTTTAAGGGTCTTCACTCACATAATTCTTAAATTGAATGACAAATGATAATTACCCCTTTCTTAGGGATAATTGAGATATCATGTTTAACTGAGTAATAAGGGTATTCAAAAGATGAACCATTAAGCAACATAATAAGTTTAACTGGACTCGAGGCTTTTCACTAGTTGGTGAGGGAGAGACATGGACCTGTTTCCCCATCCTAACTTGTTGGATACCTCAGAGACCTACTAAACTTAATATTCTTTGCTCAATGAATTTATCCTTAATTAAAATTTTAAGGACTCACCAAAATATGACATAGTGTTCGGAAAACCACCAGAATTTACCTTTCTCNAAGAATTTCAACCATAGGGCCACCTGATTTGATATTATAACTTAACACACTAGATAACTCAAACTCGTCGTGACAAGGAGCTTGGAGCTAGCATGGCGGGCAGCACGACCATCTTCAACAGCAAAACCTGTCTTCCCCAGCTAAACCAATCTTCCTTCCCTTGACTTAAACAATAAAGCCATAGGACTTCGAGGTTGTTTGCTTATGCAACGTAAATCCTTACCTTATCTTTAGGCCTTTGTATAACACTGCTATATAATATAAGCCCTGACTCGTCTTAGGATTCCGAGGTTGTCGTCTGTCACGACCTAAATCCTCACATCCTTCAGGCTATTTATGTGATTATTTCACACGAATGTAAGCCCTAACTAATAAAATTAGCAGAATGAAACACCTAAATATTTCTCCTCAAAACTGAAGCCAAACATTAGGATAGCTTGGGAAGTCACTGTGGTTCTCTTCTGGATCCATGACATCCCCTAGTTCTTCCTCCTTTGGANNCAAATACAACTCCAACTTCAACTCGAAGAACGTTAGAAAGATTTCTCAAAGACAACTTCAACAACCATTACAGAATCTGCAACAAATCAAAGGATGACACTATGAACAATGCTACGAACTTGCGGCCTTTTCAGCCATGGTATCCGTAAAAATAACGCATCTTTTATGTGTACTTGAAGGAATATAGTTCTGATGGTACCTTAAGGATGGACTATTTTCTACACTTGTTATTTGTCAGTGGACGATACTTCAAGAAGTACTGTGCCTTGCAATATTTAGGAGACAAAGACTCGTTCTTAGAAGCTAAGACGTCTTGCTTGTCTGAAACTGGGTCCAAATCCTAACAAAAAGAAAAAAAAAATGATGAATTTCTTGAGTTTGAGGTTTCTTACTCTTTGCTTGCGTAGCGCAACTACCTTGGTCTGCACCAGTTCTCTTCATATCCCCGCAGAATTTCACACTCTATACTAAATCTCACAAAGTTTCACAATTTTTTCCTCACTAATGTCAATCTTCATAAATTCTACTAGCTTCCCACAAATTTGAAACGCGATATTCCAGAGGTTGAGGATTCACATCCGATTCCGCGCTGCTTTAGGAGCTCATCCTATTGCAATCTTTCAAATCAATATTCTAGAGGTTGAGGATTCACATCCGATTCCACGCTGTTTTAGATTCTCATCCTATTGCAATCTTTCAAATCAAATTCTAGAGGTTGAGGATTCAAATCCGATTCCGCGTTGCTTTAGGAGGTNATCCTTTATATTAAATAGGGGAACTTGTCGGCAAATACAAAGGTCTTGCAGACCAAACGGACGTCATACTTTTCTTAGTTTATTTGATCGAGCCTCCTCCTCAATTCTTGTATTTATCCTTCGGGATAGATACAGGATTTGAGGTACAGTGCTCTTTCGTTTTAAACTATGAAAAATATGGGGTCAGTTTAATTTCATACTTCAACGTCCTTCCGAAGTAGGCGACGAGATTTTGATTCCGGCGACCGACAGCTTCTTACGGGCCAACCCACAAACCATCCCTGAAATAACGCCGACAGGATGATATGTAGTTGCAACTTTATGCACTATATTTTATTTTTTTCACCAATCTTGATATTATTACATTTCTAAAATGAGATATACCTTTGATAATGATTCCTCAAAGCATTCCATATCTTGTAACAATATTTTTAATTAAAAATTTTGAAATACTACGAGTATCACATTGAGGTAAAGCAATTGCTTCAATCCATTTTGCAACGTAATCCACTATAATTAATATGTATATATTTCTGAATGAGGGTATAAATGGTCCAATAAAATCTAATCCCCATGCATCAAAAATGTCAATTTCTCTATTAAAATTTAGAGGCATTTCATTTCTTCTTGAAAAATTACATACTCTCTGACACCGATCACATGTCTTGATTTATATATATATATATATATATATAATAAAATCCATATTATAAAATTTTTTGAACAGTTCAATCATTCTCAAAATTTCCTTCAAATTCAGAATCATGGCATTTTTGAATAATATTTTGAATTTCTTTATAAGACACATTATCTCACCATTAAATCATTACATTGCTTATATAAATATGGATCATCCCAAAAATATGATTTTACATCATGAATGAATTTCTTTTTCTACTATTTTGTAAATCCATATGGTAAAATACCACTAATAATATAATTTATAGTATCAACATACCAAAGTATTTCCCATCCTTTTACAACATAAAGTCGTTCATCAGGAAAAGTTTCATTAATCTCTTTTTCCATATCAAGTATCCCTTCGTGTTCTTGCCTCGATAGATGATCAACAATTTGATTATCAATCCCTTTCCTACTGATTACTACAAAATCAAACTCTTGCATCAGAAGTACCCATCTAATTAATCTTTATTTAACATCCTTCTTTTGCATCAAATATTTAATAGCTGAATGGTCAGTGTGCACAACACATTTAGCTCCAATCAGATATGATCTAAACTTATCAAAAGCATACACAATAGCTAATAAATCTCTTTCTGTGGTGGTGTAATTAATTTGAGCATCATTAAGAGACTTACTAGCATAGTATAAAACTTTAAAAACTTTATCATATTTCTGCCCTAAAATAGCTCCAATTGTATAATCACTAGCATCACACATTAATTTAAAAGGTTTATCCTAATCTGGTGAAATAAATAAAGGAGCAGTGATCAATTTTTTCTTTAAAGTTTCAACGGCTTTAATGCAATCTTGATTAATGTCAAATTTTGTATCTTTCTTAAAAAGTTGGCATAAAGGTTTAGTAATTTTTGAAAAATTCTTAATAAATCTTCTGTAAAATATAGCATGTTCTAAAAGGCTCCTAACTCCTCTTACTGTGGTAGGTGGAGGTAGGTTTGATATAACCTATATTTTTGCAGGATCTACTCCATGCCATTTTCTGAAATTTTATGTCCAAGCGCAATTCCTCCTACAACCATAAATGGACATTTTTCCCAGTTAAATACGAGAATAGTCTTTTCACAATGTTCCCGAACTTTCTCTAAATGATTTTGAGATATTTTGAGTGAAGTTCCAAATACAGAAAAATTGTTCATAAAGACTTCAATTCCTTTTTTAATCAAATCACTGAAAATTAACATCTTACATCTTTGAAAATGTTGCAGGAGCATTACATAATCCAAAAAGCATTCGCTGAAAAGTAAAAGCTCCATAAGGACCAGTAAATGTTATTTTCTCTTGATCCTCTGAAGAAATAGGTATTTGATGATAACCAACATATCAATCTAGAAAACAAAAATATTTATGCTCAGTTAATCTATCCAACATCTAGTCCAAGAAGGGTAAAGGAAAATGATCCTTTCTAATGGCAAAATATAATTTCTATAATCTATGCAGATTCGCCAACCAGTTACTTACTTGTTGGTATTATTTCATTATGCTCATCTATTACTACATTCACACCTCTTTTCTTTGGAATACAGTGAATTGGACTAACCCAAACACTGTCTGAATTATGATATATTATTCCAGCATCTAACCATTTCAAAAATTTTTTCTTTACTACTTCTTTCATCATAAGATTTAATCTCTTTTGAGGGCCAACTATTGATATATGCTGATCTTCTAATAAGATTCCATGCATACAAATTGAAGGGCTGATTCTTTTAATATCCGTTAATGTCCATCCAAAGGCTTTCTTATATCTTTTCAAATTCCAACAACTGTTGTTCTTGCATATCAGTTAATTCTGAGGATATTATAACATGTAATGTAGATAAATTTCCTAAAAATGCATACTTCAAATGTATAGGAAGCATTTTGAGTTCTATTTTAGGGGGTTTCTCAATAGATGAAATCAAATTCTTGTTACTTTCTGTGGGATCCAACACTTCAAATCTTTCCGGAATATAATCCATATCCTGTTTACTTTCTTCCATAAATTCATTTTGAATTCTATCCTCATCTTAATATTCAATATATTCCTTTTTAAATTCCCTTTCAAAAGTTTTCTTAAAATATTCATGGCTTAAATATTCATTAATATTCATTATGAAGCATTCAATCTCTTGCTCTTTTGCAGGGTATCTCATAGATTTTGCAATATTAATTTGGGACCTCATTTTTGGTTGAGGTTTAGTTTTTCCTCTTTAGTAGCCTAAGGTCTAGCCATAGGACCTCATTTTTGGTTGAGGTTTAGTTTTTCCTCTTTAGTAGCCTAAGGTCTAGCCATAGGATTGTCCTATTGACTATTCTTAGAAAACTAGACCTGGAACCCTCACCATTAGAAATTCAAAACTCTTCTCTACTCAGCTTGAAGTTCCACATGTTGGTCTCAACCTCTAAATACTTAATAGGTGGGGTCATTGTGGGATAAACTCAAGATGAGTCACCCTTAAAACTGCTGGACCTTAGGGTTAACCCTGGGTATTGGACTGGAGCTAAGGCATTCACTGCACTCATATACACCCACATTTCACTCACAACCCTAAACTCAAATTTTTAGCCTAGATCCCTTGATTTTTTCGGGATACTCATGTAGATGGTCCCCTAAACCTATTAGCCCTAGGACTATGGTTTAGCTGAGACCACTATGTAGAAGACCCAAAATGGGGTTTCCATTGGTCCATGGCTTGTTGGTAATGATTGGTATCTAAACTCTACCAAAATACCCATCTTGGCCTTTTACCCCTTAAACACCCTCAAATTACCAAAATACCCCTCCATAGCTCAAAATCCCAAAAATTAAAAAAATTCCTAGAAAACCCCAATAAAATCTAAATATTTCCAATTTTTTTTTTCTAAACTACCACATGAGCCAATTTGGCCAATTTGACCATCTTTATCAAAAATCTNGTGCGATCAAGATTAAAGAGAAAAAGAGGTGTGTTGACCTCATTTTTTGTTGAGGTTTAGTTTTTCCTCTTTGGTAGCTTAAGGTCTAGCCATAGGATTTTCTTATTGATTATTTTTAGAATATTAGACATGGAACCCTCACCATTTAAAAATTCTACCCTCTTCTTTACTCAACTTGAAGTTCCACATGTTGGTCTCAACCTCTAAATAGTTAGTAGGTGGGGTCACTATGGGGGAAACTCAAGATGAGTCACCANAAGGTCGGTCCTTACATTCCGACACCCTCTTTTGAGAATTGACATACATTTCAATTCTCATTTCTGAATCAGTCATACACTGCTGATTCATTACATTCAAGGTCGGTCGTTACATTTTGACACCCTCTTTTGAGAATTGACCTACATTTCAACTCTCATTTCCAAATCAATCCTACATTATTGATTCATTACATTCGGGGCCGGTACTTCCATTCCGACATTCTCTTTTGAGAATTGACCCACACTTCAATTCTCACTTTCAAATTAGTGTCACATTTTAGATTCATTACGTTCGAGGTCGGTCCTTACACTCCGAATCTCTCTCTCTTTTTGAATTGATACCTAAATATCAATTCCCACATTGGATTCAACACTTACATTATGACTCTCATCTTTTGGAAATCTTTGAATTTTCATAACTCAAAGTCCACTCTCCGACCCCCATCGAGAGTCTCTACTGCTTGATTTCAACCAGACGATCACCTGCTAATTCCCCGACATAAATAAATCGCACACACAACTCTACACATACTTCGGGGTCTGCTGACTTAGGAGTTTGTATTGGTTTTTGTTGATCTCGTCGGTCAACACCAATACCNAGGGCTTTGGTTTGGCTAAGACCACTATGTAGAGGACCCAAAATGGGATTTCCTTTGGTCCATGGCTTATTGATGATGATTGATACCTCAACTCTACCAAAAATACCCATCTTGGCCTTCCATAAAACACCCCCTAATTACCAAAATACCCCTCTTGGACCCAAAATCCCAAAAATTACAAAAATTCCCAGAAGATCCCAATAAATCCCAAATATTCCTAATTTCATTTTTCTTAACTACCACATGACCCAATTTGGCCAATTTGACCATCTTTAAGCAAAATCCCCAAATTGCCCTTTAAAGACCCAAATTTCCCCAAATCCAACTCAAATGTCCACCAATTTGATCTCAATTGACCCCAATTAAAATCCCAAACTCAAATTCACTTTTTATATGACCAAACTAAACTAAATCCAAGCTCAATTGGTCCATGATTTGACCCCAATTTTGATTTTGGTCAAAAGCCCAATTTTTGACCATATGACTTGATCTCACCAAATTGAACCCATGGCCTAGTCAATTGGCCCCAATTGATGTTGAAAAATCTTGATAACATTAATATACATAAAAATCAACCATCAATTGACCTTGATGAAGTTTCAAATCAATTTGATTTTTGGCCTAAATCCAAAATTCCCAAATTTAGCCCCAAATTTGCTAAGTCCCCAAATTTCACCCACGGCCTAAATCCAAAATTCCCAAATTTAGCCCCAAATTGGCTAAGTCCCAAAATTTCACCCAAACGATTGACTTAACCTCCAAATTGGCATCCAATTCATGTTGAAAACTCTTCATGAGGTCCCTATCAACGACTAAATCCAAAATTCCCAAATTTAGCCCCAAATTGGCTAAGTCCCCAAATTTCACCCAATTGTCCTAAATCCAAAATTCCCAAATTTAGCCTCAAATTGGCTAAGCCCCCATCCATTTGATTTTGGCCTAAATCCAAAATTCCCAAATTTAGTCCCAAATTGGCTAAGTCCCCAAATTTCACCCAATTGATTGCCTTAACCTCCAAATTGGCATCCAATTCATGTTGAAAACTCTTCATGGGGCCCCTATTGACCATTTAAAACAATCAATTTCGACTTAGCTCAAGGTTAACCCAAGCTAGACCCAAGCCTAGCCCAACATGACCAAATTGATTAAAGTTCAAAATTCCCTCAAATTGACCTTTCAATTGAACTCAAAACCATTTCCATCCTTCACCAAAGTTGTTCCTTGTGATCATATACACAAAATGAAACAATTATTTGGGCCAATTGACATGGCTAGNCACCACAATGCACCCAAACTTATGCCCTGAGAGCCACCCCATGACCATTTTTATAAAAACTAACCTCCCACGGCCATGGGAGGTGTGCTGAAATTTTCCTAGAGAGGCCTCTACAAACTCCACACAGAGCTTCCCTAAGATCCCCTCAGTGCATTCTGACCATTTTCCCTCGCCCATTCCCATTGCCGGAGCTCAATTTTAAGCTTGAAACCTTGTCAGAAACCAGGACAGAACCCAATACACCTCCACAATTCATCAAACTAAAATTAACTTCACCCACACCTTCGCAAGAGTGAAAGATGCCAAAGCCCCATCAAATCCCCCTCCCACAGAGCCTCTATCATAGTTCTAGACCAACACCCAAATCCGGCCGTGATCAAATTCATACCTAGGCCTTACACCAAGACCAGGGACTCAATCTCTAGCCTCCTTGGACCCCAACAAATGTGTCGAGCACCTCTGATTGAAGCCTCCCTTCTTAGAGCAAAGGTATAAAACTTCTCTTCCTCCCGAGCTCATTTTGATTCACCATTTAATTAGGCCTAATTTATATGGATATGTTCGTCTCACTTAAATGAGTCCATAGGATCAAACCTGAGGTGATTTGGTTGAGTCTAGGCTGAGATCTTAGGGTTTTAATGTGGACGGTCACGGGACCATTCTATCGGGGACGATGATGGGAAGCCATCTGAAGCATGTATCAAATGGACGGGGGAGATCAAGCCAGACTGCGCTTCGAGACATAAACAGCGGGTCGAGTCAGCAAGCTACGTGGACGGAGACATCGAACCAGAGCGCGCCACGCATGCCTTTGGAGCCGTCGTAGGTTGAGGTTGCACGCGCGGTTTAAGTAGATAAATAGGGTTTTTTCTTATTTATTTAAATACCCTTAACTTAGAAAATTTATAACTTTATGTAGAAAAATCACAAAAATAAAATAAAAATACCCTCTTGCTTAGTGAACAGAGGAAAACAATGTGAAAGAAAATTCAAGACCATATTATGTATATTTTATTTTTAATTAATTAAACACTGATTTAAATCATTTGATTTCCCATGCATATTGATACATCACCTTGGCTTGAAATTTAAGCATGTTGTAGCCTCTGCCAAAGGTAACATTCTCTGATTTTTCCAAAGTTAGATAAGGTTTCTATAGAGAGATCCATATTTTTCAAGTTATTCCAAATTATTTCTTCAAAATAATCATGGAAATTAGCATATTGATTAGAAAATCCCAAGAAAATTTTGGAAGGTCCACCATGACTAGAGAAACCTTTTCAAATAATTTCATGGCTCAAGTCATTTAAAATGTACTTAAATTTTACAAATACAAAATCACTAAGATAATTAAATTTAAAAAATATAAACATTTAAATGACTTGAATTCTGATCTCCATTATGATTTATGATTAAGAGAACTCATCATAAAAATTTCAAAATGTTTTGAGTTCTTTTGATAACTTTAACTGATTTTTAAGGATAACTACCACTATTGACCCTTAAATAATTTTTAAAAATCAAAATATAACTAAGAAAATTATAAAACTTTATTTTTTGTGTTCTCTATGATCAGGGGCATTTATTAAAAATAAAATGATATTTAAAATAAAAACTTGATTTCTTAGCCTAATTTAAATATTTGAATAATTAAAAATCCATAAAAAATCACAAAAACAATAAAATTGATGGAAATATTCTAAATTGCTTCCTAATCAATTGGGAATAATTATAATCTTTTTCCTGATTTCCTAAATAAAGATATTGAATTTCGAAGCTTAAAAAATAATTTTTTTTAAAAAGGCTAAAAATGAGTTTACACTAAAATAATTCCAATAATTCAAAGAAAAATTAGAAAAATAAAAAATTTGCTCCTCTGAGTTCTCTGACCTTAGAGAGATTTTTTGAAAATAGAAAACTTAATTTTCACCATTTAAAATATTTTTTTTTTATAAATAACTGAGAACTTAAACTAATTCTAATAAATCACAGAGAATTTAAAAAATTTTGAAATTTGATCCAAAGGCTTAGCTAGTCTAGGTCTACCTCTAGTAAAAAATTTTAAGGGATTAAAATTTACTTTCGTTNGTTGCTAATGAGGCTTCCCACGGTTTAAATGAAATTATGGAACTCATTAAGTTGAGTTTAGTAAGTTCATTTCAAACGAGGGAACCGTAGGATCCTAACCGGTGTCACTCTAATTAACTTTAATATGGCTCCACAAAATTTAAAGAACCTCAACCATAGGGACACCTGAGTTGATATTATAACTTGACACGCTAGAAAATGCAAACTCATCACGACAAAGAACATGGAGCTAGCATGGTGGGCAGCACAACCATCTTCAATAGCAAAACCTGTCTTCCCCATCTAAACCATTCTTCCTTCCTTAGACTTAAACAACAAAGCCATAGGATTTCAAGGTTGCTTGCTTATGCAACGTAAGTCCTCGCCTTACCTTTAGGCCTTTGCATAGCCTTGCTATACAATATAAGTGCTAACTCGTCTTAGGATTCCAAGGTTGTCGTTTGTCACGACCTAAATCATCAATCTTCTAGGCTATTTGTGTGATCGTTTCACATGAATATAAGCCCTAACTAAATAAAATTGGCACGATGAAACACTTAAATATTTCTTCTCAAAACTGAAGCCAAACATTAGGATAGCTCGGGAAGTCACTGAGGTTCTCTTCTGGATCCATGACATCCCCTAGTTCTTCTTCCTTTTGGATTCTACAATAAAAATTTTTAAATTTGAACCAATCCCCTTTCACACCTCTACGTTCGATTACANGAGGTTGAAGATTTTACATCCAATACCGCGTTGCTTTAGGAGCTCATCCTATTGCAATCTTTCAAATCAAATTTAGAGGTTGAGGATTTTACATCCAATTTCGCGTTGCTTTAGGAGCCCATCCTATTGCAATATTTCAAATCAATATTCTAGAACTTAATGATTTTATATCTGATTCTGCGCTGCTTTAGGAACCCCTCCTATCGCAATCTTTTGAATCAAATTCAACGATATTCTTGAGGTTGAGGGAATAAGCCCTTTGATTAATTCAAGAAATCCTATTCTCACTTTTGAATCAGTCCTACATTGTTGATTCATTACATTCGAGGTCGGCCCTTACATTCCGACACCCTCTTTTGAGAATTGACCCACATTTCAATTCTCACTTTTGAATCAGTCATACATTGCTGATTCATTACATTCGAGGTCGGTCCTTAGATTCCAACACCCTCTTTTGAGAATTGACCCACATTTTCATTCTCACTTTTGAATCAGTCCTACATTGCTGATTCATTACATTCGAGGTCGGTCCTTAANGTCCCCCAAATTAAGGGATCTTATTTCCAAAAATACACATGCTTAAGATATCTTTGCCAAATCCAAGCACATCTGCATTAAATTGCTGTGATAGATTCCTCTGGGTTCCCTGAGCACCTAGCCACCTCCCCCTGGCCGGTCGGCCAACCTAGTGGCCAGAAAATGGCCAAACCGAGAGCCACCCCCATGGAACTTCACCCAAATCAAACCTAGAGGTCAGCTCTGCCAAATTGAATTGTAGAGCTCCCCTGCCCTCCACCTAAGCACCACATTACACCCTCTAATTGGCCATCACAGCCACCATAACCCCATTTTTATAAAAGGCCACCTCCATGGCCGTTGAACAGGGTGCTGAAGTTTTCTTAGAGAGGCCTCTCCAAACTTCACACAGAGCTTCCCTAAGATCCCCTTAGGGCATTCCAACCATTTTCCCTCACCAATTCCCATTGCCGGAGCTCAATTTTGAGCTTGAAACCCTGCCGGAAACTAGGACAGAACCCAATACACCTCCACACTCCACCAAACTTCAATCGCTTGTGCCCACACCTTCACAAGAGTGAATGAAGCTAAAGACCCATCAAATCCGCCTTCCACAGAGCCTCTACCATAGCTCTAGACTAACACCTGAAATCGAGCTTGGTTTGATTTATACCTAGGCCTTATACCAGGACCAGGGACTCAATCCCTAGCCTCCTTGGACCCCAACGAATGTGTCGAGCACCTCTGATCGAAGCTTCCCTTCTCAGAGAAAAGGTATAAAACTCCTCCTCCTCCTGAGTTTATTTTGATTCTCCATTTACTTAAACTTGATTTAATGGCATCTTAACTGAGCTTAGTGTTCATCTCACTTAGACGAGTCCATAGGATCAAACCCAAAGTGATTTGGTTGAGTCTAGGCCGAGATCTTAAGGTTTTAGTGTGGACGGGCACGGGATCATTCTATCGGGGACGATGACGGGGAGCCATTTGATCAAGCGTATATCAAATGGACAGGGGAGATCGAGCCGGACAGCGCTTCGGGACATAAACAGCGGGCCGAGTCAGCAAGCTATGTGGACGGCGGTGTCCAACCAGAGCGCGCCACGCATGCCTTCAGAGCCGTTGTAGGTTGAGGTGGCACGC
>JXCR01147870.1:18640-54826 GCA_002079205.1 Phalaenopsis hybrid cultivar | reverse complement strand
AACCCTTTTCAAAACTAATTAAGACACTCACCTAGGCCTTAAGGGCTTAGTGGTGACTTAGGCTAAATCAAAATTTGATTAAACAAGGATTAGACAAATAAATATAATTAAATAAAAAATCCTTGAAACACCACTAAGCCCAATTAGGATTAAAAATTTGGCTAAGTGTTCAAATTACATTAACTTGCCTCTTTAAGGGTCTTCACCCACATAATTTTCAAATTAAATGATAAGTGATAATCACCCTATTCTTAGGGATAGTTGAGACATCAATGTTCACTGAGTAATAAGGGTATTTATAGGATGAACATTCTTAGGGATAATTGAGACATCATAGTTCACTGAGTAATAAGGGTATTTACAGGATGAACCGTTAAGCAACATAATAAGTTTAAATGGACTCGAGGCTTTTCACCAGTTGGTGAGAGGGAGGCAAGGACCTGCTTCCCTCTCAGGATACCTCAGAGGCCTATTAAACTTAATATTCTTCACTCAATGAAATCATCCTTAATTAAAATTTTAAGGACTCACCAAGATATGACATAGGTTTAGAGGCCTATTAAACTTAATATTCTTCGCTCAATGAAATCATCCTTAATTAAACTTTTAATGAGAGGCTTATTAAACTTAATATTCTTCGCTCAATGAAATCATCCTTAATTAAACTTTTAAGGACTCACCAAAATATGGCATAGGGTTTGGAAAACCACCAGAACTTACTTTTCCTCCTCTTTATAAACTGACTTAACATGCATTTTAAGTTTCAGGTGGTGGAACGAGAAGACTCGTCAGATACACTTTTACAGTTTTCAGCACNTCTGATCTTAATCAATTTATTTGATGTTTGAAACACAAGGGGTTAATTGGTAGAAACCAATTTCATTTTCCTTATTAAGAAGATAAGTTAATAAATTTCTAAATTATTAAGATTTGGAAGTTTATTAAAATTAGATGATCCTGGACTTAGGGGTATGACTTTAGAAGCCAATAATTAATCAATTTAATACCCCTATCTTGATTTTCAAATAAAATTCAAATCATGAATAATGACCACTTAAAGCTTAACCCTTTTCAAAACTAATTAAGACACTCACATAGGCCTTACGGGCTTAGCGGTGACTGAGGCTAAATCAAAATTGACTAAATGAGGATTAGAGAAATAAACATAACTAAATAAAACATCCTTGAAACACCACTAAGCCCAATTAGAATTAAAATTTGGCTAAGTTATTCAAATTACACTAGCTTGCCTCTTTAAGGGTCTTCACCCACATAATTTTCAAATTAAACCACAAGTGACAATTACCTCTTTCTTAAGGATAATTGAGACAACAACATTCACTGAGCATTAGAAGTATTCACAGGATGAACCATTAAGCAACATAATAAGTTCAAATGGACTCGAGGCTTTTCACCAGTTGGTGAGAGGGAGGCATGGACCTGCTCCCCCCTCCTAACTTGTTGGATACCTCAGAGGCCTATTAAACTTAATATTCTTTGCTCAATGAAATCATCCTTAATTAAACTTTTAAGGACTCACTGAAATATGACACAGTGTTAGGAAAACCACCAGAACTAATTAAACTTTTAAGGACTCACCAAGATATGACATAGGGTTAGGAAAATTACCAAAATTTGTATTCCTGCTTTTCATAAACTGCCTTAACATGCATTTTAAGTTTCAGGTGGTGGAACGAGAAGATTCGCAACTTTTAAGGACTCAACAATATATGACATAGGGTTAGGAAAATTACCAAAATTTTACCTTTCCTACTCTTCATAAACTGCCTTAACATGCATTTTAAGTTTCAGGTGGTGGAACGAGAAGACTCGACAGGTACGCTTTTACAGTTTTTCAGCGTTGTCCTTCTCGTACTTTCATACTGTACTTTTATACCTAAAAATTTGCATGCTAAACAAAGATGTCACCCTGGATGAAAACTAAAACCATCAGGATAGCCACATAACCATACCGAAAATACGAACTTGCATGCTAAACAACGATGTCACCCTCCATGAAAACTAAAACTACTAGGATAGCCGCAAAACAAAAATTAAAATCGAAAAGATTAAACTCACCTCCACAACATTCAAAATATAAAACAACTCAAAATTTAATCACAAACATCACACAAAATCACCGCCACAACATTCAAAATATAAAACAACTCAAAATTTAATCACAAACATCACACAAAACAACAACTTCAACTAAAATATGATGTCTCTATCGGATGATCGGGAATCCCTCGGAGCAGGTAACCTAAATTAAGATGTCTATATCGGATGATCAGGAATTCCTTGGAGGAGGTAACCTATGGTTGCTAATCGAGGTCTTCCCACGGTCTAAATGAAATTATGGAACTCATTAAGTTGAGTTTAGTAAATTCATTTGGACATAAAATGTCTCCATTGGAAGATCGGGAACCCCTAGGAGGAGGTAACCTACGGTTGCTAACGAGGCTTCCCACGGTTTAAATGAAATTATGGAACTCATTAAGTTGGGTTTGATAAGTTCATTTGGACTAAGTGAACCCAATAGAAAATAGTGATACCGGAACGAGGGAACCGTAGGATCCTAACCGGTGTCGCTCTAATTTAGAAAATAGTGATGCCAGAACGAGGGAACCGTAGGATCCTAACCGGTGTCGCTCTAATCAAATTTAATATTCCCTCTATAAAATTTAAAGAACTTCAACCATAAGGCCACCTGATTTGATATTATAACTTGATACACTAGATAACTCAAAATCGTCGCAGCAGGAGCTTGAAGCTAGCTTGGTGGGCACACGGCCATCTTCAACAGCAAAACCTGTCTTCCCCAACTAAACCAATCTTCCTTCGTTAGACCTAAACAACAAAGCCATAGGACTTCGAGGTTGCTTGCTTATGCAACGTAAACCATCACATTTTCTTTAGGCATTTGTATAGCTCTGCTATATAATATAATCCCTAACTCGTCTTAGGATTCCAAGGTTGTCGTCTGTCTTGACCTAAATCCTCACATCTTTCAGGCTATTTGTGTGATCATTTCACACAAATGTAAGCCCTAACTAATGAAATTTGCAGGATGAAACACTTAAAATTTTCTCCACTAAATTTAAGCCAAACATTAGGGTAGCTTGGGAAGTCACCGAGGTTCACCTCTGGATCCCNTAAACCCTATTTAATCTTTTATATTAAATAGGGGAACTTGTCGGCAAATATAAAGGTTTTGCAGACCAAACGTACGTCATACTTTCCTTAGTTAATTTGATCGAGCCTCATCCTCAAATCTTGTGTTTATCCTTTGGGATAGATACAGGATTTGAGGTACAATGCTCTTTCATTTTAAAGTATGAAAAATAAGGGGTCTGTTTGATTTCATACTTCAACATCCTTCCGAAGTAGGCGACGGGATTTCGATTCTGGTGACCGACAGCTACTTACGGGCAACTCCCCTCCAACCCCAAAATAACGCCGATAGCTTCTAGTGACTCCGCTGGAGATTTGCTTTTCTCTCCATATAAATCAAGAAATATTATCTTCACACATCGGTAATATGTCCATGCCCCTCTTGGACCAGATTACCCTTCTTCCGTTGGCATACTTTACCCATTTCTTTCTCAGGAAAATACAGCTAACTCCTTAGACTTCAGGACTAGCTATTCAACCATCTTTAAACAAAGGAGTTCAGAAGGCCATTAACGACTTTTAAAATTTTTATGTGGGGTCCCCCCAATAGGTGTGTCGGTGGACTAATTCCACCTGGGGCATTTTCTGCCACTAATTGGGTCCCGCACTGGGTCCTAAAATTTTTCACATCTCCCTTCCAGATTTGATTTGCTATTTCATAAATTAAACCAAATTGTGTTGTGCTACACACACTTTAAAATATATATTAAATTTTACACCTTTTTAAACAAAGATGTTAAAATTACCTGTAAATTACGACCCGCCCGGTCTACAGATCAACCTCCATTTTCAGTGCTTGCACTAAAGATTTTGAGGTTTTTGGCCATATAGCTAACCCTAAAACTTTTTGTTTTAAAGCCCACTGCAATGGCCTACCCAACGCTGACCTTTTTTTGCAATCTGCCAGCGGACCGCAGCGCCCATAACGTCGCTCCCACCATCAAGTTCAGAGCTGGATTTAAAGACCTCGAGGTTATCCTCGGGAAAGCCCCGTTCGTGGTAATGAAGATCGCTGCCCCAAAAATACAAGAGCCGTCTGCAGAATTCAGTTTGAACTGCCTTAAGGAATTCCCTGCCTGCAAGAAGGCTAAAGCTGCTGTCATCAGGACTGCTATCCCTGCTACTGCTAAGGGAAAATAAGTGATGGTCGTTGAAGATCCGATTGAAGGATTAACTGTTCCACCACCCGTGTTTGAGATTGGGTCAAGCTCAAGGACTGTACCACTGACTCGAACTCAAAGCAGGAACCGCAATAGAAGAATTTGGAGGGCCATCAAAGCCCAGAATTCTGAAAACACACCCATTGAGGGGGAGCCTCATTGAATTGAAGAGGTGTTACCAAAATTTTATCCACTCCTACAAGGGAGTAGATTCCATCCTCTGACAGATACTGATGGATATGAGAGTATTCGGGAGATTGATGCCGCATTACCATCATTTCATGGACGTGGTGAGGAGGGAAAGAAGTTTACTCCTATCACCCGAGTTAGCACAGTATTCAGAAGGCTTTCTACTAAAGAAGGATGTTCTGTTAGTGAGTTACTTAAGCGAGTGGGACATGCAATTTCCCCTCATATGAAAAAAGAAATTTTGAAGGATGTTAAGTCCGTTAGAAAATCTCATAAGTCGACTTCAAAGTCACCTACCCGTGTTCCCGTCTAGTTCCGTTTGGGAAACCGAGTTGATACTGCTATGGTCACCACCAATCATACCACCACCAGGACCATAGGTCACCGACCGATTAAGTCAAGACTAGGTCCGAGAAGTTTACCCGTCATTCCTGCAATCACAGAAAGAAAGACAAGATGATTAACTGACACTGTAGCCGACCATGGGGAGCATACCTTCCCTCGACATACCGATGTCCTTACTAAGATGTCCCGTCCTGAGGCATCATCATCGAAGAAGAAAAGGGTATGGGTACCCAAGGTTGCTGCACCGATACAGTTCAGTGAGCTTGCAAGACAGAAAGTAAAACCAGTGCCTTAAATATCTGACATTGTCGCAACAATAGCTAGCGAGATGGAGGAACAAATAGAGGATGTCCATCAAGGTCCTCCAGATCTTAAGGGAATCAAGTAATCGATAATTAAGGAAAAAGTTCAGAAACTCAGGATCGAGATTTCTGAGTTAGCTCAAGAGCATAGAGTTTCCGTCAATAGTGAAAATGAAGATTTTGATTATAGTGATTACTTGGAGGAGAATTTCATGGATGTCCATGTGATCAAAATCAGAGCTATCACATCTGCGCACGAGGCTCAATCTCATACCAAAGAGAACGCCGTAGATGCGCTGCGTAGGGTTATCCTTCTAAGGGNTGATGTTCTACACCAAACACAACAATCAATTTTAGCTTAGCCCAAAGCTAGCTCAAGTTTGACCCAAGTTTAGCCCAACATGCTTAACTTAAGTATAAACCCAAATCCATTAAAACCCACCCAAATTGACCATCAAATCAACCTCAAAACAACTTTCATCCTTCATGAAAGTTGTTCATCATGATTTTTTACACCAACCAAAATAATCAATTTGAGCTTAGCCCCTTCATGAAAATTGTTCATTATGATGTTCTTCACCAACCACAATAATCAATTTGAGCTTAGCCCATGAAAGTTGTTCATAATGATGTTCTTCACCAACCCCAACAATCAATTTGAGCCCCTTCATGAAAGTTGTTCATAATGATGTGTTACACCAAATAAAACAATTAATTTGAGCTTATACCAAAATAGCTCAAGTTTGACCCAAACTTAGCCCAATATGCTTAAAATGGGTCAAAAATCAAAAATCCTAGCCCAAGTTTGACCCAAACTTAGCCCAACATGCTTAAAATGGGTCAAAAATAAAAAATCCATTGTTCATAATGATGTTCTTCACCAACCACAACAATCGATTTGAGCTTAGCCCATGGCTAGCCTAATTTTGACCCAAACTTAGCCCAACATGCTTAAAATGGGTCAAAAATAAAAAAATGAATTGATTAACCAATTGACCTCAAAATGACTTTCACCCTTCATGAAAGTTGTTCCTCATGATCTCTTGATTAACCAATTGACCTCAAAATGACTTTCACCCTTCATGAAAGTTGTTCCTCATGATCTTAACCAATTGACCTCAAAATGACTTTCACCCTTCATGAAAGTTGTTCCTTATGATCTCCTACATAACCAATTGACCTCAAAATGACTTTCACCCTTCATGAAAGTTGTTCCTCATGATCCTCTACTCTACCAATTGACCTCAAAATGACTTTCACCCTTCATGAAAGTTGTTCCTCATGGTCTCTTACACAAAATTGACCTCAAAATGACTTTCACCCTTCATGAAAGTTGTTCCTCATGGTCTCCTACACCAAACTTGACCTCAAAATGACTTTCCACCCTTCATGAAAGTTGTTCCTCATGGTCTCTAACACCAAATTCCATATTGACCTCAAAATGACTTTCACCCTTCATGAAAGTTGTTCCTCATGGTCTCTTACACCAAATTTCATATTTAATTGGGCCAATTAGACCTCAAAATGACTTTCACCCTTCATGAAAGTTGTTCCTCATGGTCTCCTACACCAAATGATGACCTCAAAATGACTTTCACCCTTCATGAAAGTTGTTCCTCATGGTCTCTTACACCAAATTTCATATTTAATTGGGCCAATTATGACCTCAAAATGACTTTCACCCTTCATGAAAGTTGTTACTCATGATCTCCTACACCAAATTCCATCTTTAATTGGGCCAATTGGCATGCCTAACCTAGCCCAAACACAAGATTTGGCCATATGCACCTTTTTGGAACTATGACCAAACCCAAACCAATTGAGCTTGGTATGATCAAATGAGCCTTGCCATGACTAATCTTAGACCCTAGAGTTGAGTTCAAGCCAGCCAATAACCCATGGTTAACCTTGACATTTATCTCAAAGGTAAAAATTTTAATTTTTAATCCTTGGAAGAGATAATGAAGAGGTTAAATCAAAGACACATGTCCATACCCTATGGTGCCATTTTTACTGAGCATCATGAGCTTTAATCATGGTTCAAGCCTTGGTTAACCACCTTAACCCAAGCTAAAGCCCAAAACCGTGAGCCCCCACATGGTTAAAACCCAAATTCATGTCAAGAGGCCACCTCAACCCAAATTGAGCTGAGGACCCCTCTACTTGACACCTAAGCAGTGGGGCTAAGCTCTCAATTGGCCAGCTAAGCTCCCCATTGGCCAATTTCTATAAAATCTACCCCTCACGGCCATGGAGGGGTGTGGTAAAAATTTTTTCACCAAGGCGTTTCAGACTCTCCTGAGAGCTTCCCTAGGAGACCCTTAGATCATTTCAATCAATTTCCCCCTGCCAAAATCCACCATGGCATCCAATTTTGAGCCTGAATTCTTGCCCGAAATCAGGACAAAACCCAATCTCAACCTACACATCACCAAATTTCCAATAGATTGGCTCTACACCTTCACAAGAGTGAAAGAATCCAAAGCCCCATCAAATCCCCCTTTCACAGAGCCTCTACTATAGCTCTCAACCAACTCCCAAAATTGGTTGTGGTCGAAATCATACATAGACCTTAAACCAGAGCCAGAGACTCCATANCCCCCTGCCAAATCCACCATGGCAATCCAATTTTGAGCCTGAATTCTTGCCCGAAACCAGGACAAAATCCAAAGCCAGGGACTCCGNGAACAAGTACGGGATGCCTTAGCCCAGTCCAAGGGCGGTGCATCAATTCTAAAGGGTAGACCTTACCCGGAGAAGTTCGATTCCGTCCCTTTCCCCAAGGGTTTTGTGACCCAAACTTTAAGATATTCGATGGGACTGGAAATCCGAGACAACATATAGCACATTTCCAAGCCAGTTGTGGCAACACAAGGAATAACGATGCTCTACTCTGCCAACAGTTCATCAGCAGCTTGTCAGGGATTGCTTTCGACTGGTACACTAACTTGCCCAATGGGTCAGTAAAAACATTTTATGAGTTGGAACAGTTATTTGTGAAAAGATTTGCCGGTGCGCAACATCATGTGTCTATTGGAGAGCTCATGATGGAGAAGTAGAAGCCTAGTGAAACCTTGGCAGACTATATTTTGAGGTGGAGAAACTACAGAACATCAAGCTATATTTGGAGGTGGAGAAACCATAGCATGAAATGTGAACCTCAGCTACAGGAACATCAAGCGGTTGAAATTCTACTCAAAAGCATTCATGGGCTAGTAGCTTTCATGCTTAAGGGACTCATCATCAAATCTTTTTACTCAAAAGCATTCATGGGTTAGTAGCTTTCATGCTTAAGGGACTCACCATCAAATCCTTCGAGAAGCTACTCAGTAAAGCCAATAGTCTTCAAGAAGAAATGAAGCACATGGAGCCACATGAAAAGGCTAAGGTGACCAGAGTGTTCGAAAATAAATCAGGAGTAGTCACAACTATCGACAAAAGAAAGCAGCCGATAAAGATATATGTAGAAGATCATCGTTAGTCTTTGTCACAATACTCTCAGAAACAGAGTAGTCAATCCAACCAACGGCCGTCTTAGGAGGAATCATCTCGAACATCGGGTAAAAGGATATCCCTGTTAGAGCGATAGAAAGTTGTTTATTCATTCAAAGATGAAGTTGTTCTTAAAATATTCAAAAGCCTAATGAAGGAACCAGAATTCAAACTACCTGATCCAAAGAAACCCGAAGAAGTGGATAAGAAGAATGAACCGAATTATTGCCCGTACCACCGGTTGCTTGGGCACACTATAGACAAATGCTTTGTCTTTAAAGATTGGCTTGAGAAGAACCTCAAGAAAGAAAATATAACAATCCCAAAGGAGTATTTGAGAGAACCTGAAAAAGGTTCCATAAATATGATTTCAGCTGAGTCAATCTCCCTAATTGATCCATATGTCGGAATAGATGGATGGAGTACAACTTGGGATGAACTCAAAAGGGTCCTCAATCAAATACAAGATCCATCAAAACAAGCTTCTACGAACACTAAAGAAGGATGAAATGAAGTATGGAGCAGATCGTCCAAGAA
This sequence comes from Phalaenopsis hybrid cultivar, assembly GCA_002079205.1. Taxonomy (NCBI): domain Eukaryota; kingdom Viridiplantae; phylum Streptophyta; class Magnoliopsida; order Asparagales; family Orchidaceae; genus Phalaenopsis; species Phalaenopsis hybrid cultivar. The sequence goes on along the minus strand of JXCR01147870.1, from coordinate 45,627 downwards.
GATACTGAACAAGCTACAGTTTGCATCAAAACAAGCCTCCATCCAGAGTCTGTAACATACCGAGCCCGAGATGAAGATTTCGCCAAGAGATCCATCATCGTCAAAGTCAAAGAACAAAAAAAAAGAAAAGCATCACTGCCAAGATCGATAGCACGGGAGGTAGGATAAGGGCTGCCTCTACTAGATTGGTTGTCTCGGATTCGGGGAAGAAAGTCGTCTAGCCCTTGACTTTGTATGATTATCTTTTTGTCCCTCCGGGGTCTTATGAATATAATGGTTGTGATTTAGGCTTGTATGATTATCTTTTTGTCCCTCCGGGGTCTTATGAATATAATGGTTGTGATTTCGGATATTTTTTGACTATTTCTGGTAATAATTGTATGATTATCTTTTTGTCCCTCCGGGGTCTTATGAATATAATGGTTGTGATTTTGGCTACATTTTGACTATTTCTGATAATAACGTGACTGATTATAACCAAGATAGTTGCAATCTTGATCCCCAAAATGATCCTCAAATTGTACTTGAGTCCGATGAACTCGTTGTCAAGGCCAAAGAAGAACTCAGTGATATCGCTTACGACAACGCCAATAACGAAGAACCAACTCTCGAGCGTCATGGTGCACCATTTGCCATCAACTTAGATCTTTCCGACGAGGAGGAAAAAACACTGGAAGATTCAAAAATGATATCTCAAGAAGAAGAAGTCACAAAAGCCAACTTAAGGAGTGGAAAAGCGTTACCACCAAGAACAACCCCAACAGATAAAGGAAAACAGCTACTGACTCAAGAAGAGGTACCCCCACCTCTGTCAGTGGAAGAACCACATAATCAAGGCAAAATTTGAGGATCATACAAAGTAGACTACCTCCAGTGGAAGAACCACATAATCAAGATAAAATTGGAGGACCCTACAAAGTAGACTACAACGAGACATCTTAGGAAGTTGCCTGCTCGACTAAGCATCTACGATGCTCTGATCCTATCAAAGGAGATTAGAGAATCTCTGGTTACAGCTTTGCTGGATCCAAAAGTTTTCTTAGCTCAGTTGGCTAGCACATCCACAGATGAAGTTTGCTCGTTGAGAGAACAGTCAGGGGCAACCTTTACAGATGAAGACTTGCAGCTCGGTACTGCCGACCAAAACCGCCCGCTCTACATCTCCATCACCATTGGCAGACTTGCTGCTCGGTACCGCCGACCACAACCGTCCGCTCTACATCTCCGTCAACATCAGCATATTTGTGTTATCCAGAGTTTTAGTAGATCCTGGAGCATCTCTTAACTTGATGAGTCTACGGACGTTAGCATATTTAGACTTCGATGTTCGGGAGCTCATCCTCGATAAGATGATGTTAAGAGGATTCAACCAAAAGGGAGAAAGAGCCCTTAGATCAATTTCATTACTTATGAAGGTCGGAGAACTCGTAGCAACCTTTAAATTTTATATCATCGATCCCGAGACCTCTTTTAACCTATTGGGTCGACCATGGATTCATGAGCACAATATGGTTCCATCATCCCTACACGAGTGTATCTACTTATGAAGGTCAGAGAACTCGTAACAACCGTTAAATTTCATATCATCGACGCCGAGACCTCTTTAACGCTCTATTAGGGTCGACCATGGATTCATGAGCACAATATGGTTCCATCATCCCTACACCAGTGCATCAAATACCGCAAAGATGGTCAAGAGAATTGTATTTCGACCATGGATTCATGAGCATAATATGGTTCCATCATTCATACACCAGTGCATTAAATACTAGAAAGATGGTTAAGAAAATTGTATTTCGACCATGGATTCATGAGCATAATATGGTTCCATCATTCATACACCAGTGCATTAAATACTAGAAAGATGGTTAAGAAAATTGCATCAAGGAGATCTACAACCATTTTCAGTGCATGAAGTTGGTATCCATGAAGATGTTGCCTACTACGCGCCGACCTACAACCATTTTCAGTACATGAAGTTGGTATCCATGAAGATGCTGCCTACTACGTGCCTCCAAAGAAGACTATCTTCTCACGCAAAATTTTGACAAACAAAGATGAAGATTTAAAAGGATCACGAAAAGGAGGCCAGACAACTCCGCTTCAACAACCTTATACCACTCCCCTACAACGAGTTGGTGTAGGTTCTTCTAGTTCACGCACCCAAGGTCGAGGTCGGGGACGCATAGAGGAAAGATCAATTTAATTGTTGAACGGACTAGGCCAACTATCAACATTGGTGATGAAGACAGTTCTGAAGATGAAGTAATAATGACAAAATTGTACGGGACTAGGCCAACTATCAACATTGGTGATGAAGACAGTTCTGAAGATGAAGTAATGATGACAAAATAACTATCAACATTGGTGATGAAGATAGTTCTGAAGATGAAATGATGATGACAAAGCAGAAGATACCTCAGTACAAGATATCCCTAGAAGATACAGAGAGGAATGAATATGAAACAATATATGATCGGATAAACCACTATGTGAATACTATGACCCTTACTCCAATTCTCCCTCAAAAGGTTGAAAGTTTAGAGGTCAAGGAAGTCCGTAGTGTTGGTTCAAAACCGATCAACTTTTACCGTGCTTCTACCTCTTTTGAGCTTGAAAAACATGTAAATTTGGGTGGTGATTCTAATGAATTAATGGAATTGCCTTTTGGTTAGTTCTCGCCTTGTGTTCAAAAGTTAATTCAACAGGTCTAATGAATTAATGGAATTGCCTTTTGGTTACTTCTCGCATTGTGTTCAAAAGTTAATTCAACCTGGACAATGAATTAATGGAATTACCTTTTGGTTACTTCTTGCCTTGTGTTCAAAAGTTAATTCAACAAGGATGAATTAATGGAATTGCCTTTTGGTTACTTCTCGCCTTGTGTTTAAAAGTTAATTCAACAGCGTGAATTAATGGAATTGCCTTTTGGTTACTTCTCGCCTTGTGTTCAAAAGTTAATTCAACAGGTTTAATGGAATTCCTTTTGGTTACTTCTCGCCTTGTGTTCAAAAGTTAATTCAACAGGGACACTTACCGAAATGAATGCCACTTCTTGCCTTTGTTCAAAAGTTAATTCAACAGAGACATTTACCAAAACAAATGCCAAAAGATAAATTTCAACGTTTTGAAAAATTATGGAATGCTAAAAGTCGAACTCCCAATTCAAAAGAAGTTCTCGGATTTGGTACAGTTGGACCAGTCGATGATTCTAAATTTTGCATGGTTGTTACTAGTAAGAAAAAGGATTGTCTCGATGTAAAGAATGACTCCAGATGCTCCCCTAATTTTGCATGGTTGTTACTAGTGAGTCAGAAGAGGATTGTCTCGATATAGAGAATGACTCTGCTGATCAACCAATAGAAGATGCTCCGCCAGAGTGAGGAAGAAATTAAATCCACTATCGATGAATTGAAAGAGATTAATCTCGGGACTGAAGAACAACCCCAATCTACATTTATAAGTTCTCTACTTGATGACGAAGAATCTGCAGAAGTGGTCAAACTATTAGCAGAATTCAAAGATTGCTTCGCATGGAGCTACGACGAAATGTCAGGACTGTCAGCAGAGGCTGCAATCCATAAACTTGGGGTGGACAAGAATGTAACCTCAGTAAAATAAGCTCCCAGAAAAATGCGCCTTGAAATAGAACAATAAGTCATAGCTGAGGTGAAAAAGTTGATAGACGCCAACTTTATTAAAGAAGAATAGTACCCCACGTGGTTAGACAATATTGTGCTAGTTAAAAAGAAAAATGGACAGATCCGCGTTTGTGTCGACTTTAGAGTTAAACAAAGCATGTCCAAAAGACGAGTTTCCACTACCTATACCAGAGATGATGGTGGACATCGCTTCAACACATGAGATTTTCTACTTCATGGATGGATCATCGGGATATAACCAAATTAAGGGCTCCCAAGGATGCAGCGCTCACAGCTTTCAGAACACCGATTGGAGTCTTCTGCTACACAGTGATGTCGTTCGGCCTAAAGAACGCTGGAGCAACATATCATCGTGCAATGACGAAGATTTTTTACGACCTCATTCACAATCAAGTAGAATGCTACGTGGATGATCTGGTTATCAAAAGCAAAAAAAAAAAATGGACCATTTGTATGATTTGAGGATTGTGTTTAAGCGGTTAAGATGATATGAACTTAAAATGAATCCCTTAAAGTGCGCCTTTGGCGTTACCTCCGGGAAATTTCTAGAATTTATTGTCCGTCATCGGGGAATCGAGATCGACCCAGATAAAATTAAAGCTATCTTGGAAATGCCTCGCTCTAAAACCTTAAAACAGCTACGTTCCATTGAGGAGAAGTTGAAATATCTGAGACGCTTTCTTTCCAATCTCTCAGGTAGGTGTCAGCCTTTCTCGACATTAATTAAAAAGGACGCCAAATTTATTTAAGAAGAGAAATGCCAACGGTACTTTGAGGATGTTAAACAATATTTAATGACACCTCCTGTTTTGGCAGCCCCTATCCCAGGGAAACCGTTGATACTGTATATCGCGGCTTTGGATGACTCTCTTGGAGCCCTCTTAGCCCAAGTCAATGAGGAGGGTAAAGAAAATGCACTCTATTACTTGAGTCATCATCTAATACCGATGGAGATAAGGTATCCACCTATTGAGAAACATTGTCTAGCTTTAATTTTTGCCGCCCAAAAGCTTAGACATTACATGCTTTCTCATAAGATAACCCTGATTTCAAAAGTCAATCCGTTGCAATATTTGATGAAGCGACCAACACTCTCCGGACTTTTAGCAAGATGGTCAATGATCTTATTGCAATTTGATATAACTTTTGTTCCCCTTCGTTCTATCAAGGGACAAATACTGGCAGACTTTCTCACTGCACACCCACTGCCAGCTGGGTCCTCTCTCAATGATGAATTACCAGACAAGCAAATACTACAAATGAATTACCAGATGAGAAAATACTACAGAAAAATTGGAGAGTCTCAAGGGAAAACGATTGGACACAACAACATTTGGAGCTCTACCAGGCAAAGATGGTACAAGCCCATGACAAATTGGTCCGCCCAAGAACATTCAAAATTGGTGACCTCGTACTTGTGCTCAATAAACCTATTCTTGCTCGCTGCAAAGTAGGTGGAAAAATTGAGCCAACTTTAGAGGGACCATTTGTCGTTGAGAAGGTTTATACAGGAGGAGCCTACCAGTTAGTGAACTTCCGGGGTGAAAGACCCATGTTATCGATAAATGGAAGATACCTAAAAACCTATTACGCAACCTGATGTCGCCTACCTCCGCTTGCCTCTGCTTGCTTTGAAACTTTGAAACTTTGATTGTTTTAGGGTTATCTATATGGCCATATGGCTATGACCGGGTCCAAATTTTTTAATTAGCCTCAATATAATGAAAATTTTGAGAAGATTTTTGAACTTCACACGTTCTCTTTTCTACCTTTGAATTTAAATATTCTATTAAATTAAACAAAACTCACACATAAAATGAGTAATCCTTTTCATTAAAAAAAACTAAAATTTACTTTAATGAATACTTTTTTTTGTTCTTGTTTGTGCTAAGCTTCGGCCCACTGACGTTTCTTTCTGTCGTCTGCAGAAAAATTTCAGGACAGAGGCTGATCTTTGCCTTCCAGGACGACTGGAACCTCGCACTGAATGAAGAAATGGCGCCACAAGGAGGTGTCATAGATTTCAACATGGATTTCAACCATATTGATATGGACTACGAGGGTCCTCTAATAGACATAGTCAGCAATAAAGAAAAGGAGGGACTGCCTTCAGTGTTGAGGGTGACTACTCAAGACGATGTGTCACGTAAAGGTAAAAATGTGATAGCGGAACAAGATCCGATGGAGGGGCTCAGCCGACTGCCCTCCATGATAGCTACTCCAGCAAGGGTCCTAATAGCCGCCCATAGTGAACAACTACCTAATACTCCACTTCGCAGGACGCAACGCAGAAATGCAAGCTGAAAGAAACAAAGAGCCTTTCTATGACGGGAACACAAGCGTCAGAGAGACATGAGCAGTTTTCTTACCCCCATTCCCGAGGGACATATTTACGATCCAGATCTGAGAGAAACTTATGTCAGCCTACCTACTACAGACGAAGAATCAGGATTTTTGACAGGATCAGATGTGCCCCCGGTCCCAGATATCTTGTGCAGAGGTTACCCAACATGCAACGTTGAGGTACCAGCCGGGACATCAGTCACGGGCGCATTTGTAGAATGTCCGGACTGCAACATTCTCCATCTACAACATTTTAGTACCTTAGAGGAATACACTTCAAGCATCAACGAGTCTTAGACTCCAGACTTCGTGGCAAATGAACCGTATGTTCCTCTGGAGACGGATCAACACACACCATGGAGCCCAGGATCATACATCCCACTTGAGGCTGAATCTCATATTCTGGATCGACCAGCACCAGTTTGGGTCCCCACCGAGGCCCGGAGGAAGGAACGTCCAGGCAGCTGCCAACTCCCGGTATGGTAGAATACTACAAAATAAGCAAAGTAAACAAAAGAGAATTTGAGTTCTACGAGGAAGTTCAGGGAAAGTTTATTAACATATTGGAGGGCCTGAAGCTATATACCAGGGTTTTCTATGAAACTGATGAAAGAAGCGTTCTGGACTGCATCTTCAATTTAAGAGATAGAGGTCGAGCGGGCCTTCTCATGGAGAGAACTTATTCCGAGCCGAAGAAATGGATGCGGGGAAAGGGAAGAATCACCATCCAATGCGGCTGTTGCTAAAATTTTATGAACGACAGACAGGGAAATCCACCCGGGATCCTCAGATACAACCAAGTGGACCCGTTACCACCAATGATAAAATGAATGATCAAGAAAATGGTTAAGTGGAATATTCTACCCGTCATTTGCATTCTTAACAATAGTATCATTAACGTTTATGAAGAAGGTGACTGCATTCCCCCACACATCGACCATCATGATTTTGTGAGGCCTTTCTGCACAGTCTCGTTCATGAGTAAGAGCAATATTCTATTTAGAAAAGAAATTGATGTAATCGACCCTGGTGAATTCAGAGGAACTGTGGAGATTCCTCTTCCAGTTGGTTCAGTACTTGTTCTCCAGGGCAACGGTGCAGACGTTTCCAAAAACTGCATTCCAGGAGTACGACACCGTAGGGTGTCTGTAACCTTCCGCAGAATGGATGACAGTAAAATATCATATGGATTCCAGCAGGACCCGGAATTGGAGGAGTTCCTTCTTTACAAGCTATGAGAAGGTTGTACCTCTAAGTACATGCGAAGGGAACTCTTATCCTGGAGCATGACTTAGAAGGTCTGCTTGATCAGGAGCTCAATATACCAAGCATAGAGGGTTCACTTGCTTTCTTTTAACAGCATGACATGTATCTGATGTAATCAGCCTATGATGTACTCATATCTTGAGATGAATCTCAAATGTATTTCAGCATGTATTACATGATGTACCTTTTTGAGGCATTAGCCTATGTTGGATCTTTAGCATCTTTATCGAAGCAGATTAATAGAAATGTCTATCAAATTGTGCCTTTTTGGCAATTACCTTTTTGTGTGATAGTTCAGAGTTCTAATGAACAAAGAAAGAAATAACAAATCTTCGACAATGAAGAAAACACAAATGAAAGATAATCATAAATGAATAAATAACAAAAAAAATTTCTTTTAAAAAATCAACCAATTAAAATTAAAAATTTAAAAATACATTGTGAAAAATTAGATGTGATAAAAACAACAAGAAAATAAAATAAATTTGTTGAGTGGATACTTCCATTTTTGGAATTTCCTACTCTTTGTGCGCGCAGCATAACCATTATTATCTACATTAACTCTCTGCACATCCTCGCAGAATTTCACATTCTGCATGAAACTCCACAAAGCTTTACAAATCTCCTTCGACAAAATCAACTCTTTTCACATGATACACTTCTGCAAATTCAACACCCCAAGCCCTTTATAAATTTAAATCCTTACATCTTTGAATCAATATCCAAATTCTGATTCTTATCTTTCGAGGTTGATTCCAAAATTTTGACTCTCGCATCTTTGAATTGATATCTAGATTTTAATTCTTTCATCTTCAAATTGATATTTACATTTCAATTCTTTCATCCTCGAATCTATATTTACATTTTAATTCTCTCATCTTCAAATTGATACCTATATTTCAATTCTTTCATCTTCGAATTGATACCTACATTTCAATTCTTTCATCTTCGAATTGATATTTACATTTCAATTCTCACATTTCAAGGTCGATACTTAAATTTTGACTCTCTCCTTAAAATCGATACTTAAATTCTCACTTATAAATTAGTCGTACATTTCTGATTCATTACATTTCAGGTCGGTCCTTACATTCCGACACTCTCTTTTGAGAATTGACCTACATTTCAATTCTCATTTCCGAATCAGCCCTACATTTCTGATTCATTACATTCGAGGTCGGTCCTTACATACTGACACTTTCTTTTGAGAATTGACCTACATTTCAATTCTCACTTCTGAATCAGTCCTACATTTCTGATTCATTACATTTGAGGTCGGTCCTTACATTCCGACACTTTCTTTTGAGAATTGACCTACATTTCGATTCTCACTTCTGAATCAGTCCTACATTTCTAATTCATTACATTTGAGGTCGGTCCTTACATTCCGACACTCTCTTTTGAGAATTGACCTACATTTCAATTCTCATTTCTGAATCAGTCATACATTTCAGATTCATTACATTTGGGGTCGGTCCTTACAATCCGACACTTTCTTTTGTCAATTGACCTACATTTCAATTCTCACTTCCGAATAAGTCCTACATTTCTGATTCATTACATTTGAGGTCGTTCCTTAAATTCTAACACTTTCTTTTGAGAATTGACCTACATTTCAATTCTCACTTTTGAATCAACTCTACATTTTTGATTCATTACATTCGAGGTCGGTCCTTACATTCTGATGCTTTCTTTTGAGAATTGACCTACATTTTAATTCTTGTTTTTGAATCAGTCATGTCGGTCGTTATATTTTGCCACTCTCTTTTAAGAATTGACATACATTTCAATTCTCATTTTCATGGTCGGACCCTACATTCCGACACTTTCTTTTGAGAATTGACCTACATTTCAATTATCATTTCTGAATCAGTCCCACACGAGGTCGGTCCTTACATTCCGACACCCTCTTTTGAGAATTGACCCACATTTCAATTCTCATTTTTGAATCAGTCCAAAATTTCTGATTCATTACATTTCGGGTCGGTCCTTACATTCCGACACTTTCTTTTGAGAATTGACCTAAATTTCAATTCTCATTTCTGAATCAGCCATACATTTCTAATTCATTACATTTGAGGTCGGTCCTTACACTCCGACTCTCTCTGTCACTCTCTCTCTATTTTTTTTAATTGATATCTAAATTTCAATTCCCACCTCGGGGTCAGCACTTACATTCTGACTCCCATCCTTTGGAAATCTTTAAAATTTTATAACTCAAGGTCCACTCTCCAATCCCTAGCGAGAGTCCCTACTTCTCGACTTGATTAAACACACACCTGCTAATTCCCTAGCAGAAAAAAATCACACACACAACTCTACACATACTTCCGGGTCTGTTGACTTAGGAGTTTGTATTGGTTTTTGTTGAGCTCATCGGTCAATGCAAATACACGCGGTGTGCTTGCCCAGCACACCCCACCTATTGGGGGTCCATTTGTTGACCTCCTTTTTTGTTAAGGTTTAATTTTTCCTCTTTAGTAGCCTAATGTCTAACCATAGAATTTTCCTATTGACTATTCTTAAAAAACAAGACATGGAACCCTCACCATTAGAAATTCTACCCTCTTCTTTACTCAACTTGAAATGCCACATGTTGGTCTCAACCTCTAAATACTTAGTAGGTGGGGTCACTGTGGGGGAAACTCAAGATGAGTCACCCTTACGATTGCTGGACCTTAAGACTGGCCCTGGGTGTTGGTAGGGAGCTAAGGCACTCACTACACTTATCTGCACCCACAAACACTCACAACCTTGGACTCAAATTTCTAGCCTAGATCCATTGATCTTTTGGGATACTCATATAGATGGTCCCCTAAACCTACTAGCCCAAGGGCTATGGTTTCGCTAAGACCACTATGTAGAGGACCCTAAATGGGGTTTCCATTGGTCCATGGCTTGTTGGCGATGATTGGTACCTCAACTGTACCAAAATACCCATCTTGGGCTTTTACCCATAAAACACCCCCAAATTACCAAAATACCCCTCCATAGCTCAAAATCCCAAAAATTCCAAAAATTCTCAGAAAATCTCAATAAATCCCAACTATTACCAATTCATTTTTCTCAACTACCTCATGACCCAATTTGGCCAATCTGACCATCTTTGATCAAAACCCCCAAATTGCCCTTTAAAGGCCAAAATTTCCCCAAACCCAACTCAAATGTCAATCAATTTGATCTCAATTGACCCCAATTCCAATCCTAAACTCAAATTCACCTTTAATATGACCAAATTAAACCAAATACAAGCTCAATTGGTCCATTATTTGAGCCCAATTTTGATTTAAGTCAAAACCCCAATTTTGACCATATGACCTAATCTCACCAAATTGAACCCATAGCCTAGTAAATTGCCCTTAATTAAAGTTGAAAAATCTTTATAACATTCCTATACATCAATATCAACTATCAATTGGCCTTGGTGAAGTCTCAAATCTATTTGATTTTGGCCTAAATCCAAAATTCCCAAATTTAGCCCTAAATTGGCTAAGTCCCCAAATTTCACACAATTGATTGCCTTAACCATCAAATCGGCATCCAATTCATGTTGAAAACTCTTCATGAGATCCCTATTGACCATTTACAATAATCAATTTGGACTTAGTCCAAGGCTAACTCATGCTAGACCCAAGCCTAGCCCAACATGATCAAATTGGTTAAAATTCAAAATTCCCTCAAATTGATCCTTCAATTGAACTCAAAACCACTTCCATCCTTCACCGAAGTTGTTCCTTAAAATCATATATACCAAATTCAATAATTATTTGAGCCAATTGACATGGCTAACCTTGCCCAAATACAAGTTTTGGTCATTTGCACCCACTTGAACCCATGCACTAAATGTGACCTAACCACCCTAAAGCCACTAAATTAAGCACAGCCATTAGTTGGACCTAGTGACCAGTCTAAACACCATGAAACCACCTAAATCAAGCCATATTAGTTGGACCTAGTGACCAGTCCAAACACCATGAAACCACCTAAATCAAGCCATGGACCAACGTTTTCCACCCACTTGGACCCATGCACTAAATGTGACCTAACCACCTTAAAGCCACCAAATTAACTCCCCCACAGCCATTATTTGGACTTAGTGACCAGTCCAAACACCATGAAACCACCTAAATCAAGCCATGGACTAAAGGTTCCCCAAATTAAGGGATCTTATTTCCAAAAATGAACATGCTTAAGATACCCTTGCCAAATCTGAGCACATTTGCATTAAATTGTTGTGATGGATTCCTCTGGGTTCCCTGAGCTCCTAGCCACCTACCCCTGGACAGCCGGCATTTAGGGATCTTATTTCCAAAAATGCACATGCTTAAGATATCTTTGCCAAATCCAAACACATATTGCAATAAATTGCTGTGATGGATTCCTCTGGGTTCCCTGAGCTCCTAGCCACCTCCCCCTGGCTGGCTGGAATTGTTGTGATGGATTCCTCTGGGTTCCCTGAGCTCCTAGCCACCTCCCCCTGGCCGGCCAACCATCCTAGTGGCCGAAAAATCCCAAAACCAAGAGCCAATCGCATGACACCTCACTCAAACCAAACCTAGAGGCCAGCTCAGCCAAATCAAATTGACNTGCCGGAGCTCAATTTTGAGCTTGAAACCCTGCCGGAAACCAGGACAGAACCCAATACACCTCCACAATCCATCAAACAAAAATTAACTTCACCCACACCTTCATAATAGTGAAAAAATTTAAAGGCCCATCAAATCTCATTTCCACAGAGCCTCCACCATAGCTCTACACCAACACCTGAAATCGAGCTTGGTCGAATTCATACGTAGGCCTTACACCAAGACCAGGGAATCAATCCCTAACTTCCTTGGACCCCAATAATTAATACCTAGGCCTTACACCAAGACCAGGGACTTAATCCCTAACCTCCTTGGACCCCAACGAACATGTCGAGCACCTCTGATCGAAGCTTCCCTTCTCAGAGCAAAGGTATAAAACTTCTCCTCCTACCGAGCTTATTTTGATTCTCCATTTACTTAAGCTTGATTTCATGGTACGTTAACCGTATGGATGTGTTCGTCTCATTTAGATGAGTCTTAGGATCAAACCCAAAGTGATTTGGTTGAGTCTAGGCAGAGATCTTAAGGTTTTAGTGTGGATATCAAACCCGAAGTGATTTGGTTGAGTCTAGGCCGAGATCTTAAGGTTTTAGTCTGGACGGGCACGAAAACCCAAAGTGATTTGGTTGAGTCTAGGCTGAGATCTTAGGGTTTTAGTGTGGACGGGCACAGGATCATGCTATCGGGGAAGATGACGGGGAGAGTTTGATCAAGCGTGTATCAAATGGACGGAGGAGATCGAGCCGGACAACGCTTCGGGACATAAATAGTGGGCCGAGTCAGCAGCTATGTGGATGACGGCGTCCAACCAGAGCGCGCCACGTATGCTTTCAGAGCTGTTTAGGATCTAGTCTGCACGCGCTGTTTAAATAGATAAATAAGGCTTTTTCTTATTTAGTTAAATACCCTTAACTTAGAAAATTCATAACTTTGTGTAGAAAATACCCTCTTGCTCAGTGAAAAGAGGAGAACAATATGGAATAAATTTCAAGTTTATTTTATGCATGTTTTAGTTTTAATTAATTAAACACTATTGAGATCATTTGATTCTCCATGCATATTAGCACATCACCTTGGCTTGGAATTTCGGCATATTGGAGCCTCTGTCAAAGGGGACATTCTCTGATTTTTCCAAAGTCAGAGGAGGTTCCTATATAGAGATTCATATTTTTCAAGTTATTTTACATTATTTTTTTAAAATAATCATGGAAATTAGCATATTGATTATAAAATTCTAAGAAAATTTTGGAAGGTCCACCATGACTAAAGAAGCCTTTGGAGATAATTTCATGGGTCAAGTCATTTAAAATACCCTTTAAATTTCCCAAATACTAAATCACTAAAATAATTAATTTTGGAAAATATAAACATTTAAATGACTTAATCTTTTTATCTCCACTGTGATTTATGATCCAGAGAACTCATCATAAAAGTTTCAAAATATTTTGAGTTAATTTGATAACTTAAATTGATTTTTAATTCATTGTGATTTATGATCCAGAGAACTCATCATAAAAGTTTCAAAATATTTTGAGTTCATTCAATATACTAAATCACTAAGATAATTAATTTTGAAAAAATATAAACATTTAAATGACTTGATTTTTTATCTCCGAATTTTGGAAAATATAAACATTTAAATGACTTGATTTTTGATCTCCACTATAATTTATGATCCAGAGAACTCATCATAAAAATTTCAAAATATTTTGAGTTCATTTTACAACTTAAGTTGATTTTTAAAAATAAATACCACTTTTGGCATTAAAATAATTTTTTAAAAATCAAAATATAACTCAAAAAATTATCAAACCTTGTTTTGAGTTCTCTGTGATCAAGGGTATTTTCTAAAAATAAATGATATTTATAATAAAAACTTGATTTTTAACCTATTTTAAATATTTAAATAATTAAAAATTCATAAAAATCACAAAAATAATAGAACTCATGTAAATGTTCCAAATTGCTTCCTAATCGCTTAGGAACAATTAGAATGTTTTTTTTTATTCTCTAAATAAAGATATTGAATTTCAAAGCTTAAGGATAGTTTTTCAAAGGCTAAAAATGAGTTTTCACTAAAATAATTCCAATAAATCAAAGAAAAACAAAAAAAAAAAATAAATTTGCTCCTCTGAGTTCTCTGACCTTATGGAGATTTTTCAAAAATACAAAACTTAAGTTTCACCACCTAAAATATTTTATTTTATTTAAATATCCTAAAACTTGAAATAACTCTAATAAATCATAGTGAATTAAAAAAAATTATGAAATTTAGTCCAAAGGATTCTCTGGTCTAGATCTACCTCCAGAAAAAATTTCAAAGGATTATAATGCACCTTGGTCAATTTAGGGAATTTTCTTTGAAAAATCCTATTTTTGCATTAAAATAATTATATAAATTAAATTAAATTTTTAAAAATCACTTTCTTTGAAAAATCCTATTTTTGCATGAAAATAATTATATAAATTAAATTAAATTTTGAAAGATCACATTTTCTCCTTTGGTGTCTTAATTGACCCATGAATGTGGTAGGATAAAAATTTCAAAGTCATTTGAATTGAATTTGACAAATTATGAGGTGTTAGAGCCTTAGGGGCAAATGTGTAATTTTGGAAATTTTGCCTTAATTAACATTTAGGCTTAATTCAAGGAGGGAAAATGGGTAACCTCTAATCTTAATCAATTCATTTGATGTTTGAATCACAAGGGGTTAATTGGTAGAAACCAATTTCATTTTCTCCAATAAAAAGATAAGTTAAAAAATTTCTAAATTATTAAAATTTGGAAGTTTATTAAAATTAAATGATCCTTAACTTAGGGTATGACTTTTGAAGCCAATAATTAATCAATTTAATACCCCTATCTTGATTTTCAAATAAAATCCAAGTCATGAATCATGACCACTTAAAGTTTAACCCTTTTTCAAAACTAATTAAGACACTCACCTAGGTCTTAAGGGCTTAGTGGTGACTTAGGCTAAATTAAAATTAACTAAATGAGGATTAGAGAAATAAACATAATTATATCAAACATTTTTGAAATACCACTAAGCCCAATTAGGATTAAAATTTTGGCTAAGTGTTTAAATTACACTAACTTTATCTTTTAAGGGTTTTCACCCACATAATTCTTAAATTGAATCATAAATGATATTTACCCTATTCTTAGGGATAATTGAGACATCAGTGCTCACTGAGTAATAAGGGTATTTAAAGGATGGACTATTAAGTAATATAATAAGTTTAAATGGACTTGAGGCTTTTCACCAGTTGGTGAGAGGGAGGCATGGACCTGCTTCCCCCTCCTAACTTATTGGATACCTCAGAGGCCTATTAAACTTAATATTCTTCGCTCAATGAAATCATCCTTAATTAAACTTTTAAGGACTCACCAAGATATGACATTAGGTTAGGAAAATTACCAAAATTTTACCTTTCCTGCTTTTCATAAACTGCCTTAACATGTATTTTAAGTTTCAGGTGGTGGAACGAGAAGACTCGCCAGTTACGCTTTTACAGTTTATAGTACCGTCTTTCTTTTGTTTTTTCCTTGCATGTTTCACGCTTGCATTTACCTAACCATAACCATAACCAAAACCAAAACTAAAATCAACCAAGATAAAATTCACCGCCACAACAGTAAAAATATAAAACAACTCAAAATTTAATCACAAATATCACACAAAACTACAAATTCAACTAAATTATGATGTCTCTATTGGATGATCAGGAATACCTCGGAGGAGGTAACCTACGGTTGCTAACAAGGCTTCCCATGGCTAAATGAAAGTATGGAACTCATTAAGTTGAGTTTAGTAAATTCATTTGGACTAAGTGAATCCATGAAATTATGGAACTCATTAAGTTGAGTTTAGTAAGTTCATTTGGACTAAGTGAATCTAATAGAGAATAGTGGTGCCGGAATGAGGGAACCGTGGGATCCTAACCGGTGTCGCTCTAATCAACTTTAATATGCCCTCATAAAATTTAAAGAACTTTAACCATAGGGCCACCTGATTTGACATTATAACTCGAAACACTAGATAACTCAAACTCGTCGCGGCAAGGAGCTTGGAGCTAGCATGGTGGGAAGCATGACCAACTTCAATCGCATAACCTGTCTTCCCCAGCTAAACCAATCTTCCTTCCTTAGACTTAAACAACAAAGCCATATGAATTCGAGGTTGCTTGCTTATGCAACGTAAATCCTCACATTATCTTTGGGCTTTTGCATAGCCCTGTTATACAATATAAGCCCTAACTCGTTTTAGGAATACTAGGTTGTCGTTTGTCATGACCTAAATCGTCATATCTTCCAGGCTATTTGTGTGATCATTTCACACTAATGTAAGCCCTAACTAATAAAATTGGCAGGATGAAACACCCAAAATTTTCTCCTCAAAACTGAAGCCAAACATTAGGATAGCTTGGGAAGTCACCAAGGAGCTCCTCTAGATCCATGACATCCACTAGTTCCTCTTCCTTTGGATTTCACAACGAAATGTTCCAAATTTGAACCAATCCCCTTTCACACCTCTATGTCCGATTTTGTTAAAGAGCCCTACCCTATGAAATTCCTTGAAGATAATATTCCTTGATTTTTATCTAGAGTCTTTTTGGGTGACTTTGGTCATTTAAGATGTAATTAACTATAGGGGCTTGCCCTTATAGGAAGCATGTCCGAACCCAGCTTAATATAAACCCTATTTAATCCTTTATATTAAATAGGGGAACTTGTCGGGAAATACAAAAGTTTCGCAGACCAAACAAATGTCATACTTTCCTTAGTTTGTTTGATCGAGCCTCATCCTCAAGTATTGTGTTAATCCTTTGGGATAGATACATGATCTGAGGTACAGTGCTCTTTCATTTTAAACTATGAAAAATATGGGGTCAGTTTGATTTCATACTTCTACGTCCTTCCAAAGCGGGCGACGGGATTTTGATTCCGGCGACCGACAGCTTCTTACGGGCAACTTCCTACAAACCAACCCGAAATAGTGCTGACACCGTCACAACATTCAAAATATAAAACAACTCAAAATTTAATCACAAACATCACACAAAAACTTCAACTAAATTAAGATGTCTCTATCGGATTATCGGGAATCCCTCAACACAAAACTAAAATTGCAACTAAATTAAGACGTCTCTATCGGATGATCGGGAATCCCTCGGAGAAGGTAACCTACGGTTGCTAACGAGGCTTCCCACGGTCTAAATGAAATTATGGAACTCATTAATTAACCTACGGTTGCTAACGAGGCTTCCCACGGTCTAAATGAAATTATGGAACTCATTAAGTAACCTACGGTTGCTAACGAGGCTTCCCACGGTTTAAATGAAATTATGGAACTCATTAAGTTGGGTTTCGAGGCTTCCCACGGTTTAAATGAAATTATGGAACTCATTAAGTTGGGTTTGATAAATTCATTCAGGCTTCCCACGGTTTAAATGAAATTATGGAACTCATTAAGTTGGGTTTGATAAGTTCATTTTGCACGGTTTTAATGAAATTATGGAACTCATTAAGTTGGGTTTAGTAAGTTCATTTGGACTAAGTGAATCCATTAAAAAATAGTGATGCCTCATTAAGTTGGGTTTAGTAAGTTCATTTGGACTAAGTGAATCCAATAGAAAATAGTGATACCAGAACGAGGGAACCCTCATTAAGTTGGGTTTAGTAAGTTCATTTGGACTAAGTGAATCCAATAGAAAATAGTGATGTAAGGGGTTTGATAAGTTCATTTGGACTAAGTGAATCCAATAGAAAATAGTGATGCCAGAACGAGGAAACTGTAGGATCCTAACCGGTGTCACTCTAATCAACTTTAATATGCCCTCATAAGAACTTAAAGAACTTCAACCATAGGGCCACTTGATTTGATATTATAACTTGACAAACTAGATAACTCAAACTCGTCGCAGCAGGAGCATGGAGCTAGCATGGTGGGCAGCAGAACCATCTTCAACAACAAAACGTGTCTTTCCTAGCTAAACCAATCTTCTTCTTTAGACTTAAACAACAAAGCCATAAGACTTCGAGGTTGCTTGCTTATGCAACGTAAATCACCTTATCTTTAGGCCTTTGCATAGCCCTACTATACAATATAAGCCCTAACTCGTCTTAGGACTTATCTTTAGGCCTTTGTATAGCCCTGCTATATAATATAAGCCCTAACTCATCTTAGGATTTCGAGATTTTTATCTTTAGGCCTTTGTATAGCTCTGCTATATAATATAAGCCCTAACTCGTCTTAGGATTCTGCGGTTGTCATTTATCACGACCTAAATCCTCACATCTTGCAGGCTATTTGTGTGATCATTGAACACATATGTAAGCCCTAACTANGTAAGCCCTAACTAATAAAATTGGCAGGATGAAACACCCAAAATTTTCTCCTCAAAACTGAAGCCAAACATTAGGATAGCTTGGGAAGTCACCAAGGAGCTCCTCTAGATCCATGACATCCANAGTTCTTCTTCCTTTGGATTCTACAATAAAATGTTCCAAATTTGAGCCAATCCCCTTTCACACCTCTATGTCCGATTTCATTGNCCAAATTTGAACCAATCCCCTTTCACACCTCTATGTCCGATTTTGTTAAAGAGCCCTACCCTATGAAATTCCTTGAAGATAATATTCCTTGATTTTTATCTAGAGTCTTTAGAGTCCTACCCTTTGAAATTCTTTGAAGATAATATTTCTTGATTTTTATCGAGAGTCTTCTTTGGTGGCTTTGGTCATTTAGTGTAATTAACTATAGGGGCTTGCCCTTATAGGAAGCATGTCCAAACCCAGCTTAATATAAACTCTATAGGGGCTTGCCCTTATAGGAAGCATGTCCGAACCCAGCTTAATATAAACTCTATTTAATACTTTATATTAAATAGGGGAGCTTGTTGGCAAATACAAAGGTTTCGCAGACAGAANGAACCCAGCTTAATATAAACCCTATTTAATCCTTTATATTAAATAGGGGAACTTGTCGGGAAATACAAAAGTTTCGCAGACCAAACAAATGTCATACTTTCCTTAGTTTGTTTGATCGAGCCTCATCCTCAAGTATTGTGTTAATCCTTTGGGATAGATACATGATCTGAGGTACAGTGCTCTTTCATTTTAAACTATGAAAAATATGGGGTCAGTTTGATTTCATACTTCTACGTCCTTCCAAAGCGGGCGACGGGATTTTGATTCCGGCGACCGACAGCTTCTTACGGGCAACTTCCTACAAACCAACCCGAAATAGTGCTGANATTCCTTAGTTTATTTGATCGAGCCTCATCCTCAAGTCTTGTGTTTATCCTTCAGGATAGATACAGGATTTGCGGTACAGNTAATAGAAAATAGTGGTGCCGGAACGAGGGAACCGTGGGATCCTAACTGGTGTCGCTCTAATCAAATTTAATATGCCCTCATAAAATTTAAAGAAATTCAACCATAGGGCCACCTGATTTGACATTATAACTCGCCACTCATAAAATTTAAAGAACTTCAACCATAGGGCCACTTGATTTGATATTATAACTTGACACACTAGATATCTCAAACTCGTCGCAGCAGGAGCTTGGAGCTAGCATGGTGGGCAGCACGACCATCTTCAACAACTGTCGCGGCAAGGAGCTTGGAGCTAGCATGGTGGGCAGCACGGCCATCTTCAACAGCAAAACTTGTCTTCCCCAGCACTTCAACCATAGGGTCACCTGATTTGACATTATAACTTGACACACTAGAAAACTCAAACTCGTTAACTTCAACCATAGGGCCACCTGATTTGATACAACCATAGTGCCACCTGATTTGACATCATAACTTGACACACTAGAAAACTCAAACTCGTCACAAAACTATAGGGCCACCTGATTTGACATTATAAATTGACACACTAGAAAACTCAAACTCGTCGCGGAAGGAGCTTGGAGCTAGCATGGTGGGCAGCACGACCATCTTCAACAGCAAAACTTGTCTTCCTCAACTAAACCAATCTTCCTTCCTTAGACTTAAACAACAAAGCCATATGAATTTNTTCCTACGATCTAAATGAAAGTATGGAACTCATTAAGTTGAGTTTAGTAAATTTGTTTGGACTAAGTGAATCTAAGAAAAAATAGTGGTGTCAGAACGAAGGAGGCAACCTGATTTAACATTATAACTTGACATACTAGAAAACTCAAACTCGTCGCAGCGAGGAGCTTGGAACTAGCTTGGTGGGCAACACGACCATCTTCAACAGCAAATCCTGTCTTCCCTAGCTAAACCAATCTTCCTTCCTTAGACTTAAACAATAAAGCCATAGGATTTTGAGGTTGCTTGCTTATGCAACTTAAATCCTCACCTTAATTTTAGGCCTTTGTACAGTCCTGCTATATAATATAAGCCCTAACTCGCCTTAGAATTTCGAGGTTGTAGTTGGTCAAGACCTAAATCCTCACATCTTCCAGGCTATTTGTATGATAACCTCATACGAGTGTAAGCCTTAACTAATAAAATTGGCAGGATGAAACATTTAAATATTTCTCCTCAAAACTGAAGCCAAACATTAGGATAGCTTGTGAAGTCACCAAGGTTTTCCTCTGCATCAGTGACATCCTCTAGTTCTTCCTCCTTTGGACTCTACAACAAAATGTTCCAGATTTGAACCAATCCCCTTTTCACACCTCTACGTCCGATCTCATTAAAGAGTCCTACCCTTTGAAATTTCTTGAAGATAATATTTCATGATTTTTATCGAGAGTTTTCTTAGGTTACTTTGGTCATTTGAGATGTAATTAACTATAGGCTTGCCATGTCCGAACCTAGCTTAATATAAACCATATTTAATTCTTTATATTAATTAGGGGAACTTATCGGCAAATAGAAAGGTTTTGCAGACCAAACAGATGTCATATATTTCTTAGTTCTTTTGAACGAGCCTCATCCTCAAGTCTTGTGTTTATCCTTTAGGATAGATACAGGATTTGAGGTAAAATGCTCTTTCATTTAAACTATGAAAATATGGGGTCAGTTTGATTTTATATTCTTCTAAAACTAAATATATATGTAAATTAAAATGTCCTTCCAAAGTGGGAGAGGGGATTTCAATTCCGGTGGCTGACAACTTCTTACGGATAACTCTCCAACCAAAAATAACACCGACAATTAGACTACTATATTTCTAAATTAAAACTTTAGTAACTCCTAAAGAAACTCATATACATATCATACATATTTAGCTTTTAAAGATTTCGGACAAGTAACATTTTAAGTTTGGAGGATTTTGATACACCTAAAATATAGTGTGTTTTTAGACAAATTTCTATATCTATTTTTGAGATGTTACGCTTTAATCGAATGTATTTTTGTGTTTTTCTTGTAGATACAGGTAAGAAGAGTGAAAAATTCATAAAGAAGTGAAAATGGATCAAATTTAGAGAAAAATGAAAATATGCAGAGAGTTTTGGCGCCTAAGCGCCTGATCCGGCCCTTAATCACCGATTGAACAGAGAAGACCGCCCCTAAGTGCCAGAGGCATTGCGCTTAAGCGCCAGTGGCAGTTATTGGATGAGTAAATTTAGTTTTTATGAATTTTGAAGAGATTTTTGAGGTAGTCGNATTATTTTTAGGCCTTTGCATAGCCCTGCTATACAATATAAGCCCTAACTCATCTTAGGATTTTGAGGTTGTAAATTTTCACGACCTAAATCCTCACATCTTCCAGGCTATTTGTTTGATCGTTTCACACAAATGTAAGCCCTAACTAATAAAATTGGCAGGATGAAACACCTAAATATTTCTCCTCAAAACTGAAGCCAAACATTAGGATAGCTTAGGAAGTCACCGAGGTTCGCCTCTAGATCCATGGCATCCTCCAGTTTTTCCTCTTTTAGATTTTACAATAAAATGTTCTAAATTTGAACCAATCCCCTTTCACACCACTACGTCTGATCTCATTGAAGAGTCCTACCATTTGAAAATCCTTGAAAATACTATTTCCTCATTTTTATTTGATTTCGTTGAAGAGTCCTACTCTTTGAAATTACTTGAAGATAATATTTCCTGATTTTTATCATTGAAAAGTCCTACCCTTTGAAACTCCTTGAAGATAATATTTCCTGATTTTTATCGAGAGCTAGAGTCCTACCCTTTGAAATTCCTTGAAGATAATATTTCCTGATTTTTATCGAGAGTCTTCTACTACCCTTTGAAATTCCTTGAAGATAATATTTCTTGATTTTTATTGAGAGTCTTCTTAGATAGTCCTACCCTTTGAAATTCCTTGAAGATAAATTTTCTTGATTTTTATCAAGAGTCTTCTTAGGTGACTTTTGGTCATTTGAGATGTAATTAACTATAGGGGCTTGCCCTTATAGGAAGCATGTCCGAACCCAACATAATATAAACCCTATTTAATCCTTTATTTTAAATAGGGGAAGTTGTCGGCAAATACAAAGGTTTTGCAGATCAAACGGACATCATACTTTTCTTAGTTTATTTGATCGAGTCTCATCCTCAAGTCTTGTGTTTACCCTTTAGGATAGATATAGGATTTGAGGTACAGTGCTCTTTCATTTTAAACAATGAAAAATATGGAGTCATTTTGATTTCATACTTCAATGTCCTTCCGAAGCAGACGACGGGATTTCAATTTCGGTGATCGACAGCTTCTTACGGGAAACTCCCCACAAACCAACCCGAAATAGCGCCGACAGCTTCTGACGACTCCACTGGGGATGTGCTTTTCTCTCCATACAAATCAAGAAATTTTATTTTCACACATTGGTAATGTGTCCATGTCCCTCTTGGACTAAACTACCCTTCTACCGTTGACATAGTTTACCAATTTCTATCTTGGGAAAGTACAGCCAACTCCTTAAACTTCAAGACTAGTTGTTCAACCATCTTTGAACATAGGGGTTCAGAAGGCCATTAAGGACTTTTTAAATTTTCATGTGGGGTCGGATCCCCAATAGGTGTGTCGGTGGACTAATTCCACCTGGGCATTCTTTGCCACTATTTGGGTCCCGCATTGGGTCCTAAAATTTCTTCACATCTTCCTTCCAAATTTGATTTGCCATTTCGCAAATTAAACCAAATCGTGTTGTGCTGCGCGTACTTTGAAATTTTCTTATATTTATTAAATCTTACACATTTTTAAATAAAGAGGTTAAAAAATACTCATAAATTAAGACTCGTCCGGTCTACAGATCAACCTCTATTTTTAGAGTTTGCACTAAAGATTATGAGTTTTTTTTTGCCATAAAGCTAACCATAAAACTTTCTGTTTTAAAGCCCGCTGCAATGGCCTATACAACGCTGACCTTTTCCTGCAACCTGCCAACGGACCGCAACGCTCGTAACGTCGTTCCCACCATCAAGTTTGGAGCTGGATTTGAAGACCTCAAGGTTATGCTCGGGAAAGCCCCATTCATGGTAATGAAGATCGCTGCTCCGGAAATGCAAGAACCATCTGTAGAATTCAGCTTGAACTGCCTTCAGGACTTCCCTGCCTGCAAGAAGGCTATAACTACTGCCGTCGCAAAACCCGTGAAGCCTGCTATCCCTGCTGCTGCCAAGGGGAAAGAAGTGATGGTCGTTGAAGACCCGACTAAGGGATTAACTGTCCCACCACCTGTATTTGAAATCGGGTCGAGCTCAAGGACTATAACACTTACCCGGACTCAAAGGAGGAACTGCAATAGAAGAGTTTGAAGGGCCATCAAAGCTTAGACTCCTGAAAACACACCCCTTAAAGAGGAGCCTCATCAAATTGAAGAGGTGTTACCAGAAATTTATCCACTCCTACGAGGGAGTAAATTCCATCCTCTGACAGATACTGATGGATATGAGAGTATCCGGAAGATTGCTGCCGCATTACCATCACTTCATGGACATGGTGAGGAGGGAAAGAAGTTTACTCCTATCATCCGAGTTAGCACAGTTTTCAGAAAGCTTGCTACCAAGGAAGGTTGTTCTATTAGTTAAATACTTAAGCGAGTGGGACATGCAATTTCCCCTCGTATGAAGAAAGAAATTTTGAAGGATGTTAAGTCCGTTAAAAAGTCTCACAAGTCAACTGGAAAGTCACCTACCAGTATTCCCGTCTGGTTCCGTTTGCGAAACCAAGTTGATACTGCTATAGTCACCACCGACCATACCACCACCAGAACCACAGGTCGCCGACCGATTAAGTCGAGACTGGGTCCAAAGATCTTACCCGTCATTCCTACAATCCCAGAGATAAAGACAAGACGGTTACTTGACACTGTAGCCATTATACAGCACAGGGAACATACCTTCCCTTGACATACCGATGTCTCTACTAAGACGTCTCGTCCTGAGACATCATCGTCGAAGAAGAAGAAGGTAGGGGCACCCAAGGTCACGACACCGATAAAGTTCAGTGAGCCTGGAGGACAGGATGTAAAACCAATGCCTGAAATATCTGATATCGTCGCGATAATATCCAACGAGATGGAGGAACAAGTAGAGGATGTCCATCAGGGTCCCCCAGATCTTAAAGCAATTAAGAAATCAATAATTAAGGAAAAAGTTGAGAAACTGAGGATCAAAATTTCTGAGTTAGCTCTAGAGCACAGAGTTTCCGTCAATAGTGACAATAAAGATTTTGATTACAATGATTACCTGGAGGAGGATTTCATGGATGTCCATGTGATCAAAACCAGAGCTACCACATCTGCGGACGAGGCTCAACCTTACACTGAAGAGAACGCTATAGATGAGCTGCGTAGGGTTATCCTCCTAAGAGATGAGCAACTCAGTATACTTGAGAAAAGAATAGAAGAGATGACTGCAGCTATGACGAGCACCACGATTGGCTTCTCCAGAAATTAACCAGCCAGAAATCATACACATCGCAGATGAAATAAGCCAAGATTGGCTTCTCCAGAGATTAATCAGCCAGAAATCATACACATCACAGATGAAAGAAGAGAAGCTACTTCGACAGACAAATATGAACAACCAAAGAAGGATTCTCTGTTAGGTGCCATGCCGGAAAAGAGTTCAAACAAATGGTTGAACAAGTACGAGATGCCTTGGCCCAGTCCAAGGGCGGTGTATCAATTTTAAAGGGTTGACGTTACCCGGAGGAGTTTGACGCCGTGCCTTTCCCGAAGGGTTTTGTGGCCCCAAACTTCAAGATATTCGATGGGACTGTAAATCCCAGACAGCACATAGCGCATTTCTAAGCCAGTTGTGGCAACACAAGGAATAATGAAGCTCTACTCCGCCAGCAGTTCGTCAGCAGCTTATCTGGGATTGCTTTCGACTGGTACGCTGACTTGTGCAATGGGTTAGTTAAAATATTTTCTGAGTTGGAACAGTTATTTGTGAAAAGATTTGCCGGGGCACAACACCATGTGTCTATCGACGAGCTCATGATGGAGAAGCAGAAGCCTAGTGAAACCTTGACAGACTATATTTTGAGGTGGAGAAACCTTAGCATGAAATGTGAACCTCAGCTACAGGAACATCAAGCAATTGAGATTCTACTCAAAAGCATTCATGGGCCAGTAGCTTTCATGCTTAAGGGACTTACCATCAAATCCTTCGAGAAGCTACTCAATAAAGCCAATAATCTTCAAGAAGAAATGAAGAACTACGAGCCACATGAAAAGGCTAAAGTGACCAGAGTGTTTGAAAAGAAATCAGGGGTAGTCGCAACAGTTGACAAAGGAAAGCAGCCGATAAAGATATATGCAGAAGAGCATCGTCAGTCTTTGTCGTAGTACTCTAAAAAATAGAGCAGTTAGTCCAACCAACGACCGTCTCAGGAGGGATCACCTCGAACTGCGGTTAAAGGAATATCCCTGTTAGAGAGACAAAAAATTGTGTATTACTTTAAGGATGAGGTTGTACCAAAAATATTCAAAAGCTTGATGAAGAAACCAGAATCCAAACTACCGGATCCAAAGAAACCCAAAGAGGTGAATACGAAGAATGAACCAAATTATTGCCCATACCACTGGTTGCTTGGGCACACTATAGACAAGTGTTTGGTCTTTAAGGACTGGCTCGAGAAGAACCTCAAGGAAGAGAATATAACAATCCCGAAGGAGTATTTGAGAGAACCTGAAAAAGTTTCCATAAACATGGTTTCAGCTGAGTCAATCTCTTAAATCGATCTGTATATTAGAACAGACGATGGAATACAACTTAGGATGAACTCAAGAGGGTCCTTAATCAAATACAGGATTCATCAAAACAAGCTTCTAAGAACATCGAAGAAGAATGGAATGAGGTCTGGAGGAGATTGTCCAAGAAAATACTGAGCAAAATATAGTCTGCATAAAAACAAGCCTCCATTTAGAGTCCGTAGCATACCGAGTTCGAGATGAAGATTTTGCCAGGAGATCTGTCATCTTCAAGGACAAAGAACAAGAAGAAGAAAAGTGTCACTGCCAATATTGATAGCACGGGGGGGTAGGATAAGGGCTTCCTCTACTAGACTGGTTGTCTCAGATTTGAGTAAGAAAATCCTCAAGCCCTTGACTTTGTATGATTATCTTTTTGACCCTCCGGGGTCTTATGAATATAATGACTGTGATCTTGGCTACTTTTTTACTATTTCTGGTATTAACGTAACTGAATATGACCGATCTAGCTGCGATCTTGATCCCCAAAATGATCCTCAAATCGTACTCGAGTCTGGTCCAAAGAAGACATCAATGATACCGCTTATGACAGCACCGATAACGAAGAGCTAACTTTCGAGCATCATGGTACACCACTTGCCATCAACTAAGATCTTTCCGACAAAGAGGAAGAGACACCAGAAGACTCAATAATGATACCTCAGGAAGAATAAATCACAGAAGTCAACTTAAGGAGCGGAAAAGTGTTACCACCAAGAACAACTCCAGCAGATAAAGAAATCAACTTAAGGTGCGGAAAGGTATTACCACCAAGAACAGCTCCAGCTGACAAAGGAAAACAGATAATGACTCAAGAAGAGATACCCCCACCTCCGCCAGTGGAAGAACCACATAATCAAGACAAAATAGAAGGATCATGCAAAGTAGACTACAACGTGCTAGTTCATCTTAGGAAGTTGCCTGCCCGACTAAGCATCTACGACGCTCTGATCCTTTCAAAGGAGATGAGAGAATCTCTGGTTACAGCTTTGCT
>JXCR01147870.1:0-18230 GCA_002079205.1 Phalaenopsis hybrid cultivar | reverse complement strand
AAATTTCATATCATCGATGCCGAGACCTCTTTTAACGCTCTATTGGGTCGACCATGGATTCATGAGCACAATATGGTTCCATCATATCTACACCAGTGCATCAAATACTGCAAAGATGGTCAAGAAAATTGCATCAAGGGAGACCTACAACTATTTTCAGTGCACAAAGTTGGTATCCATGAAGATGTTGCCTACTGCGCGCCTCCAAAGATAAGGATTCAGAAGAATCACAAAAATGGGGCCATACAACTCTGCTTCAACAACCTTCTCTTACTCCCTTACGACGAGTTGGTGGAGGTTCTTCTAGTTCACACACCAGAGGTTGAGGCCGGCGACGTGGATGAGGAAAGAGCAATTTAATTGTTGAACGGACTAAGCCAACTATCAACATTGGTGATGAAGATAGTTCCGAAGATGAAATAATAATGACAAAGCAAAAGAAACCTCAGTACGAGATATCCCTTCAAGATACGAAAAGAATGAATATTAAATAATGTATGATCCGATAAACCACTATGTGAATGCTATGACCCTTACTCTGATTATGAAACTGAAACAATGTATGATCGGATAAACCACTATGTGAATACTATGACCCTTACTCCGATTCTCCTGCAAAAGGTCAAGAGTTTAGAGTTCAAGGAAGTTCGTAGTGTTTGTTCAAAGCTGATCAAATTTTACCGTGGTTCTACCTCTACTGAGCTTAAAAAATATGTAAATTTGGCTGTTGATTATAATGAATTGATGGAATTGCCTTTTGGTTACTTCTCGACTTGTGTTCAAAAGTTAATTCAACAGGGACACTTAACAAAACAAATGGCAAAAGATAAATTTCAACTTTTTGAAAAACTATGGAATGCTAAGAGTCGAACTCCCAACTCAAAAGAAGGTCTCGGATTTAGTACAGTTGGACCAGTCGATGATTCTGAATTTTGCATGGTTATTACTAATGAATCAAAAGAGGATTATCTCGATATAAAGGATGACTCTAATGATCAGCCAATAGAAGATGCTCTGCCAGAATTTGAGGAGGAAATTAAATCCACCATTGATGAATTGAAAGAGATTAACCTCGGGACTGAAGAACGACCGACCTACATTTACCACTTCTCTACTTAGTGACGAAGAATCTGAAGTATTGGTCAAACTACTAACAAAATTCAAAGATTGCTTTGCATGGAGCTACGATAAAATGCTAGGACTATCAGTAGAGGTTTTAGTCCATAAAATTAGGGTGGATAAGAATACAACCCTAGTAAAACAGGCTCCCCAGGATAATGCGCCTCAAAATAGAACAACAAGTCATCGCCGAGGTAAAAAAGTTGATAGATGCCAACTTTGTTAAAGAAGAGCAATACCCCACATGGTTGGCTAACATTGTACCTGTTAAGAAGAAAAATGGACAGATCCGCATTTTTGTCGACTTTAGAGATTTGAACAAGGCATGTCCAAAAGATGAGTTTCCACTACCTATACCAGAAATGATGGTGGACATCGCTCCGACACATGAAATTTTCTCCGTCATGGACGGATCATCGGGATACAACCAAATCAAGATGGTTCCCAAGGATGCAGCGCTTACAGCTTTCATAACACCGATTGGAATTTTTTGCTACACAGTGATGCCGTTCGGCCTAAAGAACGTCGGAGCAACATATCAGCGTGCAATGACGAAGAATTTTGATAACCTCATTCACAATCAAGTATAATGCTACATGGATGATCTGGTTATCAAAAGTAAACAAAAAATAGACCATTTGTACGATTTGAGGATCATGTTCGAACGGTTACAATGGTATGACCTTAAAATGAATTCCTTAAAATGCGCCTTCGGTGTTACCTCTGGGAAATTTTAAGGATTCGTTGTCCGTCATCAGGGAATCGAGATCTACCCAGATAAGATTAAAACTATCTTGGAAATGCCCCCCCTAAATCCTTGAAACAGCTACGTTCCTTTTAGTGGAAGTTGGCATATCTGAGACGCTTTATTTCTAATCTCTCAGATAAGTGTCAGCCTTTCTCGGCATTAATTAAAATGGATGTCAAATTTATTTGGGAAGAGAAATGCCAACGAGCCTTTGAGGACGTTAAACAATATCTAATGACACCTCTTGTTTTGGAAGCCCCTATCCCGGGGAAACCATTAATACCTTATACCACGGCTTTGGATGACTCTCTCGGAGCCCTCTTAGCCCAAGTCAATGATTAGGGCAAAGAAAATGCACTCTACTACTTGAGTCATCATCTAATACTGAAGAAGGTAAGGTATCCACCTATTGAGAAGCATTGTCTGACATTAATTTTTGCCGCCCAAAAGCTTAGACATTACACGTTTTCTCATAAAATTACTCTAATTTCGAAAGTTAATCCATTGCAATATTTGATGACCCGACCAACACTCTCCGGACGTTTAGCAAGATGGTCAATGATCTTATTGCAACTTGATATTTAATGACCCGACCAACACTCTCCGGACGTTTAGCAAGATGGTCAATGATCTTATTGCAATTTGATATACCTTTGTTCCGCTTTGTGCTATCAAGGGACAGATACTAGCAGACTTTCTTACTGCACACCCACTGCCAGCTGGGTCCTCTCTTAACGAAGAGTTACCAGACGAGTAGATACTACAAATGGAATTTTCTAATGTGCAGCGCTGGAAAATGTACTTTGATGGTGCTTCGTCAGCTAGGAAAGATAAAGGATCAAGCACAGTTATACCAGGCATAGTAGGGATTGGTTTGATCTTTATTCCAGATAAGGGTATGTTGAGGTTCTCATAGCACCTGACAGAGCCGTACACCAACAATGAAGCATAATATGAAGCTTTAATCACCGGATTGGAATTGGCAATCTCAATGGACATAACAAGCATTGCCATTTATGGTGACTCTTAAGTTTTCATCCAGCAAGTTGTCGGACAATACAAAATTCTGAAGCCAAGACTAGTAGAGTACCATCAGTGCACAATGAAGCTCCTGGAGCAAATCCCTTACGTGACTTTCTACCGGATTCCTCAGGGAGATAATGCTCATGCGGACGCTCTAGCAAAACTCGCTAAGGAAATGGCATGTCCCCCAAAGGATTCCATCGAAGTCACGGTGCAAGGAAGACGAGTCTTGTCTCAAAATGACTTCAAAACTCTACATAAGCTTGGGAAAGAAGAAACAATAAATAAAATTGCAGATATCAATAAAGATTGGCGTAAGCCATTAATAGAATATTTGCGTACTGGAAAACTGCCAGATGACAAGTCTGAGGCACACCACATCACAAGAAGGAGCCATGTCTTACGCCCTGGTGGGAAATGTTCTCTACAGAAGATCGTTCGACCAAATGTGGCTACGATGTTTGAGCAAAGCCGAGGCACAAAATTTTTTCAAAGAGGTACATGTCGGATTGTGTGGTGCTCACCAGTCAGGGTCAAAAATAAAAATGAAGATAAAAAGACTCGGATATTATTGGCCAGCAATGATGTCCGATTGCATGGATACAACCAAAAGATGTCACCAATGCCAAGTGCATGGGGTGGTCTTACACCAGCCTCCGAATGTGCTACACCCAATTGTTGCCTCATGGTCGTTTGAGTGTTGGGGCATGGACATAATAGGTCCGATAGACCCTCCATCTTTTAAAAGACACAGGTTCATACTTGCCGCTACAGATTACTTCTCCAAATGGGCAGAGGCAGTACCATTACATGAGGTTACAACACAACACGTCCTTCAATTTTTCAAAAGCCAAATTGTCTACCTTTTCTGAGTACCGTGAAGAATAATCTTTGACAATGGTACAACTTTCAAAAGTATAAAGATCAACAATTTTGTTAGAAGACATGGGATAGATTGGAGATACTAAACAATTTACTATCCCAGAGCAAATGGTCTGGCTGAAGCTTTCAACAAGACACTGTTACAGATTTTAAAGAAAACACTGGATGAAAACAAGAGGGATTGGCATAAAAAATTGTTAGAAGTTTTGTGGGCCTACCGGACGACTTTGAGGACTCCCACTAAGTGTACACCTTATATGCTCGTGTACGGGACCGAGGTCGTGCTACCGGTAGAAATCCAGACACCATATCTCAGGGTCGCCATTGCCAACCAACTCACAACAGAAGAAAATGAAAACCTCAGACTTGAAGAACTGAAGAGTCTCAAGGAAAAACGACTAGAAGCACCACAACATTTGGAGCTCTACCAGACAAAGATGGTACAAACCCATGAAAAATTGGTCTGCCCAAGGACATTCAAAATTGGTGACCTCGTGCTTGTGCTCAAAAGATCTATTCTTGCTCGCCGCAAAATAGGTGGGAAGTTCGAGCCAACTTGGGAGAGACAATTTGTAGTTGAGAAGGTCTATACAAGAGGAGCCTACCAGTTAATGGACTTTCGGGGTGAGAGACCCATGTTATCGATAAACGGACGATACCTGAAAACCTATTACGCAACCTAATGTTGCTTAATGCTGCTGCCTCTGCTTGCTTTGAAAACTTTGAAAATTTGATTGTTTTAGGGTTATCTATGTGGCCAAATGTCTATGACCGGGTCCAAATTTTGTAATTAACCTGATTATAATGAAAATTTTTAGAAGATTTTTGAACTTTACACATTCTCTTTTCTACTTTTGAATTTAAATACCCTACTAAATTAAACAAAACTCACATATAAAATGAATAATCCTCTTCACCAAAATAAACTAAAATTTACTTTGATAAATACTTTGTTTTGTTCTTGTTCACACCAAACTTCAGGCCACTGACAGTTTTTTTTTGTCGTCTGCAAAAAAATGTCAGGACAGAGGCTGATCTTTGCCTTCCAAGACGGCTGGAACCTCGCACTGAATGAAGAGATGGCGCCGCAAGGAGGTGTCATAGATTTCAACATGGATTTCAACTAGGTTGATATGGACTACGAGGGTCCTCTAATGAACGTAGTCAGCAATAATAAAAAGGAGGGACTGCCTTCACTGTTGAGGGTGACCACTCAAGGCAATGTGTCACACAAAGGTAAGAACGTGATAGCGGAATAAGATCCGATGGAGGGGCATAGTTGTCTGCCCTCCATAGTAGCTACTCCAGCAAGGGACCTGATAGCCGTCCGTAATGAACGATTACTGAATACTCCGCTCCGCAGGACGCAACATAGAAATGCCAACCAAAAGAAATAGAGAGCCTTTCCGCGACAAGAACACAAATGCCAGAGTGATGGGAGCAGTTTTCTTACCCCCATTCATGAGGCACATATTTACGACCCAACTCTGAGAGAAACTTCTGCCAGCCTGCCCACTACAGATGAAGAGTCAGGATTTGTGACAGAATCAGATATGCTCTCAGTTCCAGATACCTTATGCAGACGATGCCCAACGTGCAACATTGATGTACCAGCCGGAACATCAGTCACGGGAACATTTGTAGAATGTCTGGATTGTAACGTTTTGCATCTAAAGCATTTCAGTACATTAGAAGATTACACTTCAAGCACCAATGAGTCTCAGACTCCAGACTTCGCGACAAATGAACCATATGTCCCACTGGGGACGGATCAGCATGCATGATGGAGCCCAGGGTCATACATACCACTAGAGGCTGAGTCACATATTTCGGATTGACCAACACCAATTTGGGTCCCCACCGAGACCCGAAGGAAGGAATGCCTGCGGCAGCTGCCAGCTCTTGGTATTGAAGAATACTACATAATAAGCAGAGTAAATAAAAGAGAATTCGAGTTATATGAAGAGGTTCAGGGAAAGTTCATCAATATATTGTAAGGCTTGGAGCTATATACCAAGGTTTTCTCTGAGACTGATGAAAGAAACATTCTGTACTGCATCTTCAATTTAAGAGATAGAGGTTGAGCGGGCCTTCTCATGAAGTGAACATATTCCGAGCCGAAGAAATGGATGAGGGGAAAGGGAAGAATCATCATCCAATACGGCTATTGCTACAATTTTATGAATGATAGACAGGGGAATCCACCTGGGATCCTCATATACGACCAAGTGGAAATGTTACCATCGATGTTAAAATGGATGATTAAGAGAATGGTCAAGTGGAATATTCTACCTGCTACTTTCATTCCGAACAGTTTCATTATTAACATTTATGAAGCGCGTGATTGCATTCCCCCGCACATCGACCATCATGATTTTGTGAGGCCTTTCTG
The DNA here is from genome assembly GCA_002079205.1 of Phalaenopsis hybrid cultivar. Taxonomy (NCBI): domain Eukaryota; kingdom Viridiplantae; phylum Streptophyta; class Magnoliopsida; order Asparagales; family Orchidaceae; genus Phalaenopsis; species Phalaenopsis hybrid cultivar. Next base: position 12,066 of record JXCR01147870.1, on the reverse strand, counting down.
CACCGTCTCGTTCATGAGTAAAAACAGTACTCTGTTTGGAAAAGAAATCAATATAGTCGGCCCTGGTGAATTCAGAGGTTCTATGGAGATTCCTCTTCCAGTGGGTTCAGTACTTGTTCTCAAGGGCAACGGTGCAGACGTTTCCAAACACTGCATTCTAGAAGTGCGACACCATAGGGTGTCTGTAACCTTCCGCAGAATGGACGACAGTAAAATACCTTATGGATTCCAGTAGGACCCATAATTGGAGGAGTTATTTTCATACGAGCTATGAGAAGGTTGTACCTCTAAGTGCATGCAAAGGGAACTCTTATCCTGGAGCATGACATAGAAGGTCTGCTTGATCAGGAGCTCAATATACCAGGACAGAGAGTTCACTTTCTTTCTTTTAACAACATGACATGTATCTGATATATTCAGTCTATGATGTACTCATAGCATGAGATGATTCTCAATGTATTGCGACATGGATTACATGATGTATCTTTTGAGGTGTTAGCTTATGCCTGATTTATGGCATCCCTTTTTGGTGCAAATTAATGAAAATTTTTCTCAAATTGTGCCATTTTGTTAGTTGCCTTTTTGTGCGATGGATGAAAGCCGCAGACCATGCAATGGTTCAGAATTTCAATGAACAGAGAACGAAACAACCAATCTTCAACAATAAATAAAACATAAATGAAAAATAATCACCAAAAAATAAACAGTAAAATAAATTTCTTTTGAAAATCAACAAATTAAAATTAAAACTTTAAAAACATATTTTGAAGAACTAAATGTGATAAAAACAACAAGAAAATGAAATGAACCTGTTGAGTGAATGCTTCTGTTTTTGGAATTTCCTACTCTTTGTGCGCGTAGCACAACCATCGTTATCTACCTCAACTCTCTTCACATCCCCGCAGAATTTTGCATTCTGCACAAAACTCCACAAAGCTCTACAAATCTTTTTCAACAAAATCAACATTTCCACATGACACACTACTGCAAATTCAACACCACAAGCTCTTTGTAAATTTCAATCCTTACATCTTCAAATCAGTACCTAAATCATGATTCTCACATCTTCAAATTGATACCTACATTTCAATTCTCACATCTTCAAATTGATACCTAAATTTCAATTCCCACCATCTTCACATTGATACTTACATTTCAATTATCACATCTTTGAATTGATATTTACATTTCAATTCTCACATTCCGAGGTCGATACCTAAATTTTGACTCTCTCCGGGAAGTGATACATACATTTAAATTCTCTCATCTCCGGGAATTGATACCTACATTTCAGTTCTCACCATCTTCGAATTGATACTTACATTTCAATTCTTACATCTTCGAATTGATACCTACATTTCAATTATCACATCTTTGAATTGATACTTACATTTCAAATATCACATCTTTGAATTGATACCTACATTTCAATTCTCACCATCTTTGAATTGATACCTACATTTCAATTCTCACCATATTTGAGTTGATACCTACATTTCAATTCTCACATCTTTGAATCGATAGCTAAATTTCAATTCTCACATCTTTGAATTGATACCTACATTTCATTCTCACCATCTTCGAATTGATACTTACATTTCAATTCTCACTTCTGAATAATTTCTACATTTCTGATTCATTTCATTCGAGGTCGGTCCTTACATTCCGACACCCTTTTTGAGAATTGACCTACATTTCAATTCTCATTCCTGAATCAGTCCTACACTTCTGATTCATTACATTCAAGGTCGGTCCTTACATTCCGACATTCTCTTTTGAGAGTTGATATACATTTCAATTCTCAGTCCTACACTTCTGATTCATTACATTCGAGGTCGGTCCTTACATTCTGACATTCTCTTTTGAGAATTGATATACATTTCAATTCTTATTCCTATATTTTTGATTCATTACATTTGAAGTCGGTCCTTACATTCTGACACTCTCTTTTGAGAATTGACATATATTTCAATCCTCAGTCCTACATTTCTGATTCATTATATTTGAGTTCGGTCCTTACACTCCGACTCTCTCTCTCTCTCTTTTTTTGAATTGATATCTAAATTTCAATTCCCACTTCGAGGTCGGCACTTACATTCTGACTCCCATCCTTTGGAAATCTTTGAAATTTCATAACTCAAAGTCCGCTCTCCAATCCCCAGTGAGAGTCCCTACTTCTCGACTTGATAAAACACACACCTGCTAATTCCCCGGCAGAAAAAAATCACACACACGACCCTAAACATACTTTCGGGTCTGTTGACTTAGAGGTTAAATTGGTTTTTGTTGATCTCGTTGGTCAACGCCAATACGCGCGGTGTGCTTGCCAAGCGCACCACACCTATTGGGGGTCTATTTGTTGACCTCATTTTTGGTTTAGGTTTAGTTTTTGCCCTTTTAGTAGCCTAAGGTCTAGCCATAAGATTTTTCCTATTGACTATTCTTGGAAAACTTGACATGGAACCCTCACCATTAGAAATTATGCTCTCTTCTTTACTCAACTTGAAGTGCCACATGTTGGTCTCAACCTCTAGCATTTAGTAAGTGCGATCACTATGGGGGAATTTTAAGATGAGTCACCCTTAGGACTGTTGAACCTTAAGGTTAACCCTGGGTGTTGGTCTGGAGCTAAGGCACTCACTACACTTCACTACACTCATAGAGTCACCCTTAGGATTGCTGGACCTTAGGATTGACCTTGGGTGTTGGTCTGGAGCTAAGGCACTCACTACACTTATCTTACCGACATACACTCACAACCCTGAACTCAAACTTCTAGTCTAGATCCCTTGACCTTTTGGGATACTCATGTAGATTGTCCCCTAAACCTACTAGCCCTAGGGAAACCCTAAACTCAAATTTCTAGCCTAGGTCCCTTGATCTTTTTGGGATACTCATGTAGATGACCCCCTAAACCTACCAGCAACCCCTGAACTCAAACTTCTAGTCTAGATCCCTTGACCTTTTGGGATACTCATGTAGATGGTCCCAACTCAAATTTCTAGCCTAGATCCCTTGATCTTTTGGGATACTCATGTAGATGGTCCCCTAAAATCATTTCTAGCCTAGATCCCTTGATCTTTTGGGATACTCATGTAGATGGTCCCCTAAACCTACTGGCCTTAGGGTTATGGTTTGGCTAAGACCACTATGTAGAGGACCCAAAATCGGGTTTCCATTGGTCCATGGCTTTTTGGTGATGATTGTTACCTCAACTCTACCAAAATACCCATCTTGGCCTTTTACCCCTAAAACACCCCCAAATTACCAAAATACCCCTCTTGGACCAAAAATTCCAAAAATTCCAAAAATTTCAAAAATTCCCAAAAAATCCCAATAAATCCAAAATATTCTCAATTCCATTTCTCTCAACTACCACTTTACCCAATTTGGCGAATTTTACCATCTATAACCAAAACCCCCAAATTTGCCTTTAAAGACCCAAATTCCCCAAATTCAATTCAAATGTCCTTTAATTTGACCTAAATTTACCTCAATTTCAATCCTAAACTCAAATTAACTTTTGATATGATAAAATTAAACAAAATCCAAGCTCAATTGGTCCATGATTTGAACCCAATTTTGAGTTAGGTTGAAGCCCCAATTTTGACCATATGACATAATCTCACCAAATTGAACCCATAGCCTAGTCAATTAGCCCTAATTAATGTTGAAAAATCTTGATAACATCCATATACATCAAAATAAACCATCAATTGACCTTGGTAAAGCCTCATATCCATTTGATTTTGGCCTAAATCTAAAATTCCCAAATTTAGCTCCAAATTGGCTAAGTCCCCAAATTTCACCCAATTGATTGCCTTAACCTCCAAATTGGCATCCAATTCATGTTGAAAACTCTTCATGAGGTCCCTATTGACCATTTACAACAATCAATTTGGACTTAGCCCAAGGCTAACCCAAGCTAGACCCAAGCCTAGCCCAACATGACCAAATTGATTAAGGTTCAAAATTCCCTCAAATTGACCCTTCAATTGAACTCAAAACCACTTCCATCCTTCACCAAAGTTGTTCCTTATGATCATATACACCCAATAAAATATTTATTTGGGCCGATTGACATGGCTAACCTAGCCAAAACCCAAGTTTTGGTCATTTGCACCCACTTGAACCCATGCACTAAATGTGACCTAACCACCCTAAAGCTTTGTTTCCACCCACTTGGACCCATGCACTAAATGTGACCTAACCACCTTAAAGCCACCAAATTAACTCCCCCACAGCCATTATCTTAGTGACCAGTCCAAACACCATGAAACCACCTAAATAAAGCCATGGACCAAAGGTCTGGACTTAGTGACCAGTCCAAACACCATGAAATCACCTAAATCAAGACATGGACCAAAGGTCTCCCAAATCAAGGGATATTATTTCCAAAAATGTACATGCTTAAGATATATTTGCCAAATTAAAGCACATTTGCATTAAATTGTTGTGATGGATTCCTCTGGGTTCCTTGAACTCCTAGCCACCTCCCCCTGGCCGGCTGGCTAGCCTAGTGGCCGAAAAAGCTCAAAACTGAGAGCCACCCCCATGGCACCTCACCCAAATCAAACCTAAAGGCCAGCTAATCCAAATCAAATTGAAGAGCTCCTCTGCCCTCCACCTAAGCACCACAATGCACCCAAACACGCACCTCCCACGACCATGGGAGATGTGCTAAAATTTTCTTAGTGAGGCCTCTCCAAACTTCTCATAGAGCTTCCCTAACATCCCCTCATTGCATTCCAACTAGGTTTCCTCACCAATTCCCACCTTCACACAGAGCTTCTCTAAGATTCCCTCAGTGCATTCCAACCACTTTCCCTCACCCATTCCCATTGCCAGAGCTCAATTTTGAGCTTGAAACCTTGCCGGAAACCAGGACAGAACCCAATACACCTCCACAGTCCACCAAACACAAATTAACTTCACCCACACCTTCACAACAGTGAAAGAAGCTAAAGCCCAATCAAATTACCCACTGAAAAAGCCTCCACCATAGCTCTAAACCAACACTTGAAATTGAGATTTGTCGAATTCATACCTAGGCCTTACACCAAGACCAGGGACTCAATCCCTAGCCTCCTTGGATCTTAACGAACGTGCCAAGCCCCTCTGATTGAAGCTTCACTTCTCAGAGCAAAGGTATAAAACTTCTCCTCCTCTCGAGCTCATTTTGATTCTCCACTTACTTAGGCTTGATTTCATGGTACATTAACCGTATGGATGGTTCGTCTCACTTAGACGAGTCCGTAGGATCAAACCCAAAGTGATTTGGTTGAGTTTAGGCTAAGATCTTAGGGTTTAGTGTGGAAGATCACAAGATCATTCTAACGGGGATGATGATGGGGAGCCATTTGATCAAGCGTGTATCAAATGGACGGAGGAGATTGAGTCGGACAGCGCTTCGGGACATAAACAACGGGCCGAGTCAGCAAGCTACGTGGTTGGCAGTGTCCAACCAAAGTGCGCCACGCATGACTTCGAAGCCGTCGTAGGTTGAGGTGGCACGAGGGGTTTAAATAGATAAATATGGATTTTTCTATTTATTTAAATACCCCCAAACATAGAAAATCCATAACTTTGTGTAGAAAAATCATAAAAATAAAATAAAAATACCTTCTTGCTCAGTGAACAGAGGAGAACAAAGTGGAATAAATTTCAAGACCATTTTATGTATATTTTATTTTTAATTAATTAAAAACTATTTGGAATCATTTGATTCTCCATGCATATTGATATATCACCTTGGCTTGAAATTTTGGCATATTGTACCCTCTGTCAAGGGAAACATCCTCTGATTTTTCTAAAGTTAGAAGAGGTTCCTATATAGAGATCCATATTTTTCAACTTTTTTGCACATTATTTCTTTAAAATAATCATGGAAATTATCATATCAATTATAAAATCCTGAGAAAATTTTGGAAGGTCCACCATGACTAGAGAAACCTTTGGAAATAGTTTCATGAGTTAATTCATTTAAAATACCCTTAAATTTTACAAACACCAAATCACTAAGATAATTAATTTTGGAAAATATAAACATTTAAATGACTTGATTTTTGATCTCCACTGTGACTTGTAATCCAGAGAACTCATCATAAAAATTTCAAAATATTTTGAGTTCATTTGACAACTTAAGTTGATTTTTAAAGATAAATGTCACTTTTGACACCTAAATGATTTTTTTAAAAATCAAAATATAACTCAAAAAATTATGAGAATTAGTTTTTTAAGTTTTCTGTGACCAGGGATATTTTATAAAAATAAAATTAAATAAAAACTTAGATTTTAGCCTATTTTAAATATTTAAAATAATTAAAAATTCATAAAAATCACAAAAATAATAAAACTTATTGAAATGTTCTAAATTGATTCCTAATCACTTAGGAACAATTAGAATATTTTTCTTGACTTTCTAAATAAATATATTGAATTTTCAAGCTTAAAATAATTTTTTAAGGGCTAAAAATGAGTTTTTACTAAAATAATTCCAATAAATTAAAGAAAAATTAGAAAATTATAATATTTGCTCCTCTGAGTCCTCTGACCCTAGGGAGATTTTTACTAAAATATTTTATTTCTATTAAATAACCCAGAACTTAAAATAATTCTAATAAATCAAAGATAATTAAAAAAATTATGAATTCTTGTTCAAAGGCGTTTCTAGTCTAGGTACACCTCCAGTAAAAAATTCAAGGGATTATAATTTACCTTGTTTAAGTTAAAAATTTTTTTTGAAAAATCCTATTTTTGCCTAAAAATAATTGTATAAAATAAATTAAATTTTAAAAAATCACATTTTCTCCTCTGATGACTTAATTGATCCATAAATGAGGTAGGATAAAAATTTCAAAGTCATTTGAATTGAATTTAACAAATTATGAAGTGTTAGAGCCTTAGGGGCAAATGTGTAATTTTGGAAATTTGGCCTTAATTAACATTTAGGCTTAATTCAAGGAGGGAAAATGGGTAACCTCTAATCTTAATCAATTTGTTTGATGTTTTAAACAAAAAGGGGTTAATTTGTAGAAACCAGTCTCACTTTCTTAATATTAAATGATCATGGACTTAGGGGTATGACTTTTGAAGTCAATAATTAATCAATTTAATACCTTTATTTTGATTTTCAAATACAATTCAAATCATGAATCATGACCACTTAAAGCTTAACCCTTTTCAAAACTAAGTAAGATACTCACCTAGGTCTTAAGGGCTTAATGGTGACTTAAGCTAAATCAAAATTGACTAAATGAGGATTAGAGAAATAAACATAACATAATCAAACATCCTTGAAACACCGCTAAACCCAATTAGGATTAAAAACTTGGCTAAGTGTTCAAATTACACTAACTTGCGTCTTTAAGGGTCTTCACCCCCATAATTTTCAAATTAAATGATAAATAATAATTACCCATTTCTTAGGGATAATTGAGACTTCAATGTTCACTGAGCATTAAGGGTATTTATAGGATGAATTATTAAGCAACATAATAAGTTTAAAAAGAACTCGGGATTTTCCACCAAGCAGCGAGAGAGTAGCATGGACCTGCATCTTTCTCTAGATCTGTTGGACATCTCGAGAGATCTACTAAACTTAATATATCTTGCTTGATAAAGTCATCCTTAATTAAACTTCTAAGGACCCGCCAAGATATGACATAGGGTTAGGAAAATTACCAAAACTTTACTTTTCCTGCTCATCATAAACTGCTTTAACATGCATTTCAAGCTTCAGGTGGTGGAATGAGAAGACTCGCCAGGTACACTTTTACAGTTTTCAGCGTTATCTTTCTTGTACTTTCATACTTTATTTTTCATACTGTACTTTTACACCTGCAAATTTGCATGCTAAACTACAACGTCACCCTGCATGAAAATTAAAACTATCAGAATAGCCACATAACCAAAACCAAAATCAAAACTAAAATAGACCAAGATAAAACTCACCATAATCCCAAAACCAAAGCCAAAACCAAAACTAAAACTAAAATCAACCAAGATAAAATTCACCTCTTGCATGTTAACCAAAACCATAACCAAAACCAAAACTAAAATCAACCAAGATAAAATTCATCGCTTTGCATGTTAACCATAACCCAAAACCAAAATTAAAAATCAACCAAGATAAAATTCCCCGCCAGGATATCCACAAAACCAAAACCAAAACTAAAACTAAAATCAACCAAGATAAAATTCACCCCCACGCATTCAAAATATAAAACAACTCAAAATTTAATCACAAACATCACATAAAACCACAACTTCAATTAAATCATAACCATAACCCAAAACCAAAATTAAAATCAACTAAGATAAAACTCACCGCCATAACATAACTTGCATGTTAACCAAAACCAAAACTAAAATCAACCAAGATAAAATTCACCGCCACAACATTCGAATAAACCAAAACCAAAGCTAAAACTAAAATCAACCAAGATAAAATTCACCCCCACAACATTCAAAATGTAAAACAACTCAAAATTTAATCACAAACATCACACAAAACTACAACTTCAACTAAATTAAGAGGTCTCTATCGGATGATCGAGAATCCCTCGGAGGAGGTAACGTACGGTTGCTAACGAGACTTCCCACGATTTAAATGAAATTATGGAACTCATTAAATTGAGTTTAGTAAGTTCATTTGGACTAAGTGAATCCAATAGAAAATAGTGGTGCTCGAACGAGGGAACCATAGGATCCTAACCGGTGTCACTCTAATCAATTTTAATATGCCCTCATAAAATTTAAAGAACTTCAACCATAGGGCCCCCTGATTTGACATTCTAAGTTGACACGCTAGATAACTCAAACTCGTCGCGGCAAGATAGCTTGGTGGGCAGCACGACCATCTTCAACAGCAAAACCTATCTTCACCAGCTAAACCAATTTTGGTGGGCAGCACGACCATCTTCAACAGCAAAACCTATCTTCACCAGCTAAACCAATCTTCATTCGTGGGCAGCACGGCCATCTTCAACAGCAAAACCTGTCTTCCCCAGCTAAACCAATCTTCCTTAGCAGCACGGCCATCTTCAACAGCAAAACATGTCTTCCCCAGCTAAACCAATCTTCCTTCCTTATAACTTGACACACTAGATAACTCAAACTCGTTGCAGCAGGAGCTTGGAGCTAGCTTGGTGGGCAACACGGACACAATAGATAACTCAAACTCGTCGCGGAAGGAGCTTGGAGCTAGCATGGTGGGCAGCACGGTAACTCAAACTCGTCGTGGCAGGGGCTTGGAGCTAGCATTGTGGGTAGCACGACCATCTTCAACCCAAAACCTGTCTTCCCCAGCTAAACCAATCTTCCTTCCTTAGATATAAACAACAAAGCCATAAGACTAACCTGTCTTCCCCAGCTAAACCAATCTTCCTTCCTTAGACTTAAATAACAAAGCCATAGGAATCGTCGCGACAAGAGCTTGGAGCTAGCTTGGTGGGCAGCACGACCATCTTCAACAGCAAAACTTAGTCTCCCCAGCTAAACCAATCTTCCTTCCTTAGACTTAAACAACAAAGCCATAGGACTTCAAGGTCCCCCAGCTAAACCAATCTTCCTTCCTTAGACTTAAACAATAAAGCCATAGGACTTCGAGGTTGTTTGCAGCTAAACCAATCTTCCTTCCTTAGACTTAAACAACAAAGCCATAGGACTTTGAGGTTGCTTTCTTATGCAACGCAGCTAAACCAATCTTCCTTCCTTAGACTTAAACAACAAAGCCATAGGACTTCGAGGTTTCTTGCTTATACAACGTGAATCCCCACATTATCATTAGGCCTTTGCATAGCCCTGCTATACAATATAAGCCTTAACTCATCTTAGGATTCCGAGGTTGTCATTTGTCACGACCTAAATTCTCACATCTTCCAGGATATTTGTGTGATTGTTTCACACGAATGTAAGACCTAACTAATAAAATTGGCAGGATGAAACACCTAAATATTTCTCCTCTAAACTGAAGTCAAACATTAGGATAGCTTGGGAAGTCACTGAGGTTCTCCTCTGGATCCATGACATCCCCTAGTTTTTTCTTCTTTGGATTCTACAATAAAATGTTCTGAATTTGAACCAATCCCCTTTTACACCTCTACATCCGATCTCATTAAAGAGTCCTACCATTTGAAAATCCTTGAAAATAATATTTCCTGAATTTTATCGAGAGTCTTCTTAGGGGACTTTGGTCATTTGAGATGTAATTAACTATAGGGGTTTGCCCTTATAGGAGGCATGTCCGAACCCAGCTTAATATAAACCTTATTAAATCCTTTATATTATATAGGGGAACTTGTCGGCAAATACAAAGGTTTTGCAGAACAAACGGACGTCATTTTTTCCTTAGTTTATTTGATGGAGCCTTATCCTCCAGTCTCGTGTTTACCTTTTGGAATAGATATTGGATTTGACGTACAGTACTCTTTCATTTTAAACTATGAAAAATATGAGGTCAGTTTGATTTCGTACTTCAACGTCCTTACGAAGCGGACGACGGGATTTTAATTCCGGTGACCGACAGCTTCTTACGGGCAACTCCCCACAAACCAACCCAACATAGCGCCGACATGTATCAATTAAGAAAAAGGTGTACGGATAAATACATTATAGTTGTGTACAAATGCTACATCTAGCAATTCAATGCGATAAAAACCAATACAGTGATGCAAAAGTCAATAAAGAAAAAACACCGATCCATTACCACATCATACTCATCATCAAAATGTTTAGAGCTTTTTGTTCTCTTTTTCAAATATCAACATTCATACTTGAAAAGCCTATGAAGTTTTCGTTCTCTAATCAAAGCGTTATCTTTCTTGTGCCTATCAAGGATATGGTTGATCTTTACAAGCTCTATCTTTCATTCCCTCAAAGAAAACACCAGTTTATCTACAATCGGTTTCATTGTTGCCTCTTCTAAATTATGGTTCTTCCGCTGATTTTTCAGGGGTATGGGATTCTTGAAATATCAACCTATCAAATAGTGTGAAAAATCTCCTCAACAAAGCATGACAATAGTGTATAAAATCTTCTCTGGAAGGTGTGAAAGCAACACCAAAAAATCCCCTACAAAAAATGTGATAGGATAGCAGAAAATATCTTCCTGAAGGAATGATAGCAACATAAAAAATCTTCTTTATAAGGCGTTAGAGCAACGTGAAATGGGAGTTTCAATGATCCCACAAAAATAGGTTTGGAGATTCCAAGATAGGTAGCAGCAATCCCAAAGGGGAGCTCTGCTGATCACCAAAAGCATGTTGGGAAACTCCGAGGTGGGCCACTGCAATGCCAAGGAGAGCCTCGTTGATCGCATAAAATTAGGTTGGGAGACTCCGGGTGCTCTATTGGTCACATAAAAATAGGCTGGAAGACATTGTGGTGGGAAACTGCAATGCCAACGAGAGCTCCATTGATCAACAATAATATGTTAGGAGACTCCACAATTTTTCTTATGGGAGTATTGTTGATCGCACCAAATAGACTTGGAGACTTCACATTTTTCTTCTCTTTCTGGCCTATTTACAAAATGACTAAAAGATAAAAAAAAATCTAAAAACTATATACTTTTGGTTTGGGCCACAGGTTGCTGACATGACCGTCTGTCGTCCGTCAGATCCTTCCTGTCTTCCATTGCAAATCCCAAATCTCACTAATACCTGCCATGACAGCTCGCCCTCCATGTAATATCCAAGAATTTTTATATTTGAAAATTAATCACAATACTCAAGCATATATTTTATTAATAATTATCTCATTATAACCATTAAAATGCATTTATATGCTACTTTGATTTTTAAATCATTTTTCAAAATAATTGGTTAAAAAATAATTTAAAACTGAAAATATAGAAAAGAAATATTTGATCTATAAACTTTAATTAATTTTTATGACTCTGTAATGTGCTCGATTTAAAAACAATCTCCATCAAAATATACGAAATAATGAACTTTCATTACTATGATTTTTCAAATTTTTATGATAAATATAAATATGAAATTATAAGATTAATGAAACAATTATAATTTCTTAATGAATGTATATGTGCTGTCATAAATTTAT
>JXCR01147868.1:128823-205843 GCA_002079205.1 Phalaenopsis hybrid cultivar | reverse complement strand
ATGAAGGGTGAAAGTCATTTTGAGGTCAATTGGTTAATCAATTTGGTGGATTTTTTATTTTTGACCCATTTTAAGCATATTGGGCTAAGTTTGGGTCAAACTTGGGCTAGCCATGGGCTAAGTCCAAATTAATTGTTTTTTTATGTAAAATGTCATGATGAACAACTTTAATGAAGGATGAAAGTTGTTTTGAAGTTGATTTGATGGTTAGTTTGAATGGGTTTTGATGGGTTTAGATTTAGACCTAAATTAAGCATGTAGGGCTAAACTTGGGTCAAACTTGAGCTAGCTTTGGGCTAAGTCCAAATTAATTGTTGTGTTTGGTGTTAAAAATCATACTGAACAATTTTCATGAAGGATGAAAATTGTTTTGAAGTTGACTTCATGGTCAATTTGAATGGGTTTTGATAGGTTTTGGTTTTGGACCCAAATTAGGCATGTAGGGCTAAACTTGGGTCAAACTTGGGCTAGATTTGAGCTAAGTCCAAATTAATTGTTGTGTTTGGTCACAAATGACCTTATAAAGGATTTTCAACAAAAATTAGATGCTAATTTGAGGTTTAAGGCATTCAATTGTTGAGATTTGGGGTGTTAGCCAATATTGGGGCTAATTGGGGGTTTTGGTCAAAGATGGTCAAATTGACAAAATTAGACCATGGTATAGTTGGACAAAATAAAATTTGGATTATTTTGGATTTATTGGAATTTTTGGATTTTTGGGCCATGGAGGGGCATTTTGGTAATTTGGCCATTTTTGTCATTTTTGGCAAATTTGGATGTATTCAAAGTGTTTGGAACGAGTTTTGATCAGTTTTGGGTATTTTGGCCAAATTTGGGAATTTTGGCCAAATTTGGGTTTCAAGGGCAGTTATTAATTTTGGAGGTGCCTAGGGGCAAAAGGCCAAGTTGGGCATTTCAAGTGCAATTGGGTAGAGAACGATTTTGAATGAGTCATGGCAAAAGACCAAGTTGGGCATTTCAAGTGCAATTGGGTAGAGAACCATTTTGAATGAGTCATGAACCAGTGAAATCCCGTTTTGGGTCCTCATATATTGGTCTTAGCCAAGGCATTGTGAGGGTATTGTGAAGATATGGTGAAGGTATAGTGTACCTTAGCTCCAAATCAACACCCAGGGTCAATTCTAAGGCCAAGTAACCTTATAGGAACTCTTCTGGAGCTCCCCCATAATTATCTTACCTTATAAATAATAGAGGTTAGGACCAATATGTGGAACTTCAAGTTGAGTAAAGAGAAGAGTTTTGAGTTTCTAATAGTGAGGGTACCTTTTCTAGTTTTCTAAGACTAGTNAGCAAGTCCATGCAACCTTCTTAATGTCTGGTAAAAAGCCTTGGGTCCATTTAAACTTTATTATGTCACTTAATAATTTATCCTGAATATCCTGATGCTCAGTGAATATTGCTGTCTTGATTATCCCAAGAATAAGGTAAATGGCATTTACCTTTTAATTTGAAAATTATGTGGGTGAAGACCCTAAAGGGGCAAATTAGTGTTATTAAGAACACTTAGCCAAATTTTAGTCCTCATTGAACTTGTGGTGTTTTAAAAGAGTTTAATTNCAATCGAGCGTGTATCATATGGACAGACGAGATCGAGCCGGGCAACGCCTTCATACATGACCCGCGGGTCGAGTCAGCGCTGAGGTGGACGACAACCAGAGAACGCCGCATGCACTTTCAGAGCCATCGTAGGTTGACGCGGTGCCCTGTCACTTAAATAACAAAATAGGGATTTTTCTATTTATTTAAATGCCCATAATTTTAAAAAAAATCATATCTTTGCATAGAAAAATCACAAAAATAAAATAAAAATATCCTAATGCTCAGTGAATAGAGGAGAACAATGTGAAAATAGTTTGAAGTTTATTTGATGTACATTTTATTTTTAATCAATTAAATATTGTTCTAAGTTTCTTTATTCTCCATGCATTCAAGTATTTCACCATGACTTGATATTTTGGCATGTTGTTGCCTCTATCATGGGGGATATTCCTTGATTTTTTCAAAGTCAGAGGAAACCCCCTAGACAAAGATCTATATTTTTCATGTTTATGCATCTGATTTGGAAAATTAATTATAATAATTAGCATGTTACTTAGAAAAATCCAAGAAAATTTTGGTAGGTTCATTGTGACTAGAGAACCATAGGAAAAATTTTTCATGGGCTAAACCATTAAGAATACATCTAATTTACACAAAACCCTAAAACACAAAGGAAATTAATTTGGGAAAAATAAATATCTAAATGACTTGTTTTTAATTTTCCATTGTAATTTAAAGTTCAAGGGACTCCCCATAAAAAATTCAGAACATTTGGGGTTCTTGATTACCTAATTTGATTTTCTAAGTTAAATTGCATTTTTAACACTCAAAATAATCATAACTAATTAAAATACAACCCAAAACCAATTTCAATTATTTTTAAAGTAAAATTCATTTTTGGGAGTTCTCTGTGATCAGAGGAATTTTCTATAAAATAAAATTGTAATTAAAGTAAAAATTTCATTTTTAAGCATATTTTAAATATTTAAATAATGAAAAATTAATAAAAATCACAAAATTGATAAAATTCATGGAATTGTTCTAAATATTTCCTAAGCCCTTAGGAGCAATTGAAATATTTTTTTTCTAATTGTCTAAGTGATGATATTGGATTTTAAAGCTTAATAAAATATTATAAATGCTAAAAAAAGGATTTTTCATAATTTCTAACTAAAATAATTCTAATAATCCAAAGAAAAATCATAAAAATATGAAATTTATTTCTCTGAGTTCTTTCACCTCAGAGAGATTTAATAAAAATTTAAAACTTAATTTTCCACATGTAAAATATTTTATAATTAATTAATACTCCATAACACAAAATGGTTTTAGTAATTCAAATAAAACAAAAAAAAACATGAAATTTGGTCTAAGTGGTTCGCTGGTATAAGTTTACCTCTAGTAAAAATTTCAAGTGATTAGGCTTTGCCTTGGTCAAGTTATTGAATTTTATTTGAAAAATCTTATTTTTGCATGTAAATAATTATATAAATTAAAATAAATTTTGAAAAATCACATTTTCTCTCTGTTGTCTTAATTGACCCATGAATGAGGTAGGATAAAAATTCTAAAGTCATTTAAATTAAATTTGATGAATTATGAAGTGATAGAGCCTTAGGGGCAAAGGTATAATTTTGGAAATTTGGTCTTAATTAACATTTAGGCTTAATTCAAGAAAGGGAAATGGGCAATCTTTGATCTTAATTAGCATGTTCAGGTGATTGAAACACAATTAATTAATTGGTAGAAACCAATTTTACTTTTCTTAATTAAAGAATAAAATTGCAATTTCCTAAATCTCCTAAAACATTAAAATTTGGAGGTCCATTAAATTAAATGATTCTAGAGTTAGGTTTATGATTTTGGATGTTAATAAATCACTAATTTAATACCCCTATTTGGTGTTTAAATGACATTCAAACATTTTGATGATGAATTACTATCACTTAAAATTCAATTTCTTTCAAAAATTACTAATGTATCCACCAAGGCTTAAGAGCTTAATGGCGACCTAGGCTAAATTGAATTTGGTTAAATGAGAACTAGAAAAGTGAATGTAACTAGAAATTGATCACCTTTAAAATACTATAAGTCCAAGTTAAAACTAAAATTGGTGAAGTGTCTTAATAACATTAACTTACCCCTTTAAGGGTTTTCACCCACATAATTCTCAAATTAAATGACAAATGATAATCACCCTACTCTTAGGGAAAATTGAAACATTGATGTTCATTGAACACTAGAGGTATTTATACGATGAATTATTAAGCAAAATAATAAGTTTAAATGAGCTCAAGACTTTTCACCAGGTGGTGTGAGGGAAGCATTGACCTGCTTCTTCCTCCTAGCCTTCTGGATACCTCAGAGGTCTACTAAACTTAGTATGTTTTGCTTAATGAAATAATACTCAAATAAATTAATAAGGACTCACCAAGACATGATTTAGGATTTGGTAGATCACCGGAACCTTATCTGCTTGTTCTACATAAAATGCTTTTAATATATAAATGCTCTCACATACATTTTGAGTTTCAGTTGAAGATGACAGAAAGACCATCCATGTATGCTTTTATTGTAATTTATTTTATCTGTATTTCTAATTTCCCATACTTTACTTTTCAGTATGTTACCGTACTTACTCACCTACATGTATTAACAAAAAACACAAACCTATATGTTGAACAACGATGTTACCCTACATGAAAACCAAAACTGCTAGGATAGTCGTCAACCAAAACTAAAACCAACCAAGATAAAATTCACCGCCACAATATTCAAAATATAAAACAACCCAAAATTTAATCAAAAACATCACAAAATAATAATTGCAACTAAATTAAGACGTCTCTATCGGATGATGAGGTATCTCTCACAGGAGGTAACCTAACATTTAAAGAACTACAACCATAGGGACATCTGATTTGACACCATAACCTGACACACTAGAAAACTTGAACTTCTCACAAAAAGGAGTAGGAGCTAGCATTGTGGGCAGCATGACCATCTTCAAGAGCAAAACCTGTATACATTAGCTAAATCAATTTCCTTCCTTAGAATTAAACAACCAAGCCATAGGACTTCGAGGTAGTTTGCTTATGCAACATAAATCCTCACCTCATCTTTAGGCCTTTGTACAGCTCTGTTGTACAATATAAGCCCTAACTCGTCTTAGGTTTTTGAGGTTGTCGTTCGTCATGACACATATCCTCACATCTTTTAGGCTATTTGTGTGATCATTTCACATAAATGTAAGTCCTAAATTAATAAAATTTGCATGATGAAACATTTAAATATTTCTCCTTAAAACTGAAACCAAATAATAGGATAGATTGGGAAGTCACCGAGGTTCTCCTCCGGATCTGTAACATCCCCCAGTTCTTCCTCCTTTGAACTCTACAATAAAATATTCTAAATTTGAGCAATTCCCATTTCACACCTCTTTATTTGATTTCATTGAAAAGTCCTATCCTTTTGCCCTCCTTGAAGATCATATTCCCTAATTTTTGTAGAGTATTTTCTTAAGTGATTTTGGTCATTTCAGATTTAATTAAATATAGAGGCTTGCCCTTATAGGAAGCTTCTCCGAACCCAACTTAAACCCTATTTAATTCTTTATATTAAATAGGGGAACTTGTCAGAAAATAAATGGTTTTGCAAATCAAATGGAAGTCATATATTTTTCAATTTATTTGATCGAGCCTCATCCTCAAGTCTTGTGTTTATACTCCGAGATAGATACAGGGTTTGAGTTATAACACTCTTTCATTTAAAATGTGAAAAATATGGGGTAAATTTGATTTCATATTTTCTAAAAATATATATATATATATATATATATGTAAATTAAAATGTTCTTCTGAAGCGGGGGACAAAATTTTGATTCTAGAGGCCGAAAGCTTCCAACGGGCAACTCCTCCAACAAAAAAATAGTGTTGACACCTGGGATTAGCAAATGATTTTCTATAACATTGTATGAAGTTAGAGAATTAAAACAACTCTTATTTGACACGATACATGTTAAAACCACTTATCTCATCTCATTTTACCAAAATCGTATTGTAGTGGGAAAGATAGTTTTTCACATTCGAAAACTTCATCACAAAAACATAGTTTAGTAGTTTAGTAGTTACTGTTTAAACTTTGCACTTTAGTTTTGATATTAATTAAATAATTTAGTTTTGATAATATCTCAACATTTGAAATTAGGGAGAGTAATTTCGATTCACGTTGTGTGAATTTCCTAGTAAACTTATCACTTCAAATTTAAACATTCCCCGTGAGATCGATATTTGAGGCTTAAATAAAAAGTCTTTTATTACTTGATAAGGATACATATAATTGCGTAGAATCCCAACATTAATTTCTTCAATTTCTTAATTATAAATATTGCATCAAGCATTTGGCACTGTTGCTTAACAGGTCAAACTTATATAAATTTTACACAACTATATTTTCTTGAGAATCAAGTTTTAGCGTAGTTGACGACGAAGATTTACGGTAAACTAAATAGATTTGATAAATTAAAAAATTTAGAGATAAAAATGTACAAAATACAAAATATAAAAAAAATTGAAAGTTAAAAATCTAAAAGTAAATAACTATATATTTAAGAGTATTTTTAAGAAATTATTTATTGCTTATTATATTTGTTTATGTGAAATATTTGATCTCAAAGTTTAGTACCTTACGATTAAGAATTAGAACGTACTATAAGAAAAATTCAATAACAACAAAAAGAAATTAAAAAGTTAAACAAAATGGTGAATATCTTGGATAATCAAATAAATGAAAATCGATAAAGACATTTAAAAGATTTTGCTAATCCGACAGCAGATGAACTTCACTTGACTATTCAAAATTCTGATGTTGCTACTAATTCATTTGAGATTAAACCTGCTATTATCCAAATGGTACAAAATAATTAGTTTGAGGAACACTTATTGAAGATCCTAACTTACATCTTGCTAGTTTTCTTGAAATTTGTGCTACTTTTAAATATGGCAGGGTGTCTAATGATGTTGTTAGGCTTAGACTTTTTCCTTTTTCATTAAGGGATAAAGCCAAAGATTGGTTAAATTAATTAGCACCTGGATCTATCAGAACTTGGGGAGAACTATCACAAAAATTCTTGGCTAAATATTTTCCACCGTTGAAAACTGCTAAGCTTAGAAATGATATTACATCTTTTTGTTAGTTTGAAGGGGAATAGATATATGAAGCTTGGGAAAGATTTAATGAACTTCTTAGAAAATGTCCACACCATAATTTACCAGATTGATTAATATATCAAATATTTTACAATAGATTAGTGGGATCACTTAGATCTATTATAAATGCTACTGCAGGTGGATACTAATGTCAATATCTTTTGATGAAGCATACTCTTTAATCGAAGAAATGACTACTAACAATTTTCAATGGCCCTCTAAAAGGGTAAATCCTAAGAGAGTAGCTAGTATTCAAGAATCTGATGCAATGTCTATTTTAGCATCACAAATTTCAAAAAAGTATGATCAAATTGGAGTGAACTACTCTCAAATTCCCCCAGTATTAGAGGAAAATTCACTGGGGCAGATAATCGAAACTCAATCATCTTATGAAACTTTAAATACTTAAAATAATTGAAATAACAATACTATTCTACTTATTATAACCCTGGATGGAAAAATCACCAAAAGTTTAGTTAGAATAATTATAACAATTCGGTGAATCCCTCCAAAAATTTGAAAAATCAAGGAAATCCTAATTTTTGACCTTATTATCCTCCTGCATTTAACTCTAACCCTAACCCACAATTTAAGTAAAAGAAGTTGACAATGGAAGAAGTAATGTTGAACATGGGAAATTAAATACAGAATCGAGGGCCTGCTATTAGAAATATTAAAAATCAATTAGAACATATTGTTATTGTGCTCAGTAACAGACCTTCTGGAATTCTTTCGAGTACTATGGAAGTTAAACCAAAAGATCAAAATAAGGAGCAAATTAAAGTTATTCAATTATAAAGTTGAAAAGAAGTTGAAACAAGGATCCAAAGAGAAACTGAAGTTGATAAACAAAAGGAAGAAATACAAAGTAACCAAAATGAAATGAGCAAACACAATGTCCTTTAGAAAAACCATTACCTTCATTTCCTCAAAAACTGAAGTAGAAGAATAAAGATAAAATATTTACAAAATATTTGGAAATCTTTAAGTAGTTAACAATAAACAATCCTTTGGTTGAAGCTTTGTAACAAATGCCAAGTTATGTGAAATTTATGAAGGATATACTAAACAAGAAAAGTAAGTTTACAGATTATGCAACCGTTGCACTCAGTGAAGAGTGTGGTGCTATTATTCAGAAAAAGCTTCCTAAAAATTTAAAAGATCCTGGTAGTTTTCTATACCTTGTGCCATTAGTGAAAAGTTTTTTAGAAAGGCTTTATGTGATTTAGGAGTGAGTATCAATCTTATGCCTCTATCGATCTTTAAACGTTTAGATTTGGGAGAGATTTCCCCTACTAATATAACTCTTGAGTTAATTGATCGATCAATAACTTATCTGAAAGAAGTTATAGAAGATTTATTACTAAGTGTGGATAAATTTATTTTTCTTGTAAACTTTATAGTATTAGATATGGAGGAAGATAAAGAGTTTTCTATTATTTTGGGAAGACCATTTCTTGGAACAATGAGAGCTATGATAGATGTACAAAAAGGAGAATTAATAATGAGAGTTAATGATCAAGAAGGAACATTTAATATAGCAAAAGTTATGAAACGTCCTGCATTAAAAAAAGACAATGAATATTTCAGGATGGAAGTAACTTATTATCTGAGTAATGAGCAATTTAAGAATGAGTTTGAAGATAAATTAAAGAAAAGAGATTTTTTTTTAAAACAAGGACGAAATAAAAGAAGAGGATTTGGATTATATTTAGAACAAATTTGAAACCTTAGACTTGTTGGAAAACGATAATAAACACCTTATTCCTTCAAGTATTAAACCACCTGAATATGAACTAAAGATATTACCTGCTTATTTAAAATATGTATTTTTAGGAGAGTCATCTACATTGTCAGTTACTGTTTCTTTTGAGTTAACTGAAATTCGAGAATAAAAATTAATAGAAATATTGAAAAGATATAAAAAGGCTTTTGGATGGACTTTAGCAGATATTAAAGGAATTAATCCTTCTATTTGTATGCACAAAATTCTATTAGATGAACAAAACAAACCTAAAGCTGATCCTCAGAGGAGATTAAACCCAACAATGAAAGAAGTTGTTAAAAAAGAAATTTTAAAATGGCTAGATGTTGTAATTATATATATCATATTTCAGATAGTGCTTGGGTAAGTCCAATTCACTGTGGTCCAAAGAAAGGATGAGTGATTGTTGAAGAAAATAGGAAAAATGAATTAATTCAAAGAAGACAAGTTACTGGTTGGCAAATTTGTATTGACTATAGAAAATTAAATATAGCCACCATAAAAGATCACTTTCCTTTAACCCTTTATAGACCAAATGTTGGATATGTTGGCTGGAAATAAATATTATTTCTTTTAGATGGTTATATCAGTTATCATCAAATTTGAATTGCTACAGAGGATCAAGAGAGAACAATATTTACAAGCTCATATGAAACATTTGCTTTTCGTAGAATGCCTTTTGGACTATGCAATGCACCTACAAAATTTCAAAGATGTATGATGTCAGTTTTTAGTAATTTTATTGAACAAGAAATGGAAATGTTTATGAATAATTTTTCTGTATTCAGAACTTTATTTGAATTATCTTTAAATAATTTAGAAAAAGTTTTGGAAGTGTGTGAAAGAATCAACCTAGTACTAAATTGGAAAAAAATGTCAATTTATGGTTGCAGGAGGTATTGTACTTGAGCATAAAATTTCTGAAAATGGCAAAGAAGTAGATTCTGCAAAAAATCAAGTTATTGAAAAATTACCACCTCCTACTAATGTTAATGAGGTAAGAAATTTTTTAGAACATGTTATTTTCTACAGGCGCTACATAAAATTTTTTTCAAAAATAACTAAGTCATTATGCCAACTTTTAGAAAAAGATACAAAATTTGATTTTAACTAGGACTGCATAAAATCATTTAAAGTATTGAAAGAAAGATTAATCACTGCATTTATAATAATTCCACCTGATTGGGAAAAATCATTTAAAATAATGTGTGATGCTAGTGATTACGCTATTGGGGTTGTTTTAAGACAAAGGCACAACAAAGTTTTTAAAATAATATATTATGCTAGTAAAACTCTAAATGATGCTCAAATTAACTACAGTACTACTGAAAGAGAGTTACTAGTTATTGTTTATGCCTTTGATAATCTTAGACCTTACTTAATTGGAACTAATTGTACAGTGCATACAGATCATTTTTGGTATTAAATACTTGATGCAAAAGAATGATGCTAAACCAAGATTAATTAGATGAATACTTCTATTGCAAGAGTTTGATTTTACCGTAGTTGATACAAAAGGAAATGATAATCAAATTTCCGATCATTTGTCTAGACTAGAAAGAGGAATATTAACTAATTTTGGAAATGAAATTTTAGAAAATTTCCTTGATGAACAATTATAAAGTATTAATGAATGGTATGTTGATTTAGTAAATTATATTGTAAGTGTTATCTTACCACCTAATATTAAAAATCCACAATTAAAGAAATTTATATATAACTCAAAATTCTCTTTTTGGGATGACCCATATTTATATAAACAATCTTTATCTAATTATTAGAAGATGTGTGCCTTATGAGGAAATCAACAAATAATTGAAAGATGTCATGATTCTGAATTTGGAGGACATTTTGGAACAAATAGAAATGCATATAAGATTTTACAAGCTGGATTTTATTAGCCTACTCTTTTTAGAGATGTTAATGAAAATATTAAAATATGCGATCGATGTCAACGAGTAGGAAATGTTTCTAGAAGAAGCAAAATGCCTCTAAATTACACATTAAAAATTGAAATTTTTGATGTGTGGGGATTATATTTGATGGTACCATTTATGCCTTTATTTAGAAATTTATATATATTACTTACTGTAAATTATATGTCCAAATGGATTGAAGCTGTTGTTGTACCTAGGTGTGATTCTCAGAGTGTTTCCAAATTTTTAATTAAAAATATTTTTACAAGATATGGAGTGCCAAGACTAATTATTACTGATGGAGGATCTCATTTTAAGAATAAGAGAATCAAAAAATTGATTAAGAAATATGATATTATGCATAGATTCTCTTCTACTTATCATCCTCATACTAGCGGTCTACCAAAGATATCAGATCGTGAAATTAAATGAATTTTATAAAAAGTTATAAATTCCTATAAATTGGATTGTTCTGCTAGATTAGATATTGTATTATGGGCATACAGAACTACTTATAAGACTCCTATAAAAATGTCCCCATATAGACTTATTTTTGGAAGAACATACCACTTACCAGTAGAATTGGAGCATAAAGCATTTTAGGCTATTAAGAAATTTAAATTTAATCTAAAAGATGCTGGTGAAAAAAGATTAATGCAACTTGTCGGCACTATTTTGGTTGAGGGAGTAGTTCGTTGGAAGCTGTTGGTCACTGGAATTGGAATCCCGTCNTAATATATATATATATATATATATATATATAGTTTACAAAAATATGAAATCAAACTGACCCCATATTTTTCATAGTTTAATTGAAAGAGTGATATACATCAAACCTTGTATCTATCCTGAAGGATAAAGACAAAACTTCAAGATGAGGCTCGATCAAATAAACTAAAAAATAAATGACATTCATTTGGTCTACGAAACTATTTTATTTACCGATAATTTTCCTTATTTAATATGAAGAATTAAAAAGGGTTTGTATTAAGCTGGGTTCGGACAAGCTTCCTATAAGGGCAAGTCCCTATAGTTGATTACATCTTAGACAACCGAAGTCACCTAAGAAAACTCTCGATAAAAATTAGGAAATATTATTGTTAAGGAGGTCAAAGGATAAGACTTTTCAATGATATCAGACAAAGAGGAGTGAAAAGGGATTGGTTCAAATTTGGAACATTTACTGTAGAATCCAAAAGAGGAAGAACTAGAGGATGTTACAGATCCGAAGGAGAACCTCAGTGACTTTCCTGCCTATCCTATTGTTTAGCTTCAGTTTTGAGGAGAAATATTTGAATGTTTCATCGTGCCAATTTAATTAGTTAGGGCTTACCGTTGTGTGAAATGATCATACAAATAACCCGAAAGATATGAGGGTTTAAGTCGTGACTCAAAATTCTAAGACGAGTTAGGGCTTATATTGTATGACAGAGCTGTACAAAGGCCTAATGATGAGGTGAGGATTTATGTTGCATAAGCAAATAATCTTGAAATCCTATGGCTTGTTGTTTAATTCTAAGGAAGGAAGTTGATTTTGCTGGGGAAGACAGGTTTTGTTGTTGAAGATGGTCATGTTGCCCACAGTGCTAGCTCCACGCTCCCTACCGTGACGAGTTTGAGTTTTCTAGGGTGTCAAGTTATGATGTCAAATCAGACGGCCCCATTGTTGAAGTTCTTTAAATGTTATGGGGGATGTTAAAGTTGATTCGAGTGACACCGGTTAGGATATTTTGTTCCCTCATTCTGGTACCACTATTTTCTATTGGATTCACTTAGTCCAAATGAATTTACTAATTAAACTTAATGAGTTCCATACTTTCATGTAGACTGTGGGAGCCTTATTAGCAACCGTAGGTTACCTCCTCCGAGGGATTCCCAATCATTTGATAGAGATGTCTTAATTTAGTTGCAGCTATAATTTTGTATGATGTTGGTGATTAAATTTTGAGTTGTCTTATATTTTGAATGTTGTGGTGGTGAATTTTATTTTGGTTGATTTTAGTTTTGGTTTTGGTTTTACGGCTACCCTAGCAGTTTTGGTTTTCATACACGGTGACATCATTGTTTAACATGCAAGTTTATAAGCATGAAAGTACACTGTGGAAAGTATAGAAAAAGGACGGTACTGTAAACTGTAAAAGCATACCTGACGAGTATTCTCGTTCCATCATCTGAAACTCAAAAATGCATGTAAGGGCATTTTATATGAAGTGAGAAAAAAATAAGGTTATGGTGATCTACCAAATCCTAAATCATATCTTTGTGAATCTCTATCAGTTTGATTAAGTATGATTTTCATTAAGCAAACATATTAAGTTTAGTTGACCTCCGAGGTATCCAACAGGTTTGGAGAAAGAAGCAGGTCCATGCTTCCCTCTCACCGCCTAATGAAAAGTCTCGAGCTCATTTAAACTTATTATGTTGCTTAATAATTCATCCTGTAAATATCCCCAATGCTCAATGAACATTGATGTTTCAATTATCCCTAAGAGTAAGGTAATTATCATTTATCACTCAATTCGAAAATTATATGGGTAAAGACCCTTAAAAGAGGCAAGTTAGTGCTATTAAGACATTTAGTCAATTTTAGTTCTAGCTTGGACTTGTAGTGTTTCAAAGGTGTTCAACTTTTTATTTACATTCACTATTCAAATCCACATTTAACCAAATTTGATTTAGCTTAAATCACTACTAAACCCTTAAGGTCCTAGTGAATGTCTTAATCATTTTGAAGGAGATTTCTAAGTGATAATAATTCATCATCTAGACTTTTGAATGCTATTTGAACATCCAAAATGGGGGTATTAAATTAAAGAGTTATTAATACCCAACACCATACCCTTAAGTTNGGATTCACTTAGTCCAAATGAATTTACTAAACTCAACTTAATGAGTTCCATACTTTAATTTAGACCGTGGGAGCCTCATTAGCAACCGTAGGTTACCTCCTCTAAGGGATTCCCAATCATTCGATAGAGATGTCTTAATTTAGTTGCAGTTATAGTTTTGTGTGATGTTTGTGATTAAATTTTGAGTTGTCTTATATTTTGAATGTTGTGGTGGTGAATTTTATCTTGGCTGATTTTAGTTTTAGTTTTGGTTTTACGGCTACCCTAGCAGTTTTGGTTTTCATGTACGGTGACATCGTTGTTTAACATGCAATTTTATAAGCATGAAAGTACAATGTGGAAAGTATAGAAAAAGGACGGTACTTTAAACTATAAAAGCATACCTGACGAGTCTTCTCGTTCCATCGCCTAAAACTCAAAAATGCATGTAAGGGCATTTTATAAGAAGTGAGGAAAAAAGTAAGGTTCTGGTGATCTACCAAATCCTAAATCATATCTTGGTGGATCTCTATCAGTTTGATTATTTATTATTTTCATTAAGCAAAACATATTAAGTTTAGTAGACCTCCGAGGTATCCAACAGGTTTGAAGAAAGAAGCAGATCCATGCTTCCCTCTCACCGCCTAGTGAAAATCCTCGAGCTCATTTAAACTTATTACGTTGCTTAATAATTCATCCTGTAAATATTCCCAATGCTCAATGAACATTGAGGTTTCAATTATCCCTAAGAGTAAAGTAATTATCATTTATCACTCAATTTGAAAATTATATGGGAAGAGACCCTTAAAAGGGGCAAGTTAGTGTTATAAAGACATTTAATCAATTTTAGTTCTAGCTTGGACTTGTAGTGTTTCAAAGGTGTTCAACTTTTTATTTAAATTCACTTTTCTAATCCTCATTTAACCAAATTTGATTTACCTTAAATCACTACTAAACCCATAAGGTCCTAGTGAATGTCTTAATCATTTTGAAGGAGATTTCTAAGTGATAATAATTCATCATCAAGACTTTCGAATGCTATTTGAACATCCAAAATGGGGGTATTAAATTAATGAGTTATTAACACCCAGCACCATACCCTTAAGTTTAGGATCATTTAATTTGGTAGACTTCCAAATTTTAATGATTTAAGGAATTTACACATTTATCCTTCAACTAGAGAAAAGTGAGATTGATTTCTAACAATTAATCCCTTATGTTTCAATCATCCAAATATGTTAATTAAGATTAAAGGTTTCCCATTTCCCTTTCTTGAGTTAAGCCTAAATGTTAATTAAGGCTAAATTTCAAAAATTACACTTTTTCCCCTAAGGCTCCATTAATTTATCAAATTTAATTCAAAGGACTTTGGAATTTTTATCCCACATCACTCATGGGTCAAATAAGACATCAGAGGAGAAAATGTGTTTTTTCATATTTATTTTTTATGCAAAAATAGGATTTTTTAAAGGAAATTCCATAACTTGACCAAAGCAAAGCCTAATCTCTTAAAATTTTTTATTGGAGGTAGACCTAGACGAGAGAAACATTTTGACCAAATTTCATGATTTTTTTAGTTTTGTTTAAATTATTAGAATTATTTTAAATTCTGGAGTGTTAATTAATTATAAAATATTTTAAATGTAAAAAATTGAGTTTTTCATTTTTATTAAATCTCTTTAAGTTCAAGGAACCCAAAGAAATAAATTTTACTTTTTTTTATTTTTCTTTGAATTATTAGAATTATTTAAGTGAAAATCTATTTTTTAGCCTTCAAAGATTATTTTAAACTTTAAAATTCAATATCATCACTTCAAAAATTTGGAAAAATATTGTAATTGCTCCTAAATACTTAGGAAATAATTTAGAACATTTCTATGAATTTTATTAATTTTATGATTTTTATTAATTTTAAATTATTTAAATATTCAAAATAGGCTTAAAAATGAAGTTTTTACTTTATTTACAATTTTATTTTTAGAAAATCCCTTTGATTATAGAGAACTCCCAAAACTAATTTTTATAATTTTTTTGGTTGCATTTTAATTATTAAAATTCATTTTAGTGTCAAAATGACATTTACTTAAAAAATCAATTTGAGTTATCAAATGAGCTTCAAATGTTTTAATTTTTTTATGGGGAGTTCTCTGAACTTCAAATTATAGTGGGGATTGAAAATCAAGTCATTTAGATGCTTTTGTTTTCCAAAATTAATTTTCTTTATATTTTAAGGTTTGTGAAAATTAGGTGTGTTCTTCATGATTTAGATCATGAAACATTTTTCAAAGGGTTCTCTGGTCATGGCAAACCTTCCAAAATTTTCTTGAATTTTTCTAAGCAACATGCTAATTATCATGATTAATTTATGCAAATAATAGATATAAACTTGAAAAATATGGATATCTGTCTAGGGGTCTCCTCTGACTTTGGAAAAATAAGGGAATGTCCCCTAAGACAGAGGCAACAACATGCCAAAATATCAAGCCATGGTGAAATGTCTACATGCATGGAGAATTAAAAGACTTAAAATAGTATTTAATTAATTAAAAATAAAATATGCATCAAATAAATTGTGATGATTTTTTCAACTCCGAACTTAATTTACTTTTCGATCTAGCCAATTAAATTGTTAAAATGTGTTGTGAAACATATGATCCGGGAAATAGAGTATGAGTTATACAACAGAGTGAGGATCACATTTGATTCCATGAAGGAGTATTTCATTCATGAAATTAATTGCAAATAAATAGAGAAATATACGAAGCTGGGTGTAGAATTGGAGATTTTAGGGTGAAACACTAAAATTCCCAATTCGGTCTTAGAGTTTAAAAACTAAAGCGAGAGTTAGCCTTTAGGTGAAGGGAAGTGTGAGCTCTGGAGTGGGAGCCAATATCCACCTAGCCTAGCCACGAATTTAGGGACTAAAACTGGGATTAGCCAATGATTTTCTATACCACTGTATCAGGGTAGAGAATTAAAACTGCTGCTATTTGGCACAATACATATTAAAACCATTTATCTCATCTCATTTTACCAAAATCTTATTGTAGTGGGAAAGATGCTTTTTCACATATGAAAATCTTCATCACATAAACATAGTTGCATAGTATTATAGTTCAATAGTTTAATAGTTTAATAGTTACTATTTCAAACTTTGTATTTTAGTTTTGCTGGTAGTTAAATAATTTAGTTTTGTTAGCACCTTACACATTCAAAATTAGTGACAGTAATGTTCTTTAATTTCTGTGAATTTATTACTTAATTTATCATTTCAAATTTAAACCTTCCTCGTATGATTGATATTTGGGGCTTAAATAGAAAGTACTTTATTACTTGATAACGATACATATACTTGCGTAGAATCCCAACATTAATTTCTTAAAATTCTTAATCATAAAAATTACATCAAGCTTTTGGCACCTTTACATAGAGGAGTCAAACTTATATAAATTTTACACAACTATATTTTATTGGGATCAAGTTTTAGGCGTCGTTGTCGTGGAAGGTAACGGTAAATAAAATAGATTTTGCAAATTATGAAATTTAGAGATAAAATATACAAAATATCAAAANATATATATATATATATATATAGTTTAGAAAAATATGAAATCAAACTGATCCCATATTTTTCATAATTTAAATGAAAGAGTGATATCTGTATTTATCCCGAAGGACAAACACAAGACTTAAGGATGAGGCTCGATCAAATAAACTAAAAAATATATGACATCCTTTGGTCTGCGAAACTGTTTTATTTTTCGATAATTTCCCTTTTTTAATATTAAGAATTAAATAGGGTTTGTGTTAAGTTGGGTTCAGACAAGCTTCCTATAAGGGCAAGTCCCTATAGTTAATTACATCTCAGATAACTGAAGTCACCTAAGAAAACTCTCAATAAAAATTAGGAAATATTATCTTTAAGGAGGTCAAAGGATAGGACTTTTCAACGATATCAGAGAAAGAGGTCTGAAAAGGAATTGATTCAAATTTGGAACATTTATTGTAAAATCCAGAAGAGGAAGAACTAGGGGATGTTACAGATCTGAAGGAGAACCTCGGTGACTTCCCAGTCTATCCTATTGTTTATCTTTAGTTTTGAGGAGAAATATTTGAATGTTTCATCTCGCTAATTTTATTAGTTAGGGCTTACATTTGTGTGAAATGATCATACAAATAGCCTAGAAGATGTGAGGGTTTAAGTTGTGACAGACGACAACCTCGGAATCCTAAGACGAGTTAGGGCTTATATTGCACGACAGATCTATACAAAGGCCTAACGATGAAGTGAGGATTTATGTTGCATAAGCAAATAACCTCGAAATCCTATGGCTTTTTGTTTAATTCTAAGGAAGGAAGTTGATTTAGCTAGGAAAGACAGGTTTTGTTGTTGAAGATGGTCATGTTGCCCACAGTGCTAGCTCCAAGCTCCATATCGTGACGATTTTGAGTTTTCTAGGGTGTCAAGTTATGATGTCAAATCAGACGGCCCTATGGTTGAAGTTCTTTAAATGTTATGGGGGATGTTAAAGTTGATTAGAGCGACACCGGTTAAGATCCTATGGTTCCCTCGTTCTGGTACCATTATTTTTTATTGGATTCACTTAGTCCAAATGAATTTACTAAACTCAACTTAATGAGTTCCATACTTTAATTTAGACCGTGGGAGCCTCATTAGCAACCGTAGGTTACCTCCTCTAAGGGATTCCCAATCATTCGATAGAGATGTCTTAATTTAGTTGCAGTTATAGTTTTGTGTGATGTTTGTGATTAAATTTTGAGTTGTCTTATATTTTGAATGTTGTGGTGGTGAATTTTATCTTGGCTGATTTTAGTTTTAGTTTTGGTTTTACGGCTACCCTAGCAGTTTTGGTTTTCATGTACGGTGACATCGTTGTTTAACATGCAATTTTATAAGCATGAAAGTACAATGTGGAAAGTATAGAAAAAGGACGGTACTTTAAACTATAAAAGCATACCTGACGAGTCTTCTCGTTCCATCGCCTAAAACTCAAAAATGCATGTAAGGGCATTTTATAAGAAGTGAGGAAAAAAGTAAGGTTCTGGTGATCTACCAAATCCTAAATCATATCTTGGTGGATCTCTATCAGTTTGATTATTTATTATTTTCATTAAGCAAAACATATTAAGTTTAGTAGACCTCCGAGGTATCCAACAGGTTTGAAGAAAGAAGCAGATCCATGCTTCCCTCTCACCGCCTAGTGAAAATCCTCGAGCTCATTTAAACTTATTACGTTGCTTAATAATTCATCCTGTAAATATTCCCAATGCTCAATGAACATTGAGGTTTCAATTATCCCTAAGAGTAAAGTAATTATCATTTATCACTCAATTTGAAAATTATATGGGAAGAGACCCTTAAAAGGGGCAAGTTAGTGTTATAAAGACATTTAATCAATTTTAGTTCTAGCTTGGACTTGTAGTGTTTCAAAGGTGTTCAACTTTTTATTTAAATTCACTTTTCTAATCCTCATTTAACCAAATTTGATTTACCTTAAATCACTACTAAACCCATAAGGTCCTAGTGAATGTCTTAATCATTTTGAAGGAGATTTCTAAGTGATAATAATTCATCATCAAGACTTTCGAATGCTATTTGAACATCCAAAATGGGGGTATTAAATTAATGAGTTATTAACACCCAGCACCATACCCTTAAGTTTAGGATCATTTAATTTGGTAGACTTCCAAATTTTAATGATTTAAGGAATTTACACATTTATCCTTCAACTAGAGAAAAGTGAGATTGATTTCTAACAATTAATCCCTTATGTTTCAATCATCCAAATATGTTAATTAAGATTAAAGGTTTCCCATTTCCCTTTCTTGAGTTAAGCCTAAATGTTAATTAAGGCTAAATTTCAAAAATTACACTTTTTCCCCTAAGGCTCCATTAATTTATCAAATTTAATTCAAAGGACTTTGGAATTTTTATCCCACATCACTCATGGGTCAAATAAGACATCAGAGGAGAAAATGTGTTTTTTCATATTTATTTTTTATGCAAAAATAGGATTTTTTAAAGGAAATTCCATAACTTGACCAAAGCAAAGCCTAATCTCTTAAAATTTTTTATTGGAGGTAGACCTAGACGAGAGAAACATTTTGACCAAATTTCATGATTTTTTTAGTTTTGTTTAAATTATTAGAATTATTTTAAATTCTGGAGTGTTAATTAATTATAAAATATTTTAAATGTAAAAAATTGAGTTTTTCATTTTTATTAAATCTCTTTAAGTTCAAGGAACCCAAAGAAATAAATTTTACTTTTTTTTATTTTTCTTTGAATTATTAGAATTATTTAAGTGAAAATCTATTTTTTAGCCTTCAAAGATTATTTTAAACTTTAAAATTCAATATCATCACTTCAAAAATTTGGAAAAATATTGTAATTGCTCCTAAATACTTAGGAAATAATTTAGAACATTTCTATGAATTTTATTAATTTTATGATTTTTATTAATTTTAAATTATTTAAATATTCAAAATAGGCTTAAAAATGAAGTTTTTACTTTATTTACAATTTTATTTTTAGAAAATCCCTTTGATTATAGAGAACTCCCAAAACTAATTTTTATAATTTTTTTGGTTGCATTTTAATTATTAAAATTCATTTTAGTGTCAAAATGACATTTACTTAAAAAATCAATTTGAGTTATCAAATGAGCTTCAAATGTTTTAATTTTTTTATGGGGAGTTCTCTGAACTTCAAATTATAGTGGGGATTGAAAATCAAGTCATTTAGATGCTTTTGTTTTCCAAAATTAATTTTCTTTATATTTTAAGGTTTGTGAAAATTAGGTGTGTTCTTCATGATTTAGATCATGAAACATTTTTCAAAGGGTTCTCTGGTCATGGCAAACCTTCCAAAATTTTCTTGAATTTTTCTAAGCAACATGCTAATTATCATGATTAATTTATGCAAATAATAGATATAAACTTGAAAAATATGGATATCTGTCTAGGGGTCTCCTCTGACTTTGGAAAAATAAGGGAATGTCCCCTAAGACAGAGGCAACAACATGCCAAAATATCAAGCCATGGTGAAATGTCTACATGCATGGAGAATTAAAAGACTTAAAATAGTATTTAATTAATTAAAAATAAAATATGCATCAAATAAATTGTGATGATTTTTTCAACTCCGAACTTAATTTACTTTTCGATCTAGCCAATTAAATTGTTAAAATGTGTTGTGAAACATATGATCCGGGAAATAGAGTATGAGTTATACAACAGAGTGAGGATCACATTTGATTCCATGAAGGAGTATTTCATTCATGAAATTAATTGCAAATAAATAGAGAAATATACGAAGCTGGGTGTAGAATTGGAGATTTTAGGGTGAAACACTAAAATTCCCAATTCGGTCTTAGAGTTTAAAAACTAAAGCGAGAGTTAGCCTTTAGGTGAAGGGAAGTGTGAGCTCTGGAGTGGGAGCCAATATCCACCTAGCCTAGCCACGAATTTAGGGACTAAAACTGGGATTAGCCAATGATTTTCTATACCACTGTATCAGGGTAGAGAATTAAAACTGCTGCTATTTGGCACAATACATATTAAAACCATTTATCTCATCTCATTTTACCAAAATCTTATTGTAGTGGGAAAGATGCTTTTTCACATATGAAAATCTTCATCACATAAACATAGTTGCATAGTATTATAGTTCAATAGTTTAATAGTTTAATAGTTACTATTTCAAACTTTGTATTTTAGTTTTGCTGGTAGTTAAATAATTTAGTTTTGTTAGCACCTTACACATTCAAAATTAGTGACAGTAATGTTCTTTAATTTCTGTGAATTTATTACTTAATTTATCATTTCAAATTTAAACCTTCCTCGTATGATTGATATTTGGGGCTTAAATAGAAAGTACTTTATTACTTGATAACGATACATATACTTGCGTAGAATCCCAACATTAATTTCTTAAAATTCTTAATCATAAAAATTACATCAAGCTTTTGGCACCTTTACATAGAGGAGTCAAACTTATATAAATTTTACACAACTATATTTTATTGGGATCAAGTTTTAGGCGTCGTTGTCGTGGAAGGTAACGGTAAATAAAATAGATTTTGCAAATTATGAAATTTAGAGATAAAATATACAAAATATCAAAAAAAAATTATAAAATTAAATATATATATATATATATATATATATATATAACTATATATTTAAGAGTATTTTTAAGAAGTTTTTCTTTGTTTATTATATTTGTTTATACGAAATATTGGATATGAAGGTTTAGT
This sequence comes from Phalaenopsis hybrid cultivar, assembly GCA_002079205.1. NCBI lineage: Eukaryota > Viridiplantae > Streptophyta > Magnoliopsida > Asparagales > Orchidaceae > Phalaenopsis > Phalaenopsis hybrid cultivar. The sequence goes on along the minus strand of JXCR01147868.1, from coordinate 184,288 downwards.
ACCTTACGATTCAGAATTCAAAAACAACAAAAAGAAATTAAAATTTTAAACAAAATGGCAAATAATTTAGATTATTAAATAAATGAAAATCGACAAAGACCTTTAAAAGATTATGCTAATTGAACAGTAGATGAACTGTACTTGACTATTCAAAATCCTGATGTTGTTGTTAATTCATTTGAGCTTAAACCTATTATTATCCAAATGGTACAAAATAATCAGTTTAGAGGAACACCTACTGAAGATCCTAACTTACAACTTGCTAGTTTTCTTGAATTTTATGCTATTTTTAAATATGACGGAGTGTCTAATGATGTTGTTAGGCTTAAAATTTTTCCTTTTTTATTAAAGGATAAAGCTAAAGCTTGGTTAAATTCATCAACCCCTGGATCTATCAGAACTTGGGGAGACTATCAAAAAAATTCTTGGTTAAATATTTTCTACCCTCGAAAACCTCTAAGCTTAGAAACGATATTACATTTTTTTGTCAGTTTGAAGGGGAATAGATATATGAAGCCTGGGAAAGATTTAAAGATCTTCCTAGAAAGTTTCCACACTATGCTTTACCAGATTGATTAATAATTCAAACATTTTACAATGGATTAGTGGGATCACTTAGATCTATTATAGATGATGTTGCAGGAGGATCACTAATGTCAAAACATTTTGATGAAGCATACTCTTTAATAGAAGAAATGGCTAGTAACAATTTTTAATGGCCCTCTGAAAGGGTAAATTTTAAGAGAGTAGCTAGTGTTCATGATTCTGATGCAATTTTTATTTTAGCATCTCAAATTGCTGATATTTCAAAAAATATTGATCAAATTGGAGTGAACTATTCTCAAATTCCCCCAGTATTAGAGGAAAATTCACTAGGACAGATAATTGATACTCAATCATCTTATGAAAATTTAAATGTTATAAATAATCAAAATAATAATCCCTATTCTAATTATTATAACCCTGGATGGAAAAATCACCCTAATTTTAGTTGGAATAATTATAAAAATTTGGTGAATCCCTTCAGAAATTTGAACAACTAAAGAAAACCTAATTTCCGACCTTATTATCCTCCGGGATTTAACTCTAACCCTAACCTACAAGTTAATGAAAAAAAGTTGACAATGGAAGAAGTAATGTTGAACATGGGAAATCAAATACAGAATTAAGGGGTTGTTATTAGAAATATTGAAAATCAATTAGGACATATTGCTAATGCATTCAGTAACAGACCTTCTAAAATTCTTTCGAGTGCTATGGTAGTTAATCTAAAAGATCAAAATAAGGAGCACTTTGAAGCTATTCAATTACGAAGTGGAAAAAGAAGTTGAAACAAGGCTCCAAAGAGAAACTGAAGTTGATGAAGAGAAGGAAGAAATGGAAAGTGACCAAAATGAAAATGAACAAAAACAAGTTCCCATAGAAAAACCATTACCTCTGTTTCCTTAAAAACTGAAGCAGTAGAATAAAGAAAAATGATTAACAAAATTTTTGGAAATCCTTAAGAAATTAACGATAAATATTCCTTTTGTTTAAGCTTTGGAGCAGATGCCAAGTTATGTGAAATTTATGAATGATATATTAAACAAGAAAAGGAAGTTTACAGATCATGAGACCGTTGAACTCAGTGAAGAGTGTAGTGATATTATTCAGAAAAAGCCTCCTGAAAAATTAAGAGATTGTGGTAGTTTTACTATATCTTGTGCTATTGGCGAAAAGTTTTTTTAGAAAAGCTTTATGTGATTTAAATGAGTATAAATCTTATGCCTCTATTGATCTTTAAACATTTATATTTGGGAGAGATTTCCTCTACTACTGTAACTCTTCAGTTAGTTGATCAATCAATAACTTATCCTCAAGGAGTTATAAGAGATGTATTAGTAAAAGTGGATGAATTTATTTTCCCTGTAGACTTTAGAGTATTAGATATGGAGGAAGATAAAGAGATTCATATTATTTTAAGGAGACCATTTCTTACAATAGGGAGAGATGTGATAGATGTGCAAAAAGGAGAATTAATAATCAGAGTTAATGATCAAGAAGGAACATTTAATATTGCAAAAGCTATGAAATATCCAATAATAGAAACAGATAATGAATGTTTCAGGATGGAAGTAACTAATTATCGGAGCAATGAGCAATTTAAGAAAGAGTTTGCAGAAAAATTAAAGCAAGGAGAATTTTTTGAAAATAAGGACGAAATGATATAAGAGATTTAGACTATATTCAAGAAAAATTTGAAACTTTAGATTTGATGGAAAACGATAACAAAAATCTTATTCTTTCAAGTATTAAACCACCTGAACTTGAAATGAACATTTTACCTAACCATTTAAAATATGTATTTTTAGGAGAGTCATCTACATTACATGTTATTGTATCTTCTGAGTTAACTAAAATTCAAGAACAAAAATTAATATAAATGTTGAAAAGATATACAAAGGCTTTTGGATGGACTTTAGCAAATATTAAAGGAATTAGTCCTTCTATTTGTATGCACAGAATTCTATTAGATGAACAATACAAACCAAAAGCTAATCCTCATAGGAGATTAAACCCAATAATGAAAGAATTTTTTAAAAAAGAAATTTTAAAATGGTTAGATGCTGGAATTATATATCCTATTTCAAACAATGCTTGGGTAAGTCCAATTCACTATGTTCCGAAGAATGGAGGAGTGACCGTTGAAGAAAATGAGAAAAATGAATTAATTCCAATAAGACAAGTTATTGGTTGGCAAATTGGTATTCACTATAAAAAATTAAATATAGTCACCATAAAAGATCACTTTTCTTTACCATTTCTAGACCAAATGTTGAATAGATTGGTTGGAAAAAATATTATTACTTTTTAGATGGATATACTGGTTATCATCAAATTCCAATTGCTCTAGAGAATCAAGAGAAAACAAAATTTACAAGCCCATATGGAACATTTGTTTTTCGTAGAATGTCTTTTGGACTATGCAATGTAATTGCAACATTTCAAAGATGTATGATGTCAATATTTAGCAATTTTCTTGAACATGGATTTGAATTATTTATGGAAGATTTTTCTATATTCAAAACTTTGTTTTAATTATGTTTAAATAATTTAAAAAAGTTTTGGAAGTATGTGAAAGAATCAACCTAGTACTAAATTAGGAAAAATGTTAATTTATGGTTGCAGAAGGTATTATACTTGGCATAAAATCTTTGAAAATGACATGGAAGTAGTTCCTGCAAAAATTCAAGTTATTGAAAAACTACCACCTCCTACTAATGTTAGAGGGATAATAAGCTTTCTAGGACATCCTGATTTCTACAGGCGCTACATAAAAAAAATTTTCAAAAATAACTAAGCCATTATGCCAACTTTTAGAAAAAGATAAAATTTGATTTTAATGAGGAATGCATAAAAACAATTCAATTATTAAAAGAAACATTAATGACTTCACCTATAATAGTTCCACTGGATTGAGAAAAACCATTTGAAATAACGTGTGATGATAGTGATTATGCTATTGGGGCTATTTTAGGAGAAAGCACAACAGAGTTTTTAAAGTAATATATTATGCTAGTAAAACTCTAAATGATGCTCTAATTAACTACGCTACTACTGAAAGAGAGCTATTAGATGTTGTTTATGCCTTTGATAAATTTAGACCTTACTTAATTAGAACTAAATGTATAGTGCATACAGATCATTCTAATATTAAATACTTGATGCAAAAGAAGGATGTTAAACCAAGATTAATTTGATGGATACTTTTATTGTAAGAGTTTGAATTTACCGTAGTTGATATAAGGGAAAATGATAATCAAATAGCTGATCATTTGTCTAGACTTGAAAGAAAAATATTAACTAATTTTGCAAATGAAATTTTAGAAAATTTCCCTAATGAACAATTATATAGTTTGATGAAATGAATGTCCTGTGGTATGCTGATATAGTAAATTTTATTGTAAGTGATATCTTACCACCTGATATTAAAAATCCACAATTAAAGAAATTCATATATGATTCAAAATTCTATTTTTGGAATGTCTCATATTTATATAAATAATGTAAAGATCTAATTATTAGAAGATGTGTGCCTTATCAGGAAACTCAACAGATAATTGAAAGATGTCATGATTCTTAATTTGGAAAATATTTTGGAATAAACAGAACTGTATATAAGTTTTTGCAAGCTGGATTTTGTTGGCCTACTCTATTTAAAGATGTTAATGAATATATTAAAACATGCGAACAATGACAACGAGTAGGAAATATTTCTAAGAAAAATGAAATGCCTATAAATTACACATTAGAAATTAAAATTTTAGATGTGTGGTGTAGATTTTATGGGACCATTTATGCCTTCATTTGGAAATTTATATATATTACTTGTTGTTGATTGCATGTCCAAATGGATTGAAGATATTGATGTACCAAAATATGATGCTCGGAGTCTCTCTAAATTTTTAATTAAAAATATTTTTACAAGATATGGAATGCTGAAAGTAATTATTACAGATAGAGGATCTCATTTTACGAATAATAGAATAAAAAAAATAATTAAAAAAAATGATATTATGCATTGGTTATATACTGCTTATCATCCTCAGACAAGCGGTCTAGTAGAGTTATCAAATTGTGAAATTAAATAAATTTTAGAAAAAGCTATAAATCTTTATAAATTGGATTGGTCTGCTAGATTAGATACTGCATTATAGGCATACAGAACTGCTTATAAGACTCCTATAGGAATGTCCCCATATAGACTTATTTTTGGAGAAACATGCCACTTACCAGTAGAATTGACATAAAGCATTTTAGGCTATTAAAGAATTTAATTTTAATTTAAAGGATGTTGGTGAGAAAATGCATAAAGCATATTGGGCTATTAAGGAATTTAATTTTAATCTAAAAGATGCTGGTGAGAAAAAAAGCATTTTGGGCTATTAAGGAATTTAATTTTAATATAAAAGATGCTGGTGAGAAAAGATTAATGCAACTCAATGAACTTGAGGAGATTAGACATAAAGTCTACCATTATGGAACTATTGTTATTAAAGATCCTAACACTAGAAAGATATTTAAAAATAATGGGCATCGATTGAAACATTATTACGAATGACACATTCCATAATTTAAAAAAGTTTTAAAGTTAAATCAACTCAACTAAACAAATGGTACGTTGGGTTGACGACGTTAAACCAAGCAATTCATGGGAGGCAACCTATATATATATANTATATATATATATAAATCTATGCATTACTATTTTATTTGATAAGTTTTTTATATATTAGGACATAATAATCCTACATAATTTTATATATCATAAATTAAAACAAATACTAGTATTGGAGGAAAATTTGGAATCGAATTAATAAAAAATGAAAAGTCACAATTTTTGCCATGCTGGCGCCAGCTAAACTGACCATGGCACCGATAGCGCCATTGGGAGCGCTGACGATGTTTATAGCAGTTTGACGGTTCAAGACAAATTTGGCAGATTTTGGCAAGAATTTGCTCTGTAATAACCGCTAGGAGGTGCTTTTAAAGTCATAAAAACTGCCTTAGACGACTAAAAACTCCCTATTTTTGAATTCCATGGCTTCCAATTCCAGAAATACTTTCAGGGATTATACGAAAAAGTTATTACAAAGAAGTGATTGATCAAGGAGAGAGGCTTTGTCAATCATTGTTTGATTAATCCAAGTTCTCCAATTGATAAAATCATTTTACAAAGACTATGGGAAATTATATGCTACACTACCGCTGCAGTTGTTGTACCATTGGTGAAGGAATTCTTTGCCAACTTACATGGAATTACCCAAGGAGTAGTCTTCGTACGAGGTAAGGTTATACCATTTACTCCAACACAAATTAATGAGTTGTATATGATAGAGAACGTTCCAATGTATCATTATACAAATTTTATCCCTACCAGAGATTTGATGCAAGATGTCTAAAATTTTCTGACGGATGAAAGTGATATTTGGGAAATGCGAGATGAGGGATATGTTAGTTTCTCTGCTTCATCACATAATCCAATATTGGAGCAGTGAAATTTCTTTATTTCTGCAAAATTACTCCCTACCATGAAGATTAGTAGAGTCACCAAAGAAAGTGCTATTATAAATCATTGCATTCAAATGGAAAAGCCCATTAATGTAAGGTCTAGCATTTTAAAATCTGTTATGGGTATTATTATGAATGGGGCAATTTATGGACTCGGGAATCCTTCCACAATTTTCCTACGTTGCAGTCAATCTCAAATTCTATATAAAAGTTGGGAAAACGTTTTATTACCTTGGGAGCCCATGATTCCTATTGATGATAATTATGTTGGGAATGAAAATGAAGCATTAGATGCTATCTTGAATCATTTCATCACATGCTCAACTCCATTGATGCCACCAACAGTTGGAAGTTCACTTGCTTTGGAAAAGAAATTGAAGAAGATTAAAAGAGAACTTCAGAGTATAATGAATGCAATTGGAGATCTTAAGTACCTTTTCGATCACCTAGGTTGGAGGATAAAGGAGAATTTTGATCATACTGGTACATTTGAAGTATGATTAGTGTGGATGTTTAAGGAAAAATGATGGATCGAAGAAAATTTGACTGATCAATTCCTGTACCGACCCATCTACAATCTGTACATTTATTACAAGTCTATGGCAGATATTAGAGGAGAAGAAAGCACTAAAGAAGAGGCAGAATAATTGAAGAATTTGGACCTTATATCAGTTTAAAATGCTTATGTATTTAATGTTATTGTGTGGATTTGATTTAGCTTGCTTTGCTTTAGAATTATGATCTTTGATTGTGTGTATGGTTTTGTGTCAGTGTTTAATGTTTTGGCTTGATTTCCATGTTGATTTATAATTTAGTTTAATATATGAGTGTAAATGTGTGATTAGAAAAATGTATTTGTAAAAAGTGTATTTTCATATGTAAAAGTTAGTTTGTTGTTGTTTGTGAAAATGACTGTTCGTGAAAATATTTATTTGTGAATTATTATTAGATAAAAATTTGTATTTAAAAATACTAAAAAAACTTTGGAGTAAATTGAAAGAAAACTGAAAATTAAAAAAATCTGAAATTGGAATTTTTAGCCTTCAGCGCCGACGACGCTCGCATTGGCGCTGATAGTGCCCTCGACCCGAGAATAGCCTAAACCCCTTAAATTTTGTGATTTGCATAGTAAAACGTCATTTTTACTCTTTGACTCACCTTCAATCTCTGTTTTTTGCACCTAGGGCTCACATTTGCTCAAATTTGGGGCAATTTCAAGGCAAAGGAACTTCATATTTCATCTTCTCTAGGTAAGTGCTACACTTTAAACTAGAAATTTTAGATTTTCACCAAAGATTTATCTCACATTGCTGAGATCTGAAAATTTTGGAATTTTTTAAGAGATTTTGAGAAAATCCTTTGGTGAAGAGCTCTTACTTGGTATATTTAAGTTTAAAGAGTTTTAAATGGTGATTTTCAGAATTTTGGGAATTTATTTTGATTTTTATCAAATTTTTCTTAGATTTACCATGGCACCGAGAACAAGTAAAGGGAAAAAGAAAAGTAGATTATGATGAACAAAAATTTGTCAGCTTCAGGGCTAGTGCTCGATTTAATAGTCTACTTGATAATAAAAAAGTAATTCCGAATCGTGGATTTAAAAATTTGGGAGGAGAAGTCGAGCTATTAATCAATGCTCAACAGCGGGAAAATTTTTGTTACTTTACTGTCGATGTTATTATTGGTGTAGCGATGGAGTTCTACACAAATTTTACAGACGCTTCTGATGATTTTGTTTTTATTTGTGGGAAAATGGTAGAGTTTACCCCAACTAAGATTAATGAATTTTATCAGTTAGAAAATGTGTACAGTTGCCAGTATAAATCATTTTCTCCTACGAATGAGGCCTTGGATGAGGCTATTTCTTTTCTTACTGATGGAAGAGGAACCTGTAAAGTGAAAAATGGAGTTAAGGTAACCTTTCCTCTTTTTATGCTTAATGTAGTATCTAAGGCCTAACACTATTTTATTTCTAGAAGAATGATACTGACAAATCATCATAGTGAGGTGACAAAGGATGGAGCCATCCTGAACTACTGTATCCAGTAAGTGATGAGGATAAATGTAGGCTATATTATTTAAATGAACACTAGATCTATTGCTTTGGGAGAGACCACTGGTTGATTAGCACACCCTGCCCTAATTTTCACACTCTGTCAACAGGCAGGAGTTGATTTTAGACCTGAGGAAGAGAAGATTGAGCCTCTAAAACCTAGTGGGTCTGCTAATACACTGAAAATATATGCATTTTTAGACCCATATTTTATACTTATTTTTGGTGATATTACATTTTAATGGAAGGTATTTTGATATTTTCTTGTAGGTTATCGATTTTTAGGATTTAAAGCAAAAAGGACGCAAAAAGGATGGAATTTGGAGTCAAAATGACATTTTTGAAGAAGTACTCAGCGTTGACCGCGCCAACGGCAGCGCTGACTGCACAGAACAACAGAAAAGCTAAAATTTTTACTCAACGCTGACGGCGCCAAAGGCAGTTCAGCCCCCATTTCTAGAAGGTTCAATGTATTTGGATGATTTTTGAAGAGTTTTTGGAGGCACCTCTTGGAGAACGTACCTTGGGCTTTATTTTGGGCCAAAACTCATCAGGAAATGGAATCCTTTTCGCTCCAAGACATTCCACCACGCTCCATTTTCATCATTCTTCATAATACATCTTCATTCCACCACCATATTGGAGTCCATTAGTGATTTTTCTTTTATAGTTTAGAGTTTGTGTGGTGAAATTTTGTGTGAAATGTTTTGTAAGAGTGTTGTAGAAGGAGAAAAGTGAGATATCTTCTTTCTACATTTCTAAGGAAAGGCTACAAGGGATTTTCTTTGAGAAAGAGTTTCAGATAAGTTTTATTTATTTATTAGTGCTATGTGAACTTTCTTTTATATATGAAATTTGTGTTTTGTTGTGTCTTTCTCATGAAGTCTGAGTAGTTCCCTCTATCTTTCTCCCTACTCTGAGATGTGGTGAAATGAAGAGATAATATGATGTGTCAATATTAAAATATAAAATAAATTGTGATGATTTTTCAACTCTGTACTTAATTTAGATTACAATCTGGTCAATTGATTTGTTAAAATATGTTGTAAAACATATAATCCAGAAAATGGAGTATGAGTTCTACAACAGAGTGAGGATCACATTTGATTTCATGGAGGAGAAATTCGTTCATAGATTTAAGTTCAAATAAATCAAGGAAATATTCTTTGTTGGGTGTAGAATTGGAGAATCTTTAAGGTGACAGACTAAAATCCCCAATTCGGTCTTAATGTTTAAAAACTAAAGCGAGAGTTAGCCTTCAGGTGAAGGGAAGTGGGAACTCTGGAGTGGGAGCCTGTATCCTCCTAGCCTAGCCATGGATTTAAGGACTAAACCTAGGATTCACCAATGTTTTCTATGCACTGTATCAGGGTAGAGAATTATAATTGCTCCTATTTGATATAATACATATTATAAACATTTATCTCCTCTCATTTCACGAGAACCTCATTGTGGTGGGAAGGATGTTTTTTCACATAAGAAATTTTCATTACATAAACATAGTTAGTAGATTAGTATTTACTTTTTATACTTTGCATTTTTGTTTTTCTAATAATTATGTACTTTAGTTTTGATAACATCTCAACATTCAAAATTAGTGACAGTGTTTTCGTTTGATTTTATGTAAATTTCCTAGTAAAACTTATCATTATTAGTTTACACCTTCCCTGTGGGATCAATATTTGGGGCTTAAATAGAAATTCCTTTATTACTTGATAATGATACGTATACTTACGTAGAATGCCATTATTAATTGTCTATAAGTATATATATATATATTACACAACTTACTTTTCATTCAAGGATCAAGTTTTTGGTGTTGTAGTGGTGTCAACTTCATAAATCCTTACATATAAAAAATTGGGATCGTTTTTGAAGCTGTTGTGCGGGGAAGGTAACGATTAAATTTAGGTAAATTAAATAGTTTTGATAAATTAAGAAAATTAGAGATAATATATATACTATAAAAACATATAAAAATAAATAAAAAAATAAATAATCCAAAAAGAAATTTACTTAAGAGTATTTTTTCAAAAAAGAATTTTACTTTCTTACTTTATTTGTTTATGCAAAATATTGGATCTCAAAGCTTAGTACCTTATGATTTAGAGTTAGTACCATTAGAAAAATTTGGAAACAACAAAGTGAAATTAAAAATTTACAAGAAATGACAAATAACTTATAAAATCCAATAAATGAGAATTGACAAAGACCTTTAAAAGAATATGCGAATCCGACAGCAGATAACTTCACTTGACTATTTAAAATTCTGATGTTGTTGTTAACTCATTTAAGTTTAAACTTGCTATTATACATATGATACAAAATAATCAGTTTGGAGGATCACCTACAAAAGATCATAACTTAGATCTTGCTAGTTTTCTTGAGATTTATGCTACATTTAAAAATGACGGAGTGTCTAATGATGTTGTTAGGCTTAGAATTTTTCCTTTTTCATTAAGAGATAAAGCCAATGCTTGGTTAAATTGATTAGCACCTAGATCTATTAGAATTTGGGGAGAACTATCACAAAAATTCTTCGCTGAATTATTTCCATCCTCGAAAATCGCTAAGCTTAAAAATGATATTACATCTTTTTGTTAGTTTGAAGGGGAATCAATATATGAAGCCTCAAAAAGATTTATTGATCTTCTTAGAAAATGTTCACACCATGCTTTGCCAGATTGGTTAATAATTCAAACCTCTTACAATGGATTAGTAGGATCACTAAGATCTATTATAAATGCTGTTGTGGGTGGATCATTAATGTCAAAACCTTTTGATGAAACATATTATTTAATTGAAGAAATGACTACTAATAATTTTCAATGACCCTCTGAAAGGATAAATCCTAAGAGAGTAGTCAGTATTCATGATTTTGATGCAATGTCTATTTTTGCATCTCAAATTGTTGTTATTTCTAAAAAGATTGTTCAAATAAGAGTGAACTATTCTCAAATACCCCCAGAATTTGAGGAAAATTCACTAGGACAGATTATTGATACTCAACCATCTTATGAAACTTTAAAGCTATAAATAATCAAAATAACAATCCCTATTCTACTATTTTAACACTGGATGAAAAAATCACCCTAATTTTAGTTGGAATAATTATAACAATCTGGCGAATCCATCTGGAAATCTAAACAATCAAGGAAATCCTAATTTTCGACCTTATTATCCTTCAGGGTTTAACTCCAATCCTAAATATGGGAAATCAAATACAAAATAAAGAAAAGAATTTGACAATGGAAGAAGTGATGTTAAATATGGGAAATCAAATACAAAATCAAGGGGCTGCTATTACTAATATTGAAAATCAATTAGGACATATTGTTACCGCACTTAGTAACAGATCTTCTGGAATTCTTTCGAGTATTATAGAAGTTAATCCAAAAGATCAAAATAAAGAGCAAATTAAAGCTATTCAATTACGAAGTGGAAAAGAAGTTGAAATAAGGTTCCAAAGAGAAACTAAAGTTGATGAAGAGAAGGAAGAAATGGAAAATGATCAATATGAAAATGAACAAACATAGGTTCCTTTAGAAAAACCATTACCTTTGTTTCCTCAAAGACTCAAGCATAAAAATAAAGATAAATAATTTACAAAATTTTTTGCAATCCTTAAGAAATTAACGATAAATATTCTTTTAGTTGAAGCTTTAGAAAAAATGCAAAGTTATGTGAAATTTATGAAGGATGTACTAAATAAGAAAATGAAGTTTACATAACATGAGACCGTTGCACTCGGTGAAGAGTGTAGTGCTATTATTCAGAAAAAGCTTCCTAAAAAAATAAAAGATCCTGGTAGTTTTATTATACCTTTTTCAATTGGTGAAAAGTTTTATGAAAAAGCTTTATGTGATTTAGAAGCGAGTATCAATATTATGCCCTTATCAATCTTTAAACATTTAGATTTGGGAGAAATTTCCCCTATTACTGTAACTCTTCAGTTAGTTGATCGATCAATAACTTGTCCAAATTGACTTGTAGAGGATGTACTAGTAAAAGTAGATAAATTTATAGTATTGGATATGGAGGAAGATAAAGAAATTCTTATTATTTTAGGGAGACAATTTCTTGCAACGGGAAGAGCTGTAATAGAAGTGCAAAAAGTTGAATTAATAATGAGAGTTAATGATCAAGATGTATAGATGTGCAAAAAGGAGAATTAATAATGAGAGTTAATGATCAAGAAGAAAAATTTAATATAATAAAAGTTATGAAATATCCTTTAATAGAAAAAGATAATGAATGTTTCAGGATGGAAGTAGCTGATTATCTAAGTAATGAACAATTTAAGAATGAGTGTGAAGATAAACTAAAGCAAGGAGAATTTTTTTAGAATGAAGATGAAATAAAAGGAGAAGATTTGGCTTATATTCAGGGCAAATTTGAAATGTTAGACTTGTTTAAAAATGATAGTAAAAATCTTATTCCTTCAAGTATTAAACCACCTGAACTTGAATTAAAGATATTACCTTCCCATTTAAAGTCTGTATTTTTAGGAGTTTCATCTACATTACCTGTTATTATATCTTTTGAGTTAACTGAAATTCAAAAACAAAAGTTGATAGAAATATTGAACAAGTTCAAAAAGGCTTTTGGATGGACTTTAGCAGATATTAAAGGAATTAGTCCATCACTTTGAATGCAAATAATTTCATTAGATGAACAATATGATCCTAAAGCTGATTCTCAGAGAAGATTACCCAATGATGAAAGAAGTTATTAAAAAAGAGATTTTAAAATGGTTAGATGCTGAAATTATATATCATATTTCAGATAGTGTTTGGGTAAACCCAATTCACTGTGTTCCGAAGAAAAGAACAGTGATTGTTGAAGAAAACAAGAAAAATGAATTAATACCAATAAGACAAGTTACTGGTTGGTGAATTTGTATTGACTATAGAAAATTAAATATGGTCATCAGAAAGATCACTTTCATTTATCCTTTCTAGACCAAATGTTGGATAGATTAGCTGGGAATAAATATTATTGCTTTTTAGATGGATATACCGGTTATCATCAAATTCTAATTGCTCCAGAGGATCAAGAGAAAACAACATTTACAAGCCCATATGAAACATTTGCTTTTTGTAGAATGCCTTTTAGACTATGCAATGCACCTATAACATTTTAAAGATGCATGATGTCAATTTTTAGCAATTTTATAGAAAAAGGAATGAAAGTGTTTAAGGATGATTTTTCTGTATTTGGGACTTTGTTTGAGTTATGTCTTAATAAGAAAATCCAAGTTATAGAAAAATCACCACCACCTACAAATGTTAAAGGGGTGATAAGTTTTCTAGGATATGCTGGTTCTTACAGGTGCTACATAAATTTTTTTTCAAAAATAACTAAGCTGCTATGCCAACTTTTAGAAAAAGATATGAAATTTGATTTTGATGAGGGATGCATAAAAGCATTTGAATTATTAAAGAAAAATTTATACTGCATCTATAATAGTACCACCTGACTGGGAAAAATCATTTAAAATAATGTGCGATGCTAGTGATTATGCTATTGGGATTGTATTAGGACAAATGTATGATAAAGTTTTGAAAGTTATATATTATGCTAGTAAGACTCTAAATGATGCTCAAATTAATTATACTACTACTAAAAGAGAGTTATTAGCTATTGTTTATGTCTTTGATAAATTTAGACCTTATTTAATTAGAACTAAATTTATAGTGCATACAGATCATTTTGCTATTAAATACTTAATGCAAAAGAATGATGCTAAACCAAGATTAATTAGATGGATAACAAGAGTTTGATTTTATCGGTTGATAGCAAGATTAATTAGATGGATACTTCTATTGCAAGAGTTTGATTTTACCGTGGTAGATAAAAAGAAAAATGATAATCAAATAGATGAACATTTGTCTAGGATAGAAATAGAAATATTAACTAATTTTGTAAATGAAATTTTAGAAAATTTTCTTTATGAACAGTTTTATAGTATTGATGAAATGGATGTACCGTGATATGCTGATATAGTGAATTATATTGTAAGTGATATTTCACCACCTGATATGAAAAATATACAATTAAAGAAATTTATATATGATTCAAAAGACTATTTTCGGGATGACCCATATTTATATAAACAATGTATTTTAAAGAAATTTATATATGATTCAAATTTCTATTTTTGGGATGACCCATATTTATATAAATAATGTAAAGATTCTTATTATTAGAAGATGTGTGCCTTATGAAGAAACTCAACAGATAATTGAAAGATGTCATGATTCTGAATTTGAAGGACATTTTAGAACAAATACAACTGTAAATAAGATTTTGCAAGCTGGATTTTATTGGCCTACTATTTTTGAAAATATTAATGAATATATTAAAATGTGTGATAGATGTCAACGAGTAGGAAATATTTATAAAAGAAGTGAAATCCCTCTAAATTACACATTGAAAGCTGAAATTTTTGATATGTGGGGATTAGATTTTATGGGATCATTTATGCCTTCATTTGGAAACTTATATATATTACTTGTTGTTGATTATATGTCCAAATGGATTGAAGCTATTGTTGTACCCAGATGTGATGCTCGGAGTATTTCTAAATTTTTAATTAAAAAAATTTTTACAAAATATGGAATGCCGAGAGCAGTTAATACTGACAGAGGATCACATTTTAAGAATAAGAGAATTGAAAAATTAATTAAGAAATGTGATATTATACATAGGTTCTCTATTGCTTATCATTATCAGACTAGCGGTCTAGCAGAGATATCAAATCATGAAATTATATGTATTTTAGAAAAAGCTGTAAATTCTTATAACTTGGATTGGTGTGCTAGATTAGATACTGCATTATGGGCATATGGAACTGCTTATAAGACTCCTATAGGAATGTACCCATACAGACTGATATTTGGAAAAACTTGTCGGTTATCAGTAGAATTAGAGCATAAAGCATTTTAGGCTATTAAGGAATTTAATTTTAATCTAAAAGATGTTGGTGAGAAAAGATTATTGCAACTCAATGAAATTAAGAAAATAAGAAATGAAGCATATGATAATGCAAAAATCTATAAAGAAAAAATGAAAATATGGCATGATCGGAAGATTATTCAGAAGAAATTTAAACCTAGATAAGAAGTTCTATTATATAATACAAGACTGAGATTGTTTCCAGGAAAACTGAAATCAAGATGGTTATGACCNATATTCCAAGATCCTATCCTAATATTGGTTTCATTAGTTTCATGGACTAACTTCTTTACCCGCATTCGTCAGTAATGTTGGGAACCCTTGCTTATTTTAACACTATACCCGGGCGCCGATAATGTGGGAACCCTTGCTTATTTAACACTACACCCGGGCGCCAGTGTAGCGGCCCTTGCATTTTTTCACTCTATTCAGGCTATACAGCGCGTCGCTTCCAAGGGACGCCCTAGCACTTACACAATGATCAAAATCGCTTCCGGGAAAGCCCTAGCACTTACAACAATGATCAAAAGGATTCATGTCATGATTTTTTCGACAAGTTTTACGCTGGCTGTCGACTACCTAACGCAACCCTCCACTTTTCGCTTCCGGGCTAAAAGAATTTGGACTCTATCTACTAGTTTAAAATCCTTATGTACTTAATGTGATTGTGTGGATTTGATTTAGTTTGCTTTGCTTTAGAATTATGAACTTTGATTGTGTGTATAGTTTTGTGTCAGAATTTAGTGTTGTCGCTTGATTTCAATGTTGATTTATAATTTAGTTTATTTTATGAGTGTAAAAGTGTGATTACAAAAATGTATTTGTAAAAAGTATATTTTCATATATAAAAGTTAGTTTGTTGTTGTTTGTGAAAATAATTATTCATGAAAATGTTTGTTTGTGAATTATTGTTAGATAAAAATTTGTATTTAAAAATACTAAAAAAACTTTGGAATAAATTGAAATAAAATTGGAAATTGCAAAAATTTGAAATTAGAATTTTTAGACTTCAGCGCCGATAGCGCTGACATGGGCGCCGACAGTACCCTCGACCCGAGAACAGCCTAAACCCCTTAAAATTCATGATTTACACAGTAGAATGTCATTTTTTCCCTTTGAGTCACCTTCAATCTCTAGTTTTTGCACCTAGGGCTCGCATTTGCTCGAATTTGGGGCAATTTCAAGGCAAAAAAACTTCAGATTTTATCTTCTCTAGGTAAGAGCTATACTTTAAACTAAAAATTTTAAATTTACACCAAAGATTTATCTTACATTGCCGAGATCCAAAAATTTTGGAATTTTTTAAGAGATTTTGAGAAAATCCTTTAGTGAAGAACTCTTACTTAGTAGATTTAAGTTTAAAGACTTTTACATTGTGATTTTTGGAATTTTGGGAATTTATTTGGATTCTTATCAAATTTTTCTTAGATTTACCATGGCACCAAGAACGAGTAAAGGAAAAAAGAAAAGTAGATTATGATGAACAAAAAATTGTCAGCTTCAGGGCTAGTGCTTGATTTAATAGTCTACTTGAAAAGAAAAAAGTAATTATGGATTGTGGATTTAAAAATCTAGGAGGAGAAGTCGAGTGATTAATCAATGCTCGACAGTAGGAAAATTTCTTTTACTTTAGTGCCAAGATTATTATTGATGTAGTGATGGAGTTCTACGCAAATTTTACAGAGGCTTTTAATGATTTTGTTTTTGTTCATGGGAAAATGGTGGAGTTTACTCGAAGTAAGATTAATGAATTTTATCAGTTAGAAAATGTGTACAGTTGTCAGTTCACACATTCTTCCATTTTTCATTCCACAACAATTTAGAGTTCTCTAACAGTGTTGAAGAAGGAGAAAAGTAAGAGATTTCTTCTTCCTACATTTCCTAAAAGAGGCTACAAGGGATTTGCTTCGAGAAAGAGTTTCAGAAAAGTTTTGTTTGTTTATTAGAGTTGTATGAAATTTTTTTTATATATGAAATTTGTGTTTTGTCATATCTTTCTCATGAAGTCTGAGTAGTTTACTTTATCTTTCTCCCTAGTCTAAGATATGAACAAATGAAGAGATAATATGGATGTGTCAATATTAATATATAAAATAAATTGTGATGATTTTTCAACTCCAAACTTAATTTAATTTTTTATTAAGCCAATTGAATTGTTAAAATATGTTATGAAACATATGATCCTGGAAATGTAGTATGAGTTCTACAATAGAGTGAGTATCACATTTGATTCCCTGAAGGAGAATTTTGTTCATGGGATTAAGTGCAAATAAATAGGGAAATATACTTTGTTGGGTGTAGAATTGGAGAATCTTTAGGGTGACAAACTAAAATTCTCAATTTGGTCTTAGTGTTTAAAAATTAAAGTGAGAGTTATCCTTCAGTTGAAGGGAAGTGGGAGCTCTGAAGTGGAAGCCAGTATTCTCCTAGCCTAGCCACAGATTTAGGGACTAAACATGGGATTAGCCATTGATTTTCTATAACACTGTATCAGGGTAGAGAGTTAAAAATACTCCTATTTGGTATAATACATATTAAAATCATTTATCTCATCTCATTTTACCAAAATCTCATTGTAGCGGCAAATATGCCTTTTTCACATGAGAAATCTTCATCACATAAACATAGTTTAATAGTTTAGTAGTTACTGTTTAAACTTTGTATTTCAGTTTTGTTATTAGTTAAATAATTTAGTTCTGATAAAAATATCCCAACATTTGAAATTAGTGACAGTAATTTTGTTTTGACTTTCTGTGAAATTCTTAGTAAATTTATCATTTCAAATTTAAACATTCCCCGTGGGATCGATATTTAGGGCTTAAGTAGAAAGTCCTTTATTACCTGATAATGTACATATATTTGCATAGAATCCTAATATTAATTGCTTAAATTTATAATTCATAAAATATTTCATCAAGTTTTTGGCACCGTTGCATAGCGGAGTCAACTATATATTTTTTACACAACTATATTTCACTCGGGATCAAGTTTTTGGCGCCGTTGCCGGTGAATGTAACGATAAATTAAATAGATTTGGTAAATTATAAAATTTAGAAATAATTAATTAAAAATATTAAAAATTTAAAAAAATTAAAAAAGCCAAAAAGAAAATATTTTTTAAGAGTTATTTTTTAAAAAATTTTCTTTACTTATTATATTTGTTTATGTGAAACGTTGGATCTGAAGGTTTAGTACCTTAAGATTCAGAATTAGAGCTTACTATTAGAAAAATTCAAAAACAACAAAATGAAATTAAAAACTTAAACAAAATGGTGGATAACTTAACTAATCAAATAAACAAAAATCGACAAAGACTTTTAAAATATTATGATAATCCGACAGCAGATGAACTTCAGTTGACTATTCAAAATCTTGATGTTACTACTAATTCATTTGAGTTTAAACCTATTATTTTCTAAATGTTACAAAATAATCAGTTTAGAGGAACACATATTAAAGATCCAAACTTACATCTTGCTAGTTTTCTTGAAATTTGTGCTGCTTTTAAATATGACGAAGTGTCTAATGATGTTGTTAGGCTTAGACTTTTTTATTTTTCATTAAGGGATAAAGTCAAGGCTTGGTTAAATTCATTAGCACCTGGATCTATCAGAACTTTGGGAGAATTATCACAAAAATTCTTAGCTAAATATTTTCCACCCTAAAAAATGACTAAGCTTAGAAATGATATTACATCTTTTTGTCAGTTTGAAGGGGAATCGATATATGAAGCTTGAGAAAGATTTAAAGATCTTTTTAGAAAATGTAAACACCATGCTCTACTAGATTGGTTAATAATTCAAACATTTTAGAATAGATTAGTTGGATCACTTAGATCTATTATAGACACTGCTGCGAGTGGATCACTAATGTCAAAACCTTTTGATGAAGCATATTCTTTAATTGAAGAAATGAATATAATAATTTTCAATGGCCCTCTGAAAGGGTAAATCCTAAGAGAGTAGCTAGTATTCATGATTCTAATACAATGTCTATTTTAGCATCTCAAATTGCTGCTATTTCGAAAAAGATTGATAAAATATGAGTGAACTATTCTCAAATACCCCTAGTATTAAAGGAAAATTCACTAGGATAGCTCATTGATACTCAATCATCTTATGAAACTTTAAATGCTATAAATAATCAAAATAACAAACCATATTTTAACTTTTATAATCCTTGATAGAAAAATCAACCTAATTTTAGTTGGAATAATTATAAAAATTTGGTGAAACCCTCCAAAAATTTGAACAACCAAGGAAATCCTAGTTATCAACCTTTTTATGCTCCTGGATTTAACTCTAATCCTAACTCACAAGTTAAGGAAAAGAAGTTGATAATGATAGAATTATTGTTAAACATGGGAAATTAAATACAGAGTCAATAGGCTGCTATTAGAAATATTGAAAATCAAGTAGGACATATTTCTACTGCACTCACTAACAGACCTTCTCGAATTCTTTCGAGTACGGTGGAAGTTAATCCAAAAGATCAAAATAAGGAGCAAATTAAAGCTATTCATTTACGAAGTGAAAAATAAGTTAAAACTAGGATCCAAAGATAAATTGAAGTTGATGAAGAGAAGGAAGCAATGGAAAGTTACTAAAATGAAAATGAACAAACATAAGGTCCTTTAGAAAAAGCATTACCTCTGTTTCCTCAATGACTGAAGCAGAAGAATAAAGATAAACATTCTATAAATTTTTTGGAAATCCTTAAGAAGTTAACGATAAACATTCCTTCTGTTGAAGCTTTGGAACATATGTCAAGTTATGTGAAATTTATGAAAGATATACTAAACAAGAAAAGTAAGTTTACAGATCATGAGACTGTTTCACTCAATTAAGAGTGTAGTGTTATTATTCAGAAAAAGCTTCCTGAAAAATTAAAAGATCCTGGTAGTTTTACTATAACTTGTGCTATTGGTGAAATTTTGTTTGGAAAAGCTTTATGTGATTTAGGAGAGAGTATCAATCTTACGCCTTTATTGATCTTTAAATGTTTAGATTTGGGAGAGATTTCCCCTACTATTGTAACTCTTCAGTTAGTTGATAGATTAATAACTTATCCAAAAGGGATGTATTAGTAAAAGTAGATAAATTTATTCACTATGGACTTTATAGTATTGGATATGGAGGAAGATAAAAAAATTCCTAATATTTTGGGGAGACCATTTCTTGCAATAGGGAGAGCTGTGATAGATGTGCAAAAAGGTGAATTAATAATGAGAGTTAATGATCAAGAAGTAACATTTAATATTGCAAAAGCTATGAAATATCCAGTAATAGAAAAAGATAATGAATGTTTTAGGATGAAAGTAACTAATTATCTGAATAATAAGCAATTTAAGAATGAGTTTGAAGACAAATTAAAGAAAGGAAAATTTTTGAAAAAAGGATGAAAGAAAAGAAGAAATTTTGGATTATATTCAGGGCAAACTTGAAACTTAGACTTGTTGGAAAATGATAATAAAAATCATATTCCTTCAAGTATTAAACCACCTGAACTTGAACTGAAAATTTTACCCATTTAAAATATGTATTTTTAGGAGAGTCATCTACATTGCCTATTATTGTATCTTCTGAATTAACAGAAATTCAAGAACAAAAATTAATATAAATGTTGAAAAAATATAATAAGGTTTTTGGATGGACTTTAGCAGATATTAAAGGAATTAGTCCTTCTATTTGTATGCACAAAATTCTATTAGATGAACAATATGAAACTAAAGCTGATCTTCAGAGGAGATTAAACCCAATAACGAAAGAAGTTGTTAAAAAAGAAATTTTAAAATGGCTAGATGCTGGAATCATGTATCCTATTTCAGACAGTGCTTGGGTAAGTTCAATTCACTATGTTTCGAAGAAAGGAGGTGTGACCATTGAAGAAAATGAGAAAAATGAATTAATACCAATAAGACAAGTTACTGGTTGGTGAATTTGTATTGACTATAGAAAATTAAACATGGACACCAGAAAAGATCATTTTCCTTTGCCTTTTAAAGACCAAATGTTGGATAGATTGGTTAGGAACAAATATTATTGCTTTTTAGATGGATATAACGGTTATCACCAAATTCTAATTACTCTAGAGAATCAAGAGAAGACAACATTTACAAGCCCTTATGGAACATTTGCATTTCATAGAATG
Organism: Phalaenopsis hybrid cultivar; assembly: GCA_002079205.1. Classification (NCBI taxonomy): domain Eukaryota; kingdom Viridiplantae; phylum Streptophyta; class Magnoliopsida; order Asparagales; family Orchidaceae; genus Phalaenopsis; species Phalaenopsis hybrid cultivar. The sequence continues at coordinate 163,077 of JXCR01147868.1, read as the reverse complement.
CCTTTTGGATTATGTAATGCACCTACAACATTTCAAAGATGTATGATGTCAATCTTTAGCAATTTTATTGAACATGGAATGAAAGTGTTTATTGATGATTTTTTGGTATTTGGAACTTCATTTGAATTATGTTTAAATAATTTAGAAAAAGTTCTGAAAGTACTTGAAAAAATCAACCTAGTACTAAATTGGGAAAAAATGTCAATTTATTATTGCATGATGAATTGTACTTGGGCGTAAAATTTCTAAAAATAGCATGGAATTAGATCCTACAAAAATTTAAGTTATTGAAAAATTACTACCTCTGAATAATGTTAAAGGGGTAAGAAACTTTTTAGTACATGCTGATTTCTACAGTCATTACATAAAATATTTTTCTAAAATAACTAAGCCATTATGCCATCTTTTAGAAAAATATATGAAATTTGATTTTAATGAGGAATGCATAAAAGCGTTTGAATTATTGAAAGAAAAATTAATCACTGCACTTATAATAGTTCCACCTGATTGGGAGAAACCATTTGAAATAATGTGCGATGCTAGTGATTATGCTATTATGGTTATATGAGGACAAGGGCACAAAAAAGTTTTTAAAGTAATATATTATGCTAGTAAAACTATAAATGATGCTTAAATTAATTACACTACTGCTGAAAGAGAGTTACTCACTATTGTTCATGCCTTTGATAAATTTAGACCTTACTTAATTGGAACTAAATGTATAGTGCATACAGATCATTCTGCTAGTAACTTGATGCAAAAGAAGGATGCTGAACTAAGATTAATTAGATGGATACTTCTACTGTAAGAGTTTTATTTTACCGTACTTGAAATAAAAGGAAATGATAATCAAATAGCTGATCTTTTGTTTAGACTGGAAAGAGAAAAATTAATTAATTTTGCAAATAAAATTTTAGATAATTTTCCTGATGAACAATTATATAGTATTGATGAAATGAATGTACCGTATTATGTTGATATAGTAAATTATATTGTAAGTGATATTTTACCACCTGATATCAAAAATCCATAATTAAGGAAATTTATATATGGTTTAAAATTCAATTTTTTGGATGACTCATATCTATATAAACAATGCAAAGATTTAATTATTAGAAGGTGTGTGCCTTATAGATAATTGAAAGATGTCATGATTCTGAATTTAGAGGATGTTTTGGAATGAATAGAACTACATATAAGATTTTGCAAGCTAGATTTTATTAATCTACTCTTTTAAGAGATTAATGAATACATTAAAATGTGCGATCAATGCAACGTGTAGGAAATATTTCTAGAAGAAATGAAATGCCTCTAAATTACACATTAGAAGTTGAAATTTTTTGTGTGGGGTTTAGACTTTATGGGACCATTTTTGTCTTCATTTAGGAATTTATATATATTACTTACTTTTTATTATATGTCCAAATGGATTGAAGCTATTGTTGCACCTAGATTTCATGCTCAGAGTGTTTCTAAATTTTTAATTAAAAATCTTTTTACAAGATATGAAATGTCGAGAGTAATTATTATAGATGGAGGATCTCATTTTAGGAATAAGAGAATCGAAAAACTGATTAAAAAATATGATACTATGCATAGATTTTCTACTACTTATGATCCTCAGACTAGCAGTCTATCAGAGATATCAAATCGTGAAACTAAATGAATTTTAGAAAAGGTTGTAAATTCTTATAAACTGGATTGGACTGCTAGATTAGATACTGCATTATGGGCATACAAAACTGCTTATAAGACTCCCATAGAAATGTCCCCACATAGACTTATTTTTTGAAAAACATGCACTTACCAGTAGAATTGGGGCATAAAGCATTTTGGGCTATTAAGGAATTTAATTTTAATTTAAAGGATGATGGTGAGAAAAGATTATTACAACTCAATGAACTTGAGGAGATTAAAAATGAAACATATGATAATGCAAAAATCTATAAAGAGAAAATGAAAATATGACATGATCAGAAGATTATTAAAAAGAAGTTTAAACATAGACAAGAAGTTTTAGTATATAATACAAGATTGAGATTATTTTAGGGAAATTTGAAATCCAGATGGTTAGGACCACTTAAAGTGATTAAAGTCTATCATTATGGAACTGCTGTTATTGAAGATCCTAACATTAGAAAGATATTTAAAGTTAATGGGCGTAAATTGAAACATTGTTATGAAGGGCACATACCACAATTTAAAGAAGTTTTAATATTAAGTGAACCCAAATAATCAAATGGTATGTCGGGCTGACGACATTAAACCAAGCACTTTATGGGAGGCAACCCATATATAAATATAAATATCTATGTATTCCTATTTTGTTTGAAAAGTGTTTATTTATTATTAGATAATTATCCTACACAATTTTATATATTATAAATTAAGATAAATTTTGGTATTAGAGGAAAATTTGGAATTGAATTGATCGAAAACATGAAAAGATGCAATTTTGGCCTATGGCATCGACAACACCAGAATGGGCGCTGACGGTGCCCGTAGGCAGACCAAAGCGCCGACAATGCCATCGGGAGCGCCGATGGCACCGATGGCACTGATAGTAGTTTGATGGTTCATGACAAATTTTGGTGGACTTTGGCGGGATTTCGCTCCCTAATAACCGTCGGGAGGTGTTTTTAAAGTCCTAAAAACTTCCTTTGACGACCTGAAACTTCCTATTTTTTAATTCCATGACCTCCAATTCCAAAAATATTTCTAGGTATGAAGTTTTCAATAGAAGAAAATATATCAGTTTTGACGCGCAAAGATTATACGACAAAGTTATTACGAAGAAGAGGCTTATCAAGGAGAGAGGCTTTGTCAATCACAGATTGATTAATCCTAGTTCTTCGATTGATAAAATTATTGTACAAAGACGATGGGAAGTTTTGTGCTACACTACCACTGTGGTTTTTGTACCAGTAGTGAAGGAATTTTATGCCAACTTACATGGAATAACCTAAAGAGTTGTCTTCGTACGAGGTAAGATTGTACTATTTACTCCTACATTAATAAACGAGTTGTATATGATAGAAAGCATTCCAATATGTCATTATACAATATTTATCCTTACCAGAGATTTGATGCAAGATGTCTATAATTTTTTGACAGATGACAGTGATATTTGGGAAATGCGAGATGAAGGATATGTTAGTTTCTCTGCTTCATTGCTTAATCCAATATTGAAGCAGTGTCATTTCTTCATTTCTGCAAATTTACTCCCTAGCATGAAGATTAGTAGAGTCACCAAAGAAAATGCTATTTTAAATTATTGCATTCAAATGGAAAAACCCATTGATATAGGATCTATTATATTTAAATATGTTATGAGAATTATTATGAATGGGCCAATTTATGAACTCGGGCATCCTTCCACAATTTTCCTACTTTGCAGTCAATCTCAAGTTTTATATGAAAGTTGTGAAATGTTTTATTACCTTGGGAGCTCATGATTCCTATTGATAATAGTTATGTTGGGAATGAAAATGAAGCATTAGATACTATCTTAGATCACTCATCACATGCTTCAACTCCATTGATGCCACAAACTATTGGAAGTTCACTTGCTGTAGAAAAGAAATTAAAGAAAATTGAAAGAGAGCTTTAGAGTATTACGAATGCAATAAGAGATCTTAAATACCTTTTTGATTACCTAGATTGGAGGATGAAAGATAACTTTGATCATACTAGAACATTTGAAGTAGGATTAGTGTGGATGTTTAAAGAAAAAGAATGGATCGAAGAAAATTTGACTTATCAATTCCCATATCGACCCTTCTACAATTTGTACATTCATTACCAGTTTATGGGAGATATTAGAGGAGGAGAAAGCACTGAAGATGAGGCAGAATAATTGAAGAATTTGGACTCTATCTACTAGTTTAAAATACTTATGTACTTAATGTGATTGTGTGGATTTGATTTAGTTTGCTTTTCTTTAGAATTTTGAACTTTGATTATGTTTATAGTTTTGTGTCAGCATTTAGTGTTGTGGCTTGATTTCGAAGATGATTTATAATTTAGTTTGCTTAATATGTGTGAAAAGAAAAAGAAAAGAAAAGAAAAGAAAAAGAAAAGAAAAAGAAAAGAAAAGAAAAAGAAAAAAGATGTGAATATTCTCACATATTAAAAGAAAAGAAAAATGATTGAAAATGATCCTGAAAAGAAAAAGAAAAGAAAAGAAAAAAGATGTGAGGAGAAACTTGAGGAAATGCCTAATTAAAAATTGGTTTCACTTGAATCAACTTAAGGAAGAAGACTTGACTACATTTTCTAAACTTTTATTTAAGTATTAGTTTATTTACAAGTAAAGTTTTATGAAGTTCTTTTTCATATGAATATTCTAAGTAACTTTAATATGACAATTTACAGTTTTTCTTGAAAAGAATAAAGAATCTGAAATCTTGGACTTGATTGCTAAATATTCTTATACCTTTAGTATTAACTAGAGTTGTTTTAAATTTTTCTAAGTTATGCTACTATGTTTAGTAGACTAAAATATGAAAATCTGGAAGTTAAATTCTTTACCATATGTCAAATTATAATGTAATAGAGGAGTTACTTGAGGGCAAGTAGCATGTAAGTTCGGGGGATTTAGATACACCAAAAATATATGCATTTTTATACCCATATTTTATACTCATTTTAGGTGATATTGCACTTTAATGGAAAGTATTTTTATGTTTTCTTGCAGATTGTTGATTTTTAGGACTTGAAGCAAAAAGGATGGAATTTAGAGTTAAAATGACGTTTTTGAAGAAATACTCAGCGCCGACGCGCCAAAAGCAGCGCCAATGACACCTTTTGACAGAGATGTCAAATTTAAATAAATGGTCTTCGACGCCGACGATGCCAATGTCGGTTCAGACCCTGTTTCTAGAAGATTTAATGAATTCAAACTCTTTTTGAAGGATGCACCTATTGAAGAACCGACTTTAGGATCTATTTGGGGCCGAAATTGATTAAAAAAGGCGCTCCTCCTCATTCCTATTTGCTCATTTTCACCACACCTCGCCCTCATACACTTTTTCCATCTTCATTCCACCACCATTCAGGAGTTTCTTAGTGATTTTTCTTTAAGAGTTTAAAGTTTTGGTGGTGAGATTAAGTGTGAATTCTTCTCTAAGAGTGTTGGAGAAGGAGAAAAGTGAGAGATTTCTTCTTCCTACATTTCCTAGGAGAGGCTACAAGGGATTTGCTTTGAGAAAGGTTTCAGATAAGTGTTGTTTATTAGTGTTGTATGAACTTTCTTTTATATATAAAATTTGTGTTTTTTGTATCTTTCTCATGAAGTCTGAGTATTTTTCTTTATCTTTCTTCATACTCTGAGATATGGTGAAATGAAGAGTAATATGGATGTGACAATATTAAAATATAAAATAAATTGTGATGATTTTTCAACTCCAGACTTAATTTACTTTTTGATTTGATCAATTGAATTGTTAAAATATGTTGTGAAACATATGATCTGGGAAAAGGAGTATGAGTTCTACAACAGAGTAATGATCACATTTGAACAAGAATTTCGTTCATGGAATAAAGTGCAAATAAATAGGAAAATATACATTGTTGGGTGTCGAATTAGAGATTTTAGGGTGAGACTAAAATCCCCAATTCGGTCTTAGTGTTTCAAAACTAAAATGAGAGTTAGCCTTCAGGTGAAGGGAAGTGGGAGCTCTGGAATGGGAGCTAATATCCTCCTAGCCTAGCCACAAATTTAGGGACAAAACCCGGGATTAGCCAATGATTTTCTATAACACTGTATCAGGGTAAGAATTAAAGCTGCTCTCATATTTGACACAATACATATTAAAACCATTTATCTCATCTCATTTTACCAAAATCTCATCGTAGTAGGAAAGATGCTTTTTCACATAAGAAAATCTTCATCACATAAACATAGTTACATAATATTATAGTTCAAATAGTTTAGTAGTTACTGTTTTAAATTTTGCATTTCAATTTTGCTAGTAGTTAAATAATTTAGTTTTGTTAGCAGCTTATACATTCAAAATTAGTGACAGTAATTTCGTTTGATTTCTGTGAATGTCCTAGTTAATTAATCATTTCAAATTTAAACCCTCCTCATGGGATCGATATTCGAGGCTTAAATAGAAAGTCCTTTATTAGTTGATAATGATACGTATACTTGCGTAGAATCCCAACACTAATTGCTTAAATTTCTTAATCATAATTATTGGATCATGTTTTTGGCACCGTTACATAGAGGAGTTAAACTTATATAAATTTTACACAAGTATATTTTACCGGGATCAGTTAGACCTAAGTTGGGTTAGGTATTGACATTTGGTTGGGTTGAGGTTTGAGCTGATTTTTATTTTAAGTCTAGAGTTTAGTGTAGAGTTTAAATTAGGCTTGGGTTAAGTTAGAATGGAGTTAGGTTAGGGTTCAGGTCAGGTCTTGTTTGGGTTAAATCTAGGTTAGGTGTTAAGTCTGGTTTGGGTCAGACTTGGGTTAAGTTTTGGGTTTTTACTAAGTGAGTATGGGTTCGGGTCAAGCCTGGTTTGGTTCAAACTTAGGTTAGGTTTAGGATTTTGACTAAGTGAGTTAGGTTGAGGCTGGGTCAGGGTCAGGTCTGGTTTGGGTTAGATCTGGATTATATTTACGGTTTTGACAAATGAGTTAGGGTTAGGATGGATTAACCTAGCCAAAAAAATTAACTAAAGTTTTAAGATTTAAAATGCTTTAAGAATTAAAATTCTTAAATTAAAATAAGCAAAAAGCTTACCATAAGAGGAGGCTAACTGGAGGAGGATACTTTGCCGGAGCATTGTTATCCTCTGGAAATAAAGTAAGCAAAAGCTTACCAAAGCAACCAAATGATTATACCCAAAATCTCTTAGACAATAAAGGAAGTCCAAATTTTATGCAAAGAAGAAAGTAAAAATAAACCNCAAAATCTCTTAGACAATAAAGGAAGTCCAAATTTTATGCAAAGAAGAAAGTAAAAATAAACCANATAAGAGGAGGCTAACTGGAGGAGGATACTTTGCCGGAGCATTGTTATCCTCTGGAAATAAAGTAAGCAAAAAGCTTACCAAAGCAACCAAATGATTATACCCAAAATCTCTTAGACAATAAAGGAAGTCCAAATTTTATGCAAAGAAGAAAGTAAAAATAAACCAAAAAAAAAATCTCCAAACTCAAAAAAATTGGGCTTCAAATGTTCAAAAAAACATTGTATGCAGTGTTCTTAACTGCAAAGAGCAGAGTAAAACTCGAAAAGGCCCTTAAAATCTTAAAAAAAAAAGACCAAACTTTTGAAAATAGCATTGTCAAGAATCAAAATTTATGACTATTTTTAAAAAATTCTACGTTAAACATCTAATCAGACAAAGTCATTACCTGAAATCACGAGCTAGCATGGTTAAAAACACAAAGGGCCTCGAAACTTGAGCAGAAGAGTAAGGCATGTTGGAAGGGGTTGGGAACTTGAGCAACACCATATTTTGATATGGTAAACTTATAAATAACAGTATATTTCACCTTTTAAATACTAATGATATTAGTATTTTTAAAGGTTGTTTGGTATGATACTTTTAACAAGATTTAAGTTAGATTTAACTTAAATGCAACAAAATACCATCAATATGTTAAATAAATCCGCTGTTAAGTTAAATGCAATTTCTTCTTGTTCCATTAATTAAATCCGGATTTACTAAATCCACTTATTAGTTGAATTTAACAAATTTAGCATAGAAAAAAAAATATTTCAAATAAATTTTTGTCAAACATCTCAAATGGATTTAACAGGTTTTAACCTTAATTGAACCAAATATTATTTTGAATTTAATGATATTTAGATTTAGTAAATCCATTAATGAGATTTAGATTTTTACCGGATTTACTAAATTCTATTTAACTTAAATCCTCCTTATAGCCAAACGCTAAAGTGATGTTAAAACCATTAGTGTTATGCATGTAAATAAGGAAGTTTTAAAAGTCTAGATGTAAATACATAAGAGTATGTGATTTATCCCATAAATTTTACTGCCCCAAATAAATATTTTATGTTGGAGAATCTTATCGTATAATTAACTTTCATTTGAATAAAATTCCAAGTGATTGTTGCATATTGTTATCTTGGTGACGAAAATAATATGTAATAATATGCGGCCGTTCAGATAACCAATCGTTGCTGGTTCCGCTTTGACCCGGGCAGCACGGGAAGCATGTCAACTATACCCACAAGAGACACGGCTGCCCTTTTCGTCTGCCAATAAGGCAGAAGAAACGAAGTCCATTCTAACCTGGTCGCTTCACACCCCCTCCCACCCGCGCGCCTCCGAGCCCGTCCTAGCCTCTCTAATGACGCGTCGAATGCCGAGGAAATCATGGCTTATAAGTGGACAATGGCGGGAGAGCGAGCGCCGTGACATGATCTTGACTAGCATTTCGCGCGCCCATTTTTTAATTCCTTCCTCGCACTTCCCTCTCCGGCAGCCTTTCCAAGTCATCGATCGGCCTTCAACGAAAACAGAGCGCACAACGCCGGAAACCNAATGGCGGGAGAGCGAGCGCCGTGACATGATCTTGACTAGCATTTCGCGCGCCCATTTTTTAATTCCTTCCTAGCACTTCCCTCTCCGGCAGCCTTTCCAAGTCCTCGATCGGCCTTCAACGAAAACAGAGCGCACAACGCCGGAAACTGCTACCGCATTTGCGCCGCCTTGATCGGTTACGCGATCAAGCTCAGTCATGGTGGTTCGTATCTCTTTCCCTTGGAGGAATTTGATTTTCTTGAAATTGGAAGTGAAGTGCTAGGGATTTTTGGGCGCAGAAGGGGGTTTAAGAATCGAATGATGCGGATGGGTCGGGTGCGTGGATCCCGTGAGGCCCGTCGGAATGTGTTAGAGTCGGTGAGGAGCGGCTTTCCGGCAGCTGCCGNTTCGTATCTCTTTCCCTTGGAGGAATTTGATTTTCTTGAAATTGGAAGTGAAGTGCTAGGGATTTTTGGGCGAGCATCGAATGATGCGGATGGGTCGGGTGCGTGGATCCCGTGAGGCCGGTCGGAATGTGTTAGAGTCGGTGAGGAGCGGCTTTACGGCAGCTCCCCTCCATCGATCATCCGTGTGATTGCTTGATCACGTTATCGAGATCCAGCCAACGGATTGCGACTGGTGCGTAATTCTTCGAGCGATATCGCCTTCCCCGCTGCCTGGGGATATGATCGATGGGCAAGACAAGATGCCGCTACAGCAACGCCGAAGGCTGTCAAGCGGCGATGGGTGTAGTAGCTTCGAAGGAAATTCTTTATCTGGAGCTACGGAAGATGTAACTTGGAAAACGTGGGATGATGGGGATAATCATGGCTTTGTGGGAGATTTGGAAGAGTTANGCTGCCGTCCATCGATCATCCGTGTGATTGCTTGATCACGTTATCGAGATCCAGCCAACGGATTGCGACTGGCGCGTAATTCTTCGAGCGAGATCGCCTTCCCCGCTGCCTGGGGATATGATCGATGGGCAAGACAAGGTGCCGCTACAGCAGCTCCGAAGGCTGTCAAGCGGCGATGGGTGTAGTAGCTTCGATGGAAATTCTTTATCTGGAGCTACGGAAGATGTAACTTGGAAAGCGTGGGATGATGGGGATAAGCATGGCTTTGTGGGGGATTTGGAAGAGTTGTGTTCTCCGAGTTCTGCGCAAAAGGCGAGGGATAACAACTATCCTCAGTTTACTTTGGCGACCAGATTGGCATCGCAGGCATTCCTTGCATATCAGCCTTATTTCTTTCAGGAGTCAGCACAGGAGATTTGTGTTGCGTCCTCTGACAGCAGCACCGTGTCTTATCGTCTCTGGGTATGTTCTTTTCTACTAGAGGTTGGAATTGTGCTATGTAATAACCAGATTTATTATGATGGACGAGTTTCCTTTGCTATTTTTTTTTTCTTGTTTTGTTATAATTGTTGCTTCCCTGGTACCAATCACCTACATGATTTTTTTTCCCTGTGAATTCCCTGCTCTTGATTTTTTTCCTTGAAAGAGAAGAAGTAATTAGAAATGATCATACTGTTCAGAGTTATAAAACTGCTGAAATTATTTTCAGGTCAATGGATGTTTATCTTTCTCTGATAAAATAACGGATGGTTTCTATAATATTTTGGGAATGGACCCGTTTTTGTGGGCGATGTGCAATAATACGGAAGAAGGTAAAAGATTGCCTAGTTTGGCAGCACTCAACGAAGTCGAGCCTATCGAATGTTCTATGGAGGTTGTTTTCATTAATAGAAATGGAGATTCTCGCCTCAAGCTACTCGAGAAGAAGGCATTGGAATATTATTCTGTGTTTGGGATTTCATTAGTTACTGTGAAACAACTTGCTGGTCTTGTCTCCCATTATATGGGGTATATTTATCTCTTTTTAATCTCAAAATTTCTTTTTTTTCATTCGTTTATTTTCTTATATCCGCTACATTTCTTGCTGTGTAGTGGTGCCTTCAAAACAGAACAAGGAGAACTTCATCAGAAATGGAAAATGTGTAGTGAAGAGCTAAAACATTTCCATCAACATATAGTTATTTCTATTGGTAGCCTCTCTTTTGGACTCTGCAGGCACCGTGCCATCCTTTTCAAAGTAAGCAATCATTATTAGGCACTATCTTTGTTATGCTTCTCTCTAAATGATAAGTATAATTTATCTTTTTTGTGTTTTAATGGATCATTAATGATTATCGGTTAAAAGCATTGATTTTGACTTCTAAGCAATCTCTTGAATCAAATAACAGAATGATGGTATATTTAGAAAGAAAACACCACGGTGATAATTTGTTGCTTCAAATATGCCTAGCTATAGAATTGGGGACTCTTGTTTGTTCTTGGACCGTCCTAATACAGTTTATATTAGATCATATCTATTGTATTAATGTTGCCGTGACATATTTTTGGTTCTGTGTTCAGTTTTATGACCTTCATCATGGTTCCATATTTTGCATTAAAATATAGATATACTAATCGGTATGGAAATCTTATTACATATTTAGCATAAACACATGCAGCCTAGATACAAGTTAGTGCTTTGACATTTGTCCATGTAGTACCAAATATCTGATTGACTTTAAGTACTAGGTAGACCCTCTAATATAAGTTCCGTTTTTTTTTTAATTTTTTTTTCACCATTATTCTTTTTTATTTCTATTTATTTTTAAGTTCAGTTATGTAATCAGCTTTTTTCTGGGTTCAAAAAATTGCTTAAAGAACGTAATTAGTTACATTTAATGTGTCGAGCNTGTGTTTGATAAGTGTCTTATATATTAGTAGATAATAATCCTACACAATTACATTTATTATAAATTAAGTCAGATATTGGTATTGGAGAAAAAGTTGGAATTAAATTGAATGAGAAATGAAAGTTGCAAAATCTTGGCCACTCCCGCCGATGCCGTTAGAATGGACACCAACGGCGCCCAAGAAAATGGACCTCAGCGCCGGAAACACCAATCGGAAGCGCCGACGGCGCCGAGAGCGGTTTAACAGTTCAGACAGCTTTTGGCGGACTTTTGCGGGTTTTCGCTCTATAATAACCGTCGGGAGGTGTTTTTAAAGTCCTAAAAACTTCCTAGGATGCCTAGAAACTTCCTATTTTTGGATTCCATGGCTTCCATTTCTAGAATTACTTCAAGGTAAGAAGCTTTCAATAGAAGAAAGTTTATTAGTTTCGACGCTCAGAGATTATACGATAAAGTTATTACGAAGAAGAGATTGATCAAGGAGAGAGGATTTGTTAATCATGGATTGATAAATCTAAGTGCTCCAATTAACAAGATCATTTTGCAAAAGCGATGGGAAGTTCTGTGTTACACTACCACTACGGTTGTTGTGCTTGTAGTGAAGGAGTTCTATGCAAATCTACATGGAATTACCCATGGAGTTGTCTTCATACGAGGTAAGTATGTACCATTTACTCCTGCGAGGATTAATGAATTATATATGATAGAAAATATTTCGATCTGTCATTATACAAATTTCATTCCTACGTGAGATTTGATGCAAGATGTTTATAATTTTCTGACGGATAAAAGTTATATATGGGAAGTACAAGATGAAGGATATATTAGTTTTCCTGCTTCATCATTTAATCCAATTTCGAAGCAGTGGAATTTCTTTATTTGTGCAAAATTACTCCCTACTAAGAAGATTAGTAGAGTCACCAAGGAAAGTGTTATTTTAAACTACTGTATTCAAATGGAAAACCTATTGATATAGGATCAATCATATTTAAATATGTTATGGGTATCATTATGAATGGGCCACTTTATGGACTTGGGCATCCTTCTACAATTTTTCTGATTTGCAGTCAATCCCAAGTGTCATATAAAAGTTGGGAAAAATTTTTACTAACATGGGATCCCATTATCCCTATTGATGATCAGTATGTTGGTAATGGTAATGAAACACTAAATGCTATTATGGATCATTCTTCACATGCTTCAACTCCATTAATACCACCAACAGTAGAAAGTTCACTTACTTTGGAGAAGAAATTGAAGAAAATTGAAAAGGAACTTCAGAGTATTATGAATGCAGTTGGAGATCTTAACTACCTTTTTGATCACCTTGATTGGAGAATGAAAGAAAATTTTGATCATACTGGAACTTTTAAAGCAGGATTAGTTGGATGTTTAAGGAAAATGGGTGGATTGAAAAAAATTTGACAGATCAATTCCCGTACCAATCCTTCTACAACCTATATGTTCATTATCAATCCATGAGAGATATTAGAGGAGGTGAAAACACTGAAGATGAAGCGGAATGACTGAAGGCTTTGGATTCTCTACTTACTTAAGAATATTTATGTATTTGATGTAATTTTGTGGATTTGATTTGATTTGGTTTGGTTTGTATTTTGCTTTAGATTTCTGAACTTTGATTATCTGTATAGTCTTGTGTCAGCGGTTGGTGTTGTGACTTGATTTCGACATTGATTTATGATTAGTTTGCTTAATAGGTGTGAATGCGTGATTTGTGAAATGTGTTTGTAAAAAGTATATTTTCATATATAAAAGTTGTTTGTTGTTGTTTGTGAAAATGATTGTTTGTAAATGTATATTTGTAAATTATTGTTAGATAAAAAATTGTGTTTAAAGATACTAAAAAACTTTGGAGTAAATTAAAAGGAAATTAAAATTTTGAAAAAAAAACAAAATAGTGAATTTTGGGCTTCAGCGCCGACGACGCTGGCACGGGCGACGACGGCACCTTCGACCCGAGAGCAGTAATAACCCTTTTAATTCACAGTTTTCACCGCAAAACCTATATTTTTACCCCTAAAGTCACTTCAACCTTCAATTTTCACACATAGGGCTTGATTTTGGGCAGATTTGAGGTGATCTAGAGGCAATGGAACATCAGAATTCATCTTCTCTCGGTAAGAGCTACACTTTATAGTAAATTTTTTTATTTTCACCAAAGATTTTTCTTACATTGCCAAATCTGAAAGTTTTGTTTTTTTTTTTGAGAAATTTTGAGAAAATTTTTTGGTGAAAAACTTTTACTTAGTGGATTTAAGTTTAAAGTGCTTTAAATTTTGATTTTCAGAATTTTAGAATTTATTCAAATTTTTATCAAATTTTTCTAGATTTCCTATGACACCTAGATCGAGCAAAAGTAAAATAGAATATGACGAGCAAAAGTTTGTTGCTTTAAAGCTAGTGCTTGATTTCATAATCTTTGAGAAAATAAGAAAGTGATTCTGGGTCGAGGTTTCAAAAATCTGGGAGGAGAAGTTGAATGATTGATTATCGCTCGGCAGTGAAAAAACTTCTGCTATTTTACTGCCGATGCGATAGCTGGGATAGTCATGGAATTTTATGCCAACATTCTGGAGGCTTCTGATAATTTTGTTTTTGTTCGGAGAAAAAGGGTGGAGTTTACTCCAAGAAAAATAAATGAGTTTTATCAGTTAGAAGATGTTTATAGATGCTAGTATCATTCATTCTCTACCATAAATGAGGCCTTAGATGAGGTTATTTATTTTCTGACTGGTGAGAAAGGGGCTTAGAAAGTAAATAATGGAGTTAAAGTCAACTTTCCCCTTCTATGTTAAGCGTAGTATCTAAGTTTTGGCATTATTTTATTTCTGGGAGGATGATTCCAAATAACCATCATAGTGAAGTGACCAAGGAGAGAGCCATCCTGAACTATTGTATTCAGCAAGTGATGGATATGAATGTAGGCTCTATCATTTATATGAACACTCCATATATTTCTCTGAGAGAAACCACTGGTGGATTGGCACACCCTGCTCTCATTTATACACTTTTTGAGTATGCAGGAGTTGATTTCAAACCTGATGAGGAGAGGATCGAGCCTCAGTGACCGATTGGGCCTACAAACATTAAGACTTATGTGTCCCATGTTGAGTGGAGATCTGGAAGTAAGGCTAGGGATATTACTTCTACTTTTAGGACCTCTACTTTTTGTGATCCTACTTCAAGTGACCCCAGTAACAGGGAGTTATTGGACCAAATGATGATTCAGTGGGGAGATATTTTAAGGATGGATCGTAGGATGTAGAACATGGAGGCCAACAATTATCATACAGGTGATCTGATTTGCCAGAAGTTTGAATATGATGTTGTTTATGATGATGCTTTAGTGAAATACCTTAGGGGTGATCATACAATTCAGTTCCCTATTCACCCTGTTTATACTCCATATCAGCAATATAAGTTAGATGTTAATGATGAAGAAGATGATGACTGGTGATCTTTTTGTTTGTTTATTTGTTTGTGTTGTACTTTGTGATTGTATTGTTTATTATGTGATATTGTTGAGACTCTGTTGTTATGTTGTAATGTGAAACTGTAATGTGTAAAACTATTTTCATTTTTAGAATTTAGTGTAGTTTTGTTGTTAGTTTCAACACTTTGTTATATGTATTGTAATTAACTCTTTCTCAGTAAATTTTATATATATTATGTGCAATTTAAAGTTTTAAGCCTTGTAGTTTTTCATATTAGTACCTGCAGTATTTCATAATTTATTTATAAAAATTAGAATCTTCAACAGGTATGAATTTTCTTTATGTATTTAACGCTTTCTTTCACCCTTTTATTTTTAAAATTCTTCATGTAAACCTTTAAAAAAAAATAAGTTTGACGGGGAGAAAATTATTATAAAAAAGAAAAGAGAGAACATAATTTTATTTTTCCTCACTTAACTATATTTTCAAAAATTATAAATTTAACACGACCTTTGGTATTAGGCGTTAACTTTGGATAAATATATTTATGTTTCTAAATACATAGTAAATTTAATGAAAAAATTTGTAATAATAAAGGTTAATTCTAAAGACGAAGATATTTGGTAAAAAAAAGTAAGACTATGTTTTTTTCTATTTTAAGTAAAGAAATTTATATTTTTAAAGTATTCAAGATCTTAAAAGATTCATATTAAAAGAAAAGAATTAAACTTTATGTAATTTTTAAGTTAATATAATTTTGTTAAGTAAAGAAATGCAAAAAGTTTTTAACTTTAAGAAGAGGATAGTGAAGTTCAAAATCATTAAAGGCTATCCAGATATAGTAATCCTCACATACATAAAAAAAAAAGAGAGAAGAAGAAAGAAAAGAAAAAGGGTATTAAAAATGATCCTGAAAAGTAAGGAAAAAAGAAAAAAAAAAGTGAGGAGAAGCTTGAGGAGATGCCTAATTAAAAATTTGCTTCACTTGAATCAACTTAAGGAATAAGACTTGACACATTTTCTAAACTTTTTATTTGAGTCTTAGCTTAATGATTAGTAAAGTTTTATGAAGTTATTTTTCATATGAATTTTCTAAGTGACTTTAATATGACAAATTGTAATTTTTTTTTGAAAAAAATAGAGGATCAGAATCTTAAACTTAATTACTGAATATCCTAACACCTTTAATATTAACTGCAGTTGTTTTGAATTTTTCTTAAGTTATACTATTATGTTCAGAGAACTTAAATATGGAAGTCTAGAAGTTAAATTCTTTACCATAAGTCATATTTTTATGTAATAGAGGAGTTACTTGAGGACAAATAACATGAAAGTTTGGGGGATTTTGATACACCAAAAATATATGTAATTTTAGACCCATATTTTATACTTATTTTTGGTGATATTGCACATTGATGGAAGGTATTTTGATGTTTTCTTGCATTAGGTTAGGTCTAAGTTTGAGTTTGACATTTGGTTTGGGTTGAGGTTTGAGCTGCTTTTTATTTTAAGTCTAGGGTTTAGTATAGAGTTTAAATCAGGCTTGGGTTAGGTTAGATTTGAGTTTGGTTAGGGTTCAAGTCAGGTCTGGTTTGGGTTAGATCTGGGTTAGGTGTTAAGTCTGTTTTGTGTCAGACTTAGGTTAGGTTTAGTGTTTTAACTAAGTGAGTATGGGTTTGGGTCAGGCTTGGTTTTGTTCAAACTTAGGTTAGGTTTAGGATTTTGACTAAGTGAGTTAGGTTGAGGCTGGGTCAGGGTTAGGTCTGGTTTGGGTTAGACCAGGGTTAGATTTACGATTTTGACTAAGTGAGTTAGGGTTAGGATGGATTAACCTAGCCAAAAAAATTAACTAAGAATTTTAAAATTTAAAATGCTTTAAGAATTAAAATTCTTAAATTAAAATAAGCAAAAGCTTACCGTAAGAAGGAGGCTAACTGGAGGAGGATACTTTGCCGGAGCATTGTTATCCTATGGAAATAAAGTATGCAAAAAGCTTACCAAAGCAACCAAATGATTCCACCCAAAATCTCTTAGACAATAAAGGAAGTCCAAATTTTAAGCAAAGAAGAAAATAAGAATAAACCAGAAAAAAAAATCTCCAAACTCAAAAAATTTGGGCTTCAAATGTTCAAAAAAACATTGTATGCAATGTTCTTAACTGCAGAGTAAAACTCGAAAAGGCCCTTAAAATCTTAAAAAAAAGACCAAACTTTTGAAAATAAGCAATGTCAAGAATCAAAATTTACGGCAATATTCTTAAAAAATGCAACGTTAATCATCTAATCAGGCAAAGTCATTGCCTGAAATCACAAGCTGGCTTTATGGTTAAAAACACAAAGGGGCTCGGAACTTGAGCAGAAGAGTAAGGCACATTGGAAGGGGTTGGGAACTTGAGCAAAATCAAATTTTGATATGATAAACTTATAAATAACAAGTGTATTTCACCTTTTAAATACTAATGATATTAGTATTTTTAAGGGTTGTTTGGTATGATACTTTTAACAAGATTTAAGTTAGATTTAAGTTAAATGCAACGAAATACCATACATATGCTAGATAAATCCGATGTTAAGTTAAAATCCAATTTCTTCTTGTTCCATTAATTAAATCCGGATTTACTAAATTCACTTACTAGTTGGATTTAACAAATTTAGCATAGAAAAAAAAATATTTCAAATAAATTTATGTCAAACATCTCAAATGGATTTAAATGGTTTTAACCTTAATTGAACCAAATATTATTTTGGATTTAATGATATTTAGATTTAGTAAATCCATTAATAAGATTTAGATTTTTACGGGATTTACTAAATTCTATTTAACATAAATCCTCCTGATAGCCAAACTCTAAAGTGATGTTAAAACCATTAGCATTATCATGTAAATATGGAAGCCTAGAAGTCTAGATATAAATACATAAGAGATGTGATTTATCCCATATATTTTACTGCCCCCAAATAAATATTTTATGTTGGAGAATCTTATCGTATAAATAACTTTCATTTGAATAAAACTCCAAGTGATTGTTGCATATTGTTTTCTTGGTGACGAAAATAATGTGTAATTATATGCGGCCGCTCAGATAACCAATCGATGTTCCGCTTTGACCCGGGCAGCACGGGAAGCATGTCAACTATACCCACAAGAGACACGGCCGCCCTTTTCGCCTGCCAATAAGGCAGAGGAAACGAAGTCCATTCTAACCTGGTCGCTTCACACCGCCTCCCACCCGCGCGCATCCGAGCCCGTCCCAGCCTCTCTAATGACGCGTCGAATGCCGAAGAAATCATGGCTTATAAGANAATAAGATGAAAGAGAAAAAATATGAAAAATTAAAGTTGCATTTACCACTCAATTCCTATGTATCTACACATATAACTCCTAAACTTTAATTGTTTTACATTTATACCACCAAAATCNAATAAGATGAAAGAGAAAAAATATGAAAAATTAAAGTTGCATTTACCACTCAATTCCTATGTATCTACACATCTAACTCCTAAACTTTAAATGTTTTACATTTATACCACCAAAATTTTTCATATCACATACAAAATATCATTATTTTAACGTTTAAAATGTGAAATACACCTTTTCATGCTTTGGAAAGGTGGCATGTATAGACATGTATTTGTAAAATTGAAATTTTGGTGTTCGATATGTAAATATATAGGAATTAAGTGGCATGTATATAAATATTCCATAGTTAAACAAGCCTAAAATTAACGGTGCATAAGTTAAATAGTATAACATTGAAAATGTTTATACTTTTATAGTTTATTCTGAAAAATATTTTATTTATTTTTGGATTAGATGTTTTTCAGATGATTTTCTTTTGATATGATTATAAGATATGAGATTAGTTCATTTTAGTTATTTTAATTTTATTTTATATTTCTTTATTTTATTTATTCTATGAGCTCATTAAATTATTATAACTGTTTTACATGATAAGAAAAAGATAAGATTGAGGTCGAGTAGAATGGTAAAATATTACGATCATATTTTGCTATTCAACTAAAGTAAGATAGTTTAAGCTTGAGTTAATGATTAAAGAAAGTTAATGATTTTTGTTAAAATTTTTGGTATGTTTTTAGATGCTCTATAGATATATTTAAATGGAGTATTTTGGTCTGCCTTTGCTTAGTTTGAATAGCTTTATTTAATTGAAATAATGTGTTATGTGTTGTTTCTAGTAAATTTAAGTAATTAAGTTGAGTTCGTACTCTAACCTGGCGAGTAGGATGCTAGAATGATTGTTGAAGGTATGTATAGTTAAGGGTTGTTTGACTTGCTGAAAATGAAATACAATGCAAAAAGTTTACAAAGTATTATGATTACAATAAGTTTGAAATATTTTAGAGTTTTTGAGTTCACGGTAAGATAAACCGCAGCGGCGACGGGCGGTTATCAGTAGCGGGTGGCAGCCAGGTGTTTGCCAACTGTGGCTGGCGACAGGTGGGAGCGGTGGGTGACAGTTGGTTGTTGGCAACGATGGGTGGGGGTTGACCAGTGGAACGTAGCTACTAGAGGGGGCGACGGGCGACGGTCGGCGGTCGGCGGTCGAGGGGTGGTAGCTTGTCGATAGTATTTTATATTTTAATGAATATTATAATTCAAATTAGACTATGTCGACCGAATTCTAAATTCAGCAAAAATGAATTACGATATAAAATTTAAGTTCATTCATACTTTACATTGTATTTGTAATTCTTCATACGACATGCAAAAGAATTGCATTACACCACAAATTCACTCAGCCATACGGCCTTAGTTTCATTACAGCAGCTTGCGCTATGTTCAGCGAAAACTAGTAGAGGGGTGATTGTAGGACGTGATAGGAGTTTTGTCCATTCTTTTAGGGCAGTAATTTTGACTTTAAATTTTTAAGGTGGAAAAATGGGATAATTCTTGGTCTTGAAATCTCCTGGAAATGTTAGACTAGTAAATCTAGAGGTAATCTAGAAATTCTAAAATTTTTGGGATTAATTTTTGTATTTTCTTGGAATTTTTTCAATATGATGTCAAATGAAGCCTTTGTTTGGACATCAACACTCTAATTTTGCTTAGGACTTCAACGAAAACTTTAAGGTGAGTACAAAGTGCTTGAAGCACTTATTAATGGAAGAGTAGTGTTTCTAATTTACTTTTGAAAGTTCTTAAAAAAATTTGAAGCGATTTAAGGCTAAGAATTGGCCTCTATATCAAGAGTAGGCCTTGTATAAGGAGAACCTCGACTAACCACCCAACTTGTTTCGGCTGAGATTTTCTTGGGGAAATATTATGAGAACATTATTTAGCCTTTGAATGAACCAGGGTAGATAAGGAACACAACAATAAATATTTAAAATTTATAAACATAATATGGTCAAATCAGTCATCAAAATGATTGGTTGCAAAATCAAAATGACAAGTTGAGTGATCATCAAACATTTTTCTATGGTGAAGCAGATCACCAAGCCAATCTTTTTTGATATTTTCTCATTCAAAATATTTTCATAATAACATCAATCTCCCCTCTTTTTATGATATTAATCAAACTTAACTATTTTTAACAAGGTAATTAAAAATTGACAAAATAGAGAAGTGCGTTGTTTAGGGTGAGGGGGGTGTGGGGTGTAGGGGTGGGGGAGATGTTGGCTAAGTGTCTGGAACGGGAGGGGCATGCTTAACCATCCTCCAAAGGAGGGGTGGCTAGACACTCTTGAGTGGAAAATGATTATTCTATTTGTCAATTTATTATTTAATATGAATTTACATAATTTTCCCATTATATATTTTAAATATTAAATTTCAAATTCCAAAATTTGAATTTTAGAGATCTAAATATTAAAAAAAAATTATATTTTTAGATTTATTAATGTTTTAAAAAAATATTATAAGCATATAATCTTAAACATCAATCATCTCACTCATAAATAAAGAATTCTAATAATAAACTTCATTTGCCTCTGATTACGAGACTTTGGTTATCAACAGTTATCTTACTGTGTTGATTTCTAAAAGTTGGTTCACTTCTTTTTGCATGCCACATCATCCTATCTCATGCCTAAATTTCTCCTACTTGCCTTCAACAATCTATATCTTATTATTTGTCTATTCTCAACTT
Organism: Phalaenopsis hybrid cultivar; assembly: GCA_002079205.1. Classification (NCBI taxonomy): domain Eukaryota; kingdom Viridiplantae; phylum Streptophyta; class Magnoliopsida; order Asparagales; family Orchidaceae; genus Phalaenopsis; species Phalaenopsis hybrid cultivar. The sequence goes on along the minus strand of JXCR01147868.1, from coordinate 142,263 downwards.
TCCCTTGGCTCATGTACTAGAATTGTGTTTTAGAGAATTGAACTTTACACATGAACTTAAGTTCATGTAAGATGTTTTGAGACTTATTTTTCTTTAAGAAATTCTTGATAGAATTGAAAATTTATTATATGTAAGTGTTGTTGTTTATAAGTAGGACCTTTGAGACATGTAATATTAATTTAATGATTAAAAAAATTCTAATATTCTCTCTAACCTATATAACTTAGTGGATGTAGTTTGTAGGTCTTGAACGGAAGTTATGGGTGATGTTTATTTTTGTACTAGTATGAAGCCTACATCCACTTGGATTAATTTTATCCTTTTTCTTTTGATAACTTATCTAGAGGCAATGGTTTTGGCTAAGTGAGAGATTCCAAATGTTGTCTAGGACAAGGAGGGCATACTAATGATAAAATAAGTTTCTAGAAAAGAAGGTGGGCAAGAATAATTCAAGGTAAGAAAATCAAGTATATGTTATAATTATAAAAACAATGGCCATTATATTTTGAATACATGCATGAACATTCTAATCAAGTTATATGAATGCTAATTTTACAAAAAATAATTAGAAATTGATTTAACATTGTAAGCAAAGGTTTAGAATACTGAATCAGTCGATTCAAATGTAAACCAACTGGAGTTCCAGTTCTGGTTGGCCTAAAAATCGTCTCTGCATTGAATCACAATGAACCGGCTGGAACCGACAGTCTAACTGTTGAACCAATTTATTTTCTTAGTGCTCCTTGAGAGATANTGTAAACCAACTGGAGTTCCAGTTCTGGTTGGCCTAAAAATCGTCTCTGCATTGAATCACAATGAACCGGCTCGAACCGACAGTCTAACTGTTGAACCAATTTATTTTCTTAGTGCTCCTTGAGAGATTTTTTTTGGATTATAATACTTAATTGCTAGTCTTATGTAGTAATGGTGTATAATTCATTTTGATTTATTGTTGTTTTAATTTATTAGCACTTTTATTCATTTTAAATGATGTCTAATAATAAATTAATTACTATACATTTATTGAGTATTCAAAATTATCTTTTAATCTTTCGTTTTCTTACAAATATTTTTTATTTAATGCTTACATTTTCTTATTTTTAATTTTTTTAAGAGAAATAATTGCTTAACACATTTGAATGAAATGGTTTAAGGAATCAACATTNACATTTTCTTATTTTTAATTTTTTTAAGAGAAATAATTGCTTAACACATTTGAATGAAATGGTTTAAGGAATTATCTTTTACAGAAGAAAATGTTATTCATTTAAATGAGCTATTTAAGTTTACATATGGTTTATATTTCATGATATATTTTTTATATTACACATACTACGATAATATTATGTCATTAACGTTATTTTTAATATTTATTTATATTTTTGACATCACCTGATCCAACCTCCAGTTAAACCCTGGTTCAACCATTAAACCTTGAACCTCCTCTTCTTCGGTTCAATATTCGGCTTGATATTTAGAACCTTGATTGTAAGTGTTAATATTAGGCTTCTACTATTGTGGTAGGAGGCTAAGGATGTGTCGAACACCCTTTTAGATGATTGCTGCATTTTTATTCTAAGTGTTAGCCTAGGAAAGAGGTTTAACCAGCTGTTTGGGCAAGCCAACCTTAGAACTTCTGTGTAGAGTTTCACTTTTAAGGTTATAATATGGTAGGGATTTATGGCATGTATATGCGTCAACTTGGAACTGTTGGGGAAATATTGGGAGATGTGATTTGAAGTTTTTGACAGAGATTCAAAAGTTGTAAGGTGTGTTGGGAGCTAGAATTAGATTAGGTTGAAATGCCTAATATTGGCTGATTTTGGATACCCTTGAAGCATTGGATTGGGGTAAAATTTTTGTGGTATTTTTGGGAATTAGAGAGGCTTAGAAGTATTGGAGTGGTTTGAGAAGATTATATCTAAAATCTTTTTAATGAGAATCGGCTTGAAGGGTGGTGGAGGAAGGAGAACAATATTAGTTCAAGGGATGACCTAATTTGTTTGAGGCTATAATATGGGGCGTATCTCACACGGGATTTTCTGCGACGAAAAACAGGATCCCACTTTCGTGGCTGGACCACACCGGTCTAGGTATTTTCATAATGGTGGATTTGGCCGGCTCTCTTGGGCCACTCTTTGCTATTATACTATTATATATTTATTTTTCTAATGTTTGAGGTTTAGTTTTCAGTGTGTTTTCAGTCAAGACAACAATTAGCTGCTCCGCTTTCCCCTTTTAGGGCTGTATCCAAGGGCATGCGGTGCTTTGATTGTATCGTGGTTTGAGGCGGTGACTATCATTGACTTTCAGAGACCATGTCAGTTTAATTGCATAACTCAAATTATGGATTCAAGAACACTTACTCATTTACTAAGGGTAGACATCATGTAGTTCTCTTACCTTCTACGGAGTCTGAGGTTACATGCGCTCTTCCCAGCGGAGAAGTATTAATGTGATCGATTTTGGTGATGATAGAGAATAACAAGATAGAAGAGCTAATTTTAGACATAGGGCATCCGTTCCAGAGAGAGTTTCAGGATATCCTGATGGACATCTGTTACTAAACGCTCCAACGTTAGGGGGAGTTCAGTTTGTCTTCACATGATGAACCAAACTTGAGCTACCTTTGGAAGGCCCTACATAGCATACTTAGCACGAAGTTGCAATTCAGTTCAACAATGTAGCTTTATATGGTTGGACCAATATGGATGTCTATTCGCAAGTGGGGAAACTTTCTTAAGTGCCTTGGGGGACTGTGCAATTGACAATGGGATCCATGTGCTCATATCAATGTAGTTGAATACCCTTTAGCCCTAGGAGGTTACAATAGTTCTATCACCTTCAAGGTGTAGACAGAAGCATCAACGAATGAGGTCGAAGCTCCCCTATCTTGGAAAGCTAACATAAGGTGTATCCCGTGCTAGATTTTTTGTGACGGAAAGTGGGTTCCCGCTTTTGTGCTTTGACCGAATAGTTCTAGATATTTTTGTTNGATTTTTTGTGACGGAAAGTGGGTTCCCGCTTTTGTGCTTTGACCGAATAGTTCTAGATATTTTTGTTGTGGTGGAGTTGGTCAATCCACTTGGGCCACTCCTAGTTATCTTATTTCATATGCTTGCTTTTTTGATGTTTTAAGCATAATTTTTGGTGTTTTTTCTATTGGGACAACCATAGACATCTTCATTTTTCTATTATAAGGCTGTATCTCAGGGTGAGTGGTGTTCAACTGTTTCTCATTTCGAGGTGATGACTATCTTCAACTTTTCTTTCCCTCATTGTCGCCATCCTCCATTCTTACTGCAACCGCCAAAGAGCTCTCCTTGTTGTCTTCTTATAGTCGCACCCCTTTTAACTTGCCATCTAGTTGCCATATAGGTCTCTCTGCTGTCTTCTGGCAGCCACATGCCTTCCACCCTGCTGTCCAACTACTGGCAACTCTCCTTATTGTCTTCATGCAGCCGCACCCCTTCCACCTTGCCATTTAACTAACAGACAACGCTCCTCGCTGTCTTTTTGCAGCTGCACCCCTTCCACCTTGCCATCCATTCACTAGCGACACAACATCCCTCCTCCAGCAAACTAAAACCACTTACCATCTTCTTGCCCACCAACTCATCTAATCGATCACCACCCCTTTGAGATACAATCATAGTCGCATTTGTTTCTATTTCTATTCCAGTTTGTGTGATTGTATTTCCCTATTTTGGATACAATAATAATATTTGGTTTTCCTATTATGTTTTGGTTAACTCTGATATCGGCCTAACCGAAAAGCAATTTGAAGAAATTTTTTTTATTGCTAAAAGGAGGATGAAGAATCTATGAAATGATGCTAGAAATGTTGACAAGAAGTTATGAGAAATTGGGAATAAGATTATTATTTAAAGGGGAGGTACCCAGGGCTTCAACCAAGTACACTAATCAATACTTTCTATTTCATAATTTTATCAAAACATCAAAATGCTCTTTTTCATTCTTTTCGACCAAGTACAGATAAGGTGAGAATTTATGTTGCATAAGCAAATGACCTCGAAGTCCTATGACTTTGGTTGTTTAATTCTAAAGAAGAAATGGTTTAGTTGGGGAAAACATGTTTTACTGTTGAAGATGACCATGGTGCCCACCATGCTAGCTCCAGACTCCTCGTCGTGATGAGTTTAAGTTTTCTAGGGTATCAAGTTATGATGTCAAATCAAACGGCCCTATGATTGAAGTTCTTTAAATGTTATGGGGGATGTTAAAGTTGATTAGAGAGACACCGATTAGGATCCTACGATTTCCTCATTCCGGTACCACTATTTTCTATTGGATTCACTTAGTCCAAATGAATTTACTAAACTCAACTTAATGAGTTTCATACTTTCATTTAGACCGTGGGAAGCCTCGTTAGCAACCGTATGTTACCTCCTTCGAGTGATTCCCGATCATCCGATAGAAACGTCTTAATTTAGTTGTAGTTGTGGTTTTTGTAATGTTTGTGATTAAATTTTGAATTGTTTTATATTTTGAATGTTGTGGAGGTGAATTTTATCTTGGTTGATTTTAGTTTTTTGGTTTTGGTTTTGCGACTATCCTAGCAGTTTTGGTTTTTATGCAGGGTGACATCGTTGTTTAGCATGCAAGTTTTGTAAGCATAAAAGTACAGTGTGGAAAGTGTAGAGAAAGACTATACTGTAAACTGTAAAGGCGTGCCTGGATGATCTTCCCGTCATCTCCAGCTGAAACTCAAAATGCATGTAAGGGCATTTTATGTAAAGCGGGAAAAATAAGGCTTCTAGATTATATCTTGATGAGTCTTTATTGGTTTGATTAAGGATGATTTTGTTAAGCAAAACATATCAAGTTTAGTAGACCTCCGAGGTATCCAATAGGTTAGGAGAAAAAGACAGGTCCATGCTTTCCTCTCACCGCCTGGTGAAAATTCTCGAGCCCATTTAAACTTATTATGTTGCTAAATAATCCATCCCGTAAATATTTCTAGTGTTTAATGAACAGTGATGTTTCAATTATCCCTAAGAGTAGGGTGATTATCATTTATCCTTCAATTCGAGAATTATGCGGGTGAAGACCCTTAAAGGGGCAAGTTAGTGTTATTAAGACATTTAGCCAATTTTGATTTTAACTTGAGCTTGTAGTGTTTTTAACTGTGCTCAATTTCTGGTTGCATTCACTTTTCTACTCATTTAGTCAAATTTGATTTAGCTTAGGTCACTATTAAACCCTTAAGATCTTGGTGGATGTCTTAGTCATTTTGAAAGAGATTAAATTTTAAGTGATAATAATTCGTCATCAAAACATTTGAATGTCACTTGAACACCAGATAGGGGTATTAAATTAGTGAGTTATTAACACCCAAAAGTATACACCTAAGTCTATGATCATTCGATTTAGTAAACTTCCAAATTTTGATATCCTAGGAAATTTCAAATTTATCCTTTAATTAGAAAAAGTTNAAACATTTGAATGTCACTTGAACACCAGATAGGGGTATTAAATTAGTGAGTTATTAACACCCAAAAGTATACCCCTAAGTCTATGATCATTCGATTTGGTAAACTTCCAAATTTTGATATCCTAGGAAATTTCAAATTTATCCTTTAATTAGAAAAAGTGAGATTAGTTTCTACCAATTAATACTTTGTGTTTCAATCATCCAAATATGTTAATTAGGATCAATGATTGCCCATTTCCCTTTCTTGAATTAAGCCAAATGTTAATTAACGCTAAATTTCTAAAATTACACTTTTGCCCCTAAGGCTCTATCACCTCATAATTCATTAAATTTAATTCTAATGGCTTTGGAATTTTCATTTCACCTTATTTATNTAACGCTAAATTTCTAAAATTACACTTTTGCCCCTAAGGCTCTATCACTTCATAATTCATTAAATTTAATTCTAATGGCTTTGGAATTTTCATCCCACCTTATTTACGGGTCAATTAAGACATCAGAAGAGAAAATGTGATTTTTCAAATTTTAATTTAATTTATATGCAAGAGTGGGATTTTTCAAAGGAAATTCAACAACTTGACCAAGGTAAAGCCTAATCCATTGAAATTTTTACTGGAGGTAGAATTAGACCAAAGAAACCCTTGGGCCAAATTTCATGATTTTTTGAATTTTACTTGAATTATTAAAATTATTTTAAGTTATGGAGCTTTAATTAATTATAAAATGTTTTTAATGTGGAAAATTAAGTTTTATATTTTTATTTAATCTTTCTGAGGTCAAGGAACCCAGAGAAATNGTGGGATTTTTCAAAGGAAATTCAACAACTTGACCAAGGTAAAGCCTAATCCATTGAAATTTTTACTGGAGGCAGAATTAGACCAGAGAAACCCTTGGGCCAAATTTCATGATTTTTTGAATTTTATTTGAATTATTAAAATTATTTTAAGTTATGGAGCTTTAATTAATTATAACTGTTTTTAATATGGAAAATTAAGTTTTATATTTTTATTTAATCTCTCTGAGGTCAAGGAATCCAGAGAAACAAATTTTACATTTTTCTGATTTTTCTTTGAATTATTAGAATTTTTTAAGTAAAAGATTAAGANGAAATAAATTTTACATTTTTCTGATTTTTCTTTGAATTATTAGAATTTTTTAAGTGAAAGATTAAGAAAAAATTATTTTTAGCCTTTAAAAATTATTTTAAGCTTTAAAATTCAATATCTTCACTTATAAAATTAGGAAAAATATTCCAATTGTTCCTAAGTGCTTAGGAAACAATTTAAAACATTCCATGAATTTTATTAATTTTGTGATTTTTATTAATTTTTAAATATTTAAATATTAAAAGTAGGCTTAAAAATAAAATTTTTATTTTATTTACAATTTTATTTCTAGAAAATTCCTCTGATCACAGAGAGCTCTCAAAACCAATTTTTATAATTTTTTGAGTTATATTTTAATTATTAAAAATCATTTTATTGTCAAAAATGTCATTTAACTTAGAAAATAAATTTGAGTTATCAAATGAGCTCCAAATATTTTGAAATTTTTTGGGGAGTTCTCTGAACTTCAAATCACAATAGAGATAAAAAATGAAGTTATTTAGATGTTTATTTTTCCCAAATTAATTTTCTTTATGTTTTAGGGTTTTGTGAGAGTTAAGTGTGTTCTCAATGACTTGACTCATAAAATTTTTTTCAAAAGGTTCTCTTNTATTTAGATGTTTATTTTTCCCAAATTAATTTTCTTTATGTTTTAGGGTTTTGTGAGAGTTAAGTGTGTTCTAAATGACTTGACTCATAAAAATTTTTTCAAAAGGTTCACTGGTCACAATAAACCTTCCAATATTTCTTTGGATTTTTTTTGAGCAAAATGCTAATTATTATGATTAATTTTTATAAATAATAGACATAAACTTGAAAAATATGGATCTCTGTCTAGAGGTCTTCTCTGACTTTGGAAAAACAAAGAATATTCCTCATGGCAGAGGCAACAACATGCCAAAATATCAAGCTATGGTGAAATGTCTACATGCATGTAGAGTTAAAAGACTCAAATCAATATTTAATTAATTAAAAATAAAATATGCATTAAATAAACTCCAAACCATTTCCACATTGCTCNTGGCAGAGGCAACAACATGCCAAAATATCAAGCTATGGTGAAATGTCTACATGCATGTAGAGTTAAAAGACTTAAATCAATATTTAATTAATTAAAAATAAAATATGCATCAAATAAACTCCAAACCATTTCCACATTGCTCTCCTCTGTTCACTGAGCATTAGGATATTTTTATTTTATTTTTGTGATTTTTCTACACCAAGATATGAATTTTTAAAGTTGAGGAGCATTTTCTGAATTATTCAAATCCATAGTTTTCTATTGAAAGGCGCGGCGCCACGCAATCATACGACTGCTCCGAAAACACGTGTGGTGCCCTCTAGTTGGGCGCCACTTTCCACGTAGCCGCTGACTCGACCCACACTTTATGAACCACAGTCCCATCCGGCGCAATCAGGGCCCTCTATTTGATACACGCGCGATCCAACGGCTCCGCGACATCGTCCCTAAATAGAGTGAACCCTTGGCCGTTAACATTAAAACCCTAAGATCTCACTCATTTCTCAACCAAATGACATCGGGTTGGATCCTATGGACTTGTCTAAGTGAGACGAACACATCCATACGGTAAACATGCCATTAAACTAACCATAATCAAATGAAGAATCAAAATAGGCTCGGGAAAAGGGAAAGTTCAATACCTTTGCTCTGAGAAGGGAAGCTTCAATCAGAGATGCTCGACACGTTCGTGGAGGTCTAAGGAGGATAGGTATTGAGCCTTTGGTCGTGGTGAAAGGTCTAGACCCAAATTTGATGAAGACCGAATTTGGGTGTTGATCAAAGTCTATGTAGAGGCTCTCTGTGAGGGGGGTTTGATGGGGCTTTGTTTTCTTTCACTGTGGTGAAGGTGTGAGTGAGTTTAATTTGATTTTTGTGCACTGTGGAGGTGTGGAGAGTTTTATCCTGTCTCCGGCAAGGATTTGCGCTCAAAAATTGAACTCCGACAATGGGAAATAGGACAGAGGAGTGGTTGGGTTGCACTGAGGAGGTCTCAAAGAGGCTATGTGAACAATTTAGAGGGGTCTCCTTCAGAAATTTTCAGCACCTCTATGTTGGCCGTGAAGGGGCCATTTTATAGCCATGGCCGGAGAGGGGAGCTCAGGGCTTGACCTTGGGTGCAAAGGCTTGCTTAGGTGGAGGGCTGAGGAGCTCTAAAGGTTAATTAGGGTGAGGTGGCCTCTAGGGTTGAAATTGGGTTTGATTTGACCTTGGGGCTCTCGATTTTGAGGTTTTGCGGCGACTAGGCCGGCCGACAAGGCCAGGGGAGGTGACCAGGAGTTCATGTGAGTCATGGGGAGGCTTAATTATGATTTACTCCCAAGGGTTAGTGATGATGAGAGAGATTTTTGATTAAGGTCAATAAATGGGCATGAATCTCTTAATTTGGGGATCAATTGGTCCATAGCTTGCTTGGGTGGGTTTAGTGTTGTTTAGCTTGGTCCAAAGGAAGAGCTTAGTGGCTGTGAAGTCGCAAATTTGGTGACTTTAGGGTGGTTAGGCTAATTTTGGTATATGGGTTCAATTTGGGTCCAAATGAACAAATGTTGAGTTTGGGTTAGGCTAATCATGACTTTGAGCCCAAATGATTGATCAACATTGTGTAGATGATTGTAATGAAGATTTTTTGGTGAAGGATTGAAATGATTTTGAGTTCAATTAGGGCTTCAATTTGAAGGATTTTGGAATTTTGGTCACTTTGGGCTTGTTGAGCTAGACTTGGGTCTAGATTGGGCCAGGCTTGGGCTAAGTCCAAATTGATTGTTGAAAATGGTCAATAGGAATGTNTCAATTTGAAGGATTTTGGAATTTTGGTCACTTTGGGCTTGTTGAGCTAGACTTGGGTCTAGATTGGGCCAGACTTGGGCTAAGTCCAAATTGATTGTTGAAAATGGTCAATAGGAATGCCTTGAAGAGTTTTCAACATAAATTGAGTGCCAACTTTGGGGTTATGACAATCAATTTGGTGGAATTTTGAGGTATGACCAATTTGGGGCAAAATAGGGGTTTTTGGGTCAAAATTAAATGAAATTGAGGCTTCACCAAGGCCAATTGAAGGTCAAGTTTGACGTGTAGGATTGTTATGAAGAGTTTAAGATTCAAATTGAGGCCAATGAAGTAGGCCACGAGGTTTAATTTGGTGAGATTAAGTCATGTAGCCAAAATTGAGTGTTTGACTAGATCAAATTTGGCTCAAAGCATGGGCCAATTGAGCTTAGATTTGGTTTAAATTGGCCATATGGATGATGAATTTGAATTCTCAGGTTTGAAATTGAGGGAAATTGATGATGGACATTTGAGGTAAATTTGGGGAAATTGGGCCTTTAAAGGCAATTTGGGGGTTTTGGCCAAAATGATCAAATTGGTCAAATTGGGTCCAATTGAGGGGTCTAAATGGGTTTTGGAGAAATTTGGAGTGATTTTGGATATTTTGGGAAGGTTTGGGGTGTCAATGGTATTTTTGTAATTTTGGGGGTATTATGATAAATTTGGCATTTTTTGGTAGTTTTGGGTAACTTGGGTATTTTCAAAAGGTTTGAAATGATTTTTGAATAAGTTTGGATATTTTGGATGAATTTGGAAATTTTGGCCAAATTTAGGGCTCCAAGAGTATATAGGTAATTTGGAGGATTTTGGGCCAAAATGCCAAGTTGAAGATTTTGGATAGAATTGGGGAGCTAACCACCATAAATGAGCTATGAACCAATGGAAACCCCTTTTGAGTCCTCTATGCAGTGGTCTTAGCTAAACCTTAATTTAGGGCCAGTGGGTTTAGGGGACCATCTACATGGGTCTCTCAAAGGATCGAGGGACCAAAGTCAGGAAAATTTGGGTTTAGGGTTGTAAGTGATTGTGAGTGAAAGTGAGTGCAAGTGAGTGAAAGTGAGTGCCTTAGCCCTAGACCAACACCAGAGTCAACTCTAAGGGCAAATAGTCTTATGGGAACTCATCTTGGGCTCCCCCACAATGACCCCACCTACTAAGTACTAGAGGTTAGGGCCAGTATGTGGAACTTCAAGTTGAGTAAAGAAGAGAGTAGAATTTCTAATGGTGAGAGTTCCTTTTCTAGATTTCTAGGAATAGTCAACAGGAAAATCCTATGGTTAGACCTTAGGCTACTAAAGAGGAAAAACTAAACCTCAACCAAATGTGATGTCAACAAGGCATAAGCAAATACCTTGTTGTGTTGCATAAATACGCACCCAAGTCCTCTTGAAGATGTATCAATGTAAATCTAGAAGTCTTTAGTTCTTGAGGGGATCGTCAATATTAGAGCTGTCATCAAGCATGTTCTCAAGTTCTAAAGGGCTTCCTTACAACGATTTGTCCCCTCAAATTTCACAACCTTCTGAGCTATCCTAGGCATTGAGATATGATGGAACACCTCAACAAATCTTTTATAATAGCTTGCTGGATCTAGAATATTCTGGCCATCTGTAACAGTCGTTGGTTGGGCCAATCAATGACCACTTTAACCATATTTGGTTCACTAATAAAACTTCACTGCTAATGACATGCCCCAAGAATATTATACTCTTCAACTATAATTCATAGTTAAGGAACTTTGCATATAACTTATTCTTATTCATTGTTTCTAGAACTAGGTGAAGATGATCAATGCGATCAATTTCATTATTGGAATAGATTAGAATGTCATCGATGGAGACAATTACAAATATATCCTAAAATGGATTAAAGATCTTGTCCATAAGATTCATAAAAATGACATGAGAATTTAATAACCCAAAAGACATCACCAAAAACTCATGATGCCCATATATGGTACTAAAACTTCTCTTTGATATGTTCTCTTGTATATTTTTTAGTTCATAATAGTTTGAGTGCAAACCAATCTTTGAAAATACATGCCACTTCTAGTTATATAAAATCTTCATCAATTCTTGACAACAAGTACTTTTTTTTATTATGAGCTTGTTTAATTTTTGTTAATCAATACAAATCCTGNCAGGTTTGAAATTGAGGGAAATTGAGACCAAATTGATGGACATTTGAGGTAAATTTGGGGAAATTGGGCCTTAAAGGCAATTTGGGGGTTTTGGCCAAAATGATCAAATTGGTCAAATTGGGTCCAATTAAGGGGTCTAAATGGGTTTTGGAGAAATTTTNTTTAAACTTTGGTATTCTGGTAAGAGTCGCATTAGAAATGATGTAGGTGTAATTATAGATAAGAGTTTGAAATATAATGTTGTAAAATTAAAAGAGTTGGAGATAAAATTATAGCTCTTAAGATTAATCCATTGATACTAAGATTTTTAATATTATAAGTGTTTATGCTCCTCAAGTAAGTTTAGATACAGGGTCTAAAGATAAATTTTGGAATGTTATAAGTTTTATGCTCCTCAAGTAGGTTTAGATACAGAGTCTAAAGATAAATTTTGGAATGACTTAGAAGACTTAATACAAATGATGCAGGGTCTAAAGATAAATTTTGGAATGACTTAGAAGACTTAATACAAATGATACATCTTGAAAAAAGAATTTTTATTGAAGGAGATTTCAATGGACATGTCGGTAGAGTGGTAGAAGATTTCAGAAATATTCATGGTGGCCACGGTTTTGGAGTAACTAATGAAGAAGGTAGAGCCATTTTAGATTTTGCTTTAGCGTATGATTTTGTTATTACTAATACTTTATTCAAGAAAAGGGATGAACATCTTATTACTTATAAGAGTGGATCTAATAAAACACAAATTGATTATTTTCTTATGAGAAGAAGAGATCGTCGTGATTGTAAAGATTGTAAGGTAATTCCAAGTGATAATTTAAATACCCAACATCGTTTATTAGTTTTAGATTTTAAAATTAAGAGTTGTAAAATAAAAAATACTAGGACTCATCATTGCAGAATTAGATGGAGAAACTTAAAAGACACAAATAAAATTATTTTTATGAGTAAAATTCAAGATTTCAAAATTTGGGATATTCATGAAGAAGCAAATGTGATGTGGGATAAAGTAAGAAACACTATTAAACAAGTAGCAAAAGATATTCTTGGAGAATCAAAAGAAAAAAAATATTTACAAATAAAAATAGATGGTGGTGGAATAATAATGTGCAAGAAAAGATAAAATATAAGAAGTTATGTCATAAAAAATTGGTTTAAATGTAAAAGCTTAGAGAACTGGAAAAAATATGAAACGACCCGCAAGAGTTTAAAAGAACAATCAGTGCCGCTAAAAATACGGCTTTTAATGATCTTTATAATAGATTAGATACTAAGGAGAGTGAAAAATATATGTATAAACTAGCCAAACAAAGAGAAAAGAAAAGTAAAGATTTAACTCAAGTAAAGTGTATTAAAGATGAAAATCAAAAAGTACTTTTCTTAGAAAAAGATATTCAACATAGGTGGGTGAGTTACTTTGATAAACTTTTTAATGAAGTTTCTGAAAATACGATCGAACTTAGTGATTTTAATATCGTAAATAATAATAAAACGTTTCATTTTTACCGTCGCATTAGCAAAAAAGAAGTTGAGGAGGCTTTAAAGAAAACCAAGGGTGGAAAGTCTGTAGGACCTGATGATATCCCAATTGAAGTGTGGAAATATTTGGGAGATTTGGGAGTTTCTTGGCTTACTAAACTCTTTAATATTATTTTAAAAACTAAAAAGATGCCTGAGGAGTGGAGGAAGAGTATTTTGGTCCCCATTTTTAAGAATAAAGGGGATGCACAAGAGTGTGCAAATTATAGAGGAATTAAGTTGATGTGTCATACTTTAAAATTATGGGAGAAGGTGATTGATCATAGGTTAAGCCGCATCACAAAAATTTCTCATAATCAATTTGGATTTATGTTGGACAGGTCTACTATGGAAGCTATACATTTATTGCGAGGTT
>JXCR01147868.1:106399-128254 GCA_002079205.1 Phalaenopsis hybrid cultivar | reverse complement strand
GAATTATGGAGGTCTACATTGGAGTCTAAAGGCCTTCGTTTAAGTAGAACTAAAACTGAATACATGGAATGTAATTTTAGTAGCAATAGCTCTAGTGACAAAAGTGTGACTTTAGGTGATCAAATTATTAAAAGGTGTGAACGATTTAGATTTCTTGGGTTTGTTGTACAAAGCGATGGTGATATAGACGGGGATGTTAATAGTAGAATTAAAGTTGGTTGGTTGAAATGGAGGAATGCTTCAGGCCTATTGTGTGATAGAAAAGTATCGCTAAGACTGAAAAGAAAATTTTATAAGACGGTGGTGAGACCTGCAATGCTCTATGGCGCTGAATGTTGGCCTTTAAAAGAGAAGCATAATAATAAGTTAAGTGTTTCCGAGATGAGAATGATTAGGTGGATGAATGGCTTTACACTTAGAGACAAAATGCGGAATGAATATATTCGTGATAGGGTTGGTGTAGCTCCTATGCCGGACAAAATTAGAGAAAGTTGTCTTAGATGGTTTGGTCATATTAAATGTCGACCATTAGATGATCCGATTAGGAGAGTAGATGTTTTAGATTCGACTTGTGTTAAGAAAGGCAGAGGTAGACCTAGGAAGACTTGGGCTTATTGTATTAAAAATGATCTTAATTTATTAGAACTACATGAAAATATGACACTAAATAGGACGCAATGGAGAAAAAAGATTCATGTAGCCGACCCCACGTAGTGGGATTAAGGCTTTGTTGTTGTTGTTCTTACCATTAATCCTACATGGACTTGAGCGATTGGTGGCTATTTTGTATTGATTTTTTTATCAATTTCAACTCTCTTTGAAAAATTACTTGGAAGATGAGTTTGTCTTTCCCGTGATGTGTTTACAATTGTCCTTATTACTTCATTATTTTTATTTTTCTTTCTTTTCAATGGGGTTTGGTAGCTATTTAGTATTTGATTATTTGGTGAATGTAGCCTTTTTGAAACAATTTCACGTGAGTAGTTTCTTTTTTTATGCTATGATAAGGACAATGGTTTACTTTTTTTAATTTATTTTAAAATTTTCAGTATTTCTTTTGCTTTTTTAGTTGTATTGCTATTTCTACCAATTTTGTTGTTTTATCACAATTATTTTAAATGCTGAAAAAATTGATATATTTTTGCTGTAGAAATCTGATTTTCAAAATGATCAATTTTTTGGTTTATCTTGAAAGTGGGGTCATCATCAAAGTTAAATCATAAAAAAAATCTAACGGTAATCGCTTTATGAAAAAAAATACAATCATGATTTTATGAAAAGTTTCTTATTTTTGAAATTGTTGCTATGTTAATAACTTTCCTGATTTGATTGTTCATAACTTACCTATTGCCACACTATTTGATTGTTACTATCATAATTTCTTTCTCTCCTTCTTTCATTAAGGCATCAATGCCATGAAGAAAGTTTTAGATACTTTTCAATTAAATATTTCTTCAATTTAGTAAGATGACAACTAATTGTACAATCAAATCATGAACATTCATATCTTCTCTTTTCCAATGACATTATATAATAATATGTATTTTGATGCTTATAAACATAGAGCGAGTTTTATTAGAATTTCAGTGGCTTTCTTCTATTAATCTACTCTGATGAGTATGCCTAGAAATATTTTTGTATTCTCATGTCTCTATTCTTTTTTGAATGGTAATATCCTTTCATTTATCATGCTTATATTGTCACGGGTAGCCCCCTTTCATTTACATTGAAGGGCAATGGGTTGGAGAGAGGAGATGGGGGAGGGTGGATTAAGGGGAATTCGAAAATGCTTAATCTCAATTCATCATAATGAAATTAATGTCATTTAACCTTGTTTATAGAAAAAATATTTACAAATTAAATTCAAAACTAGTCCTATCATTTAGTTCGGATTCAAAGATGATTTAAAATTTTGAAAATATACAAAAGATAAGCCCTGCCTAATTTAAATTAAAATATGCCTAATAAAACTATAAAAAATCAAATTCATGGACTGATTTGGTTTGGATTCAGTGTATTTGAATCATTTGATTTGGTTTTGGCCCACGTTTTGCATCAAAATATCAGGTAATAAGGAAGCTATTAACAAATTAGTACATGAGAAATGATGATATTAAATTGATCATAAAGAAGACTTGATATATTAAATTATAGCTGGGATGACATTTATTGACGATGATGAATTATAAAATATACCTAGATGGTTGGGGCATGTTCTTTGGAGTCTGGAATATGTACAATAATATAAATGTGACGGGAATAGAAAAGAAAGAATAAACCAAAGAAACCTTTTCTTGAAGTTGTGCAAAAACAAAAATTGTTTTAAACTAGATTTAACTTAACATGCAACACAAAAGAATATAGACGGTGTGGTGAAGATAATGGTGTTGATGAGTTAATATTTCAGCAATGTTACATTATTTGAATAGGCGGTTTATGTAGCTTTCCTTTCAAGTTTAATTGCATGCTTCTCCGTGGAGTAATCTCATTTCATTGAAACATCACATGTCAATTTAAACCTCAGCCATATGCATGTATGTATGTGTTTGTGCCTACATACTACGTATCTTTAAGTGTTAC
This sequence comes from Phalaenopsis hybrid cultivar, assembly GCA_002079205.1. Classification (NCBI taxonomy): domain Eukaryota; kingdom Viridiplantae; phylum Streptophyta; class Magnoliopsida; order Asparagales; family Orchidaceae; genus Phalaenopsis; species Phalaenopsis hybrid cultivar. The sequence continues at coordinate 125,674 of JXCR01147868.1, read as the reverse complement.
AAATTATTTAGTAATTTAATTATTTTTTTATTTATCGTGACCTGTAAATTTCATGCATATGCTCTACAGAAATTTTATAAAAATATACTCAAGTGAAACCCATTAGGTCAATGGCCCCCTCGCTTCAACCTTCAACCAATTTTTACTTGGAAATTATTCGTGAATCCTGCTTCTTACTTTTATTTGGAAATATATTCTTTTCTCTTAGCAATAACTTGCAATGATATTGAAGAAAACCTTTGTATATATTTTCCTTTTAATTAGTTTTCATAATAATAATGTGTAATTCCTATTTATTTTGTATTTTTTATCAATTTACGATCTTTTTCATTCTTTCACTTGGGTATCAATTAAAATAGTATTTCTGAAGTATGGAAGCATTGTGATCGTATGTCTTACGGCTGTGGAGGAATTTTAAGTTGGCTAAAGTTTAAAGGTGGTACTAAGTGGAATTGTCAGATGAGGCTCAAAAAATTATTAAGTTTTTGAGAGTTGGGGTATGACAGCATCTGGCTCTAACAATCATAATAAACCAATGCCGTAGATGGTTTCAAATGGTGTGCTGGGAACTGTGGGCTGTCTTTGATTAATGAATAAAATTCTCATAATAAATGAAATTCTAAGCAGAATAGCTGTTTCTACGCATGAGTTTCGTGAAATTCATATTCATCCAAAAAGATATGCTGTCCTTATATTTTGAACCATGCTGTTTAGAACCACGATTAATGACTCTCTAAATTTTTGCAGGCTGAGATCATCGAGATGCAGAAAAAACAGGTAAAACCTCTTTCTCTGCTTGAACATTTATTTGTGCTCTTCTTTTCCTTGAGTTTTTTGTCCGGTCACATTTTGAATATTTCTTTGTCAATTTTTAAGAATGACGTCAGCAATTACCTGTATTTTTTAACCTTTCTGCATATTTTACTTTATAATTTTCTGATCAGTTACTTAGTAGTAGCATGTTCAAATTTTCAAGTTGAACGAGTAATTTCTTTAGGCCTTTCTGATGAGCCTGATGGGCAACTTTTGATTTTTTCTACCACAACTTTCTGCAAGTGATTGTCCAGCTTTTGTCGGTCTGGTTAGAGTGAGTTTAGCTGCATGGTTCTTTGCTTGTGTGCGGAATGTCATGTCTAGCTATGAATACATAGTCATACGGATGTGCATTTGCTATTAGATTTCCTTAAATTTATTTATTCCATAGAATCCCTGGCATGAATAATATATTTTTTCTCTTTAGTGTGCTTGGCATTCTAATACGGCTCGGCATCGAAATCAGTGAACAAACTAGGACGAAATCGCAATAGATTGGTGGAAAAATACAACTAAGGGCTGTTCTTACCAAATCAAAGGAAACAATCAAGATACAAGGCTGATCTACTATTCGAGAGGTAGATCGCTCTCTCACACCCTAATCGTTATTAGGAACACCATAAGAAGATAGCAAAACAACAACCACAAAAAACATGCATGAAAAAATAAAGCAAATCCTAGGTTCCCCCTTAATAGAATCCTTTTACAACATTTTAAAACAAACCCCTTCCTTTCCTTCCTCTGCGCCTCGCACGGCTCCCTCCCCTTCTTCCCTTGATAAGGGTCGGCCCTTCTGTGGGCCAGTGGGATTGCAGTCGGCCGGTCCAGGAGAGACTGGCTGCATACTGAGCGTAGCATTACTCTCCTACCAAAAAAGAACCTTGTTCTTATGGTGGAAAGATTAAAACTATTTGTGGATCACCTCATTAGGCTCTTATGTTGCTTTATAGTCTTGCAATCCTTTTCACTTAATCAATACCTCCATCGCTCCCCTTACTCAACGCACTCTTTCGATCTCTAATGGCTCTAGAATCATCTCGTAGTCATGCTTCAGCGTCAACAGTGGTGTAGATGAGAGTGTGATCTCCAAACGATGTGTGCCATCATCCCATAAGGCCCAAAGTATATCGGTGAAAGTTTTTTGCTCCTTCTCCTGACCAATTTCTTCTGTTCGTAGGGCCTTAACTTCAAATAGATCATGTCCAAATTGCACCTCTTCTATGTCTATCCATTTTTTCATGATTTGTTGAGCCCTCAGAAGATGCCTCTTAAGTTCTACTAGTGTTTTGCCACTCTCCTCCAAGTATTGATTAATGTTGGATACCGGTGCAGTGCTCTGCCCATAATTTATCAAGTGAGATAAATCTCGCCCATACAATATCATAAAAGGGTTGTTTGCGTTGTGCTGTGGGACGAAGTATTATATCAATATTCGACCGATGCAATCCACTTAGCCCATAACTCGGTGTATCAGATACAAATCAACGCAAAAATATCTCCACCCCTGTTGACCCCTTCATTTGCCTATCGGTCTGTGGATGATATGCAGCGCTCCTTTTAAGGTATGTCCCTTGCAACTTAAATAGCTATTTCCAGAAGTGGCTGAGGTACACCTTGTCCCTATCTGATACAATCGAATCCGACACCCCATGCAAATGGACTACTTCCCTGATAAACACCGCAACGACTGAGGCCATAGTGTAGGGATGTCGCAATGGAATGAAATACACATACTTAAGTGATCCACGAACACCATAATCACTGCGAACCCTTATGACCGGGGTAACTCCTCTATAAAATCCATCGTCACTTCCTCTCAAACATTCTCCAGCAATGCTGTAGTAATCCCATAGTGATGTGTTCAAGTACTTGTGCCGCTGTCACATATCACATTTTGCCACCATTTCTCCTAGGTCTTTGTGCATCCCTAACTACTAAGGCTCTGTCACCAGACGATTGTAGGTCTTTTGCACCCCTGAATGTAACCCGATTGCACTGTCATGAAACTCTTTTAATAATTCAAAAATATGCTCCGACGAATTGGGTAGCCCGAATCGCCCCTGGTGGAGTAATTGTTGTCCGCTCAATGCATATTCTAGATGACTGTTCGGATCGTGTAGTAATTAAGTCTTTATTCTACTTAGCTCCTCATCCCTTTTGCTCTGCTGTCTCAAGGCCTCCCACTTTAGAACCAAGAGTACCGATAGGCCCGTCAATTGAGGTTCTTCCACCTTTCTTGACAGTGTGCCAACTGCCTTATTCTCCAATCATGGCCGATACTAAATTTCGAAATCATACCGCAATAGCTTGGATAGCCATCTCTAATGCTCCTTAGTCACATGCATTGCTCTAAAAGATACTTTAAACTCCTCTGATCTGTCCCGACCAAGAAATGTTGTCTCAAAACGTAGGTCGCCCCTTCTGAATGCCAAGACAATTGCCATCAATTCCCATTTATATACTGACTTTAGCCTTGCTTAGTCTGTAAGAACCTGGCTGAAATAGGCAATCGATCGTTGATCCTACATGAGCGCTGCTCCCAATCCATATCCTGACACATCCGTCTCCCACACAAATGATTTCCTGAAATCTGGAAGCGCTAATATTCGTACGCTAGTCATGACCCTCTTTAGATGTTCAAATGACTGTTTGGCTGCTTCCCCTCAATTGAAATTGTCTTTTTTCAATTGCTCCGTCAATAGCCATGCTATCCTGCCATATCCTCTCACGAACTTTTGACAGTAGCCTATGAGTCCTAAGAATTCTCTCAATTCCTTCAAATTCCTTTGTAAGGGCCAATCAACCATAGCCTCGAACTCGGAATGATCCACTGCTACCCGTCCTGGTCACCACATGCTCTAGGTACTCCACCTATAACTGAGCAAAAGAATATTTCTTCAAGTTAACATACAACTGGTGCTCCATCAACGTCTCCAGGACTGTCCTCAGGTGCCCAACATATTTTGGCTCTGTACGACTTTAGATTAGAATATCATCAAAGTAAACCAAGATAAATTTCAGGTGAAAAGGTTGAAAAACCCTATCCACGAGGAATTGAAATGTCGTCGGGGCATTGATGAGACCAAACAACATCACTAAGAACTCATAATGTTCTTCATGTGTCATGAATGCTATCTTGTGCACATCTGCTGTCTTCATCTTGATTTGGTGGTGCCCTGACTTAAGATCAATTTTTGAGAAAATGACTGCCCCATAAAACTCATGTAGCAACTCATCAATCACAGGAATAAGAAACTTGTCCAACACTATTTTCTTGTTCAAAGTTCGACAATCAACGCAGAATCTCCAACTATCTTTTTTTCCTCACGAACAGGACGAGAGGGAAAAAATGACTCATAATAGGCCTGATAATCCCAACCTCGAGTATCTCCTAGATCAACTTCTTTTTCTCATCTTTCTAAATCTGGGGGTACTTGTATGATCTTACGTTGATGGGAGAAACACCCTCCTTCAATGTAATAGTGTGCTCGTGCTCCCTTTAAGGTGGTAACCCGTTTGGTTGTTGGAAAACATTAGTAAACTGTTCTAGGAGTTGTTTGATTCTTCAAAAAGTTTGCCAACTCTGAATCTCGAACCTTCTCAATCTCCGCAACTCCACCAAGTAACTCAATCCTGCTCCTCAAATTGACTTGAGCATGGTTTTGGGCGACACGATGGTTTTGCATATGCTAGCATCTCCTCTCAGCACCACATTCCTACCTTTCATTTGGAACTCCATCGTCATGGTCTTCTAATCATCCTTCATCATTCCCAACGTTCGCAGCCACTTCATCCCAAAAATCACATCTATGTTGCCCAAATTTAAAGTTTTCCACCACCTGTAAGTCATGTAGTGTCATAACCAATCTCTTGCAAATTCCTCGACTTTTCTCCACATTACCGTCCCCATCATGACTCCAAAACTCATTGTAGTTACCAGCTTCAATCCTAGCTTTTCTACAGACTGATTTGAGATAAAGTTATATTTGGCCTCGTTATCCACCAACACTACAATTGACTGTTCCCCGATCCATCCCCTCACCTTCATGATGTGATTCAGGGTAAATCTCACCACCGAATTGAGGGACACCTCTATCACATCTAAATACAGATGCTCCTCCTCCACTGCTTCCTCTTCTAATTGTTCACTCTCTGTATCATATTCTGAACTAAAAGAACTTGAAGGACATGCTCCTTACAATGGTGTCTTGGGGCGTATTTCTCATCACATCGGTAACACAATCTTTTTGCTCTTTTGTCCTGCAATTCTGTATCTATGAGACGCTTGAAATTACCCCCGGGTCTGGGTTCGGTACTCTTCTCCTTCGGCTTCTCTTTCTGAAATGATATCGTCTGGGTCCTCAGTGTCATGACTGTTATGGTGCTCTTGTAGATTTCCACCTTTGCCGATCTTCTTCACCTGTTTCTTATCCTTCATCATCTGGACGAGCTCCATCATTTGCCTCAATGCACATGTTCTCAAGGGGCAGATGACCGCTCGTATGTGGGGCTTCAGACCTTTCAAGAAGTTCTTTTCTAAGTCCGCTTCAGAAATCCATTCAATCTCCATGAAAAGAGCCCGAACTTCTCGGTTCTCCATAACCGTCCCCTTCTGAGTCAGAGCATAGAATTGCTCGTGTTGGTTTCTTCCCGAATGGCTCAAAAACGTTTCAACAAGTAATCCTTAAACTCCACCCATAAGTATATCGAATATCTTGCCTCCATCCACTGGAATTGCGCTAAAGCTTTTCCCTCCAAGCATAATCCCGCTAGGGCTGTCAAAACGACTCTTNACATTTTGACAGGTCTGACCTAGAGTTGGAGTTGCAACTCACTCGACCTCAGCCTATCAAAAGTCTTCTGNCATCAAGGGGAGTTTTTTGGCGTGATAAAGTTTTCTAATAAGTCCTACAACTGTTAATTAGTATAGTTTCTTAATTTTAATTCTGTTAGGTGTCTTTGCTATTGGTTTTGCACATGGTATTAATTCATTGGTGAAATCCATCCCTATTCTTGAGAGATGTCAAATATTTAAGAAGATTTTAGGTATTCCTTTACTAGTTATATATCTTTCTACCTCTTTTGTTCTTTTTGTAGTGCCTTTGACTGGAGTTAGGAAACCTTGGTATCCTTTTGCTAACAGTTTGAAGGCCTTTAGACCGGAGATCATCATAGATAAGGCCACACTATCTCCCACAATGTTGAGCTCTTCTCTAGAGATATTGAATTTAATTTTTGATAACATTATCCAATAGTTGCACAATGATTGTATAAACAAACCATCTCTATAATTACTTTGAGTTAGATTTATGGTAACACTGTCAATTTTTCCTTTAAGCTTCTATCACAAATAGTCAGGTTCATATAATAGCTTCTATTAGCCATTATGCGAGACTCGTTTGACAGGACTGTTAAGACATCAAACTTCCTGAGTGTGTAAAATTTTTTAATATTAAAAACTTTTCATAAATAAATAAATGTGATGCTTCAGTATCAAATAAAATTCTAACCAACTTATTTTAGAAAGATACTGAACCTATAATTAGAAAATATGGAAGTCTAGTGTAAAATAAGAATTCAGTATATTTAAATAAAGTAAAAAAAAGTACCTATAATAATGCCAAGAGAATCCTTCACTTCTTACCAAGTCAGTGCATATACTTGAGGCTGTACATTTTGACAGGTCTGACCTAGAGTTGGAGTTGCAACTCACTCGACCTCAGCCTATCAAAAGTCTTCTGGGGAGGTAGAACATCAGATATGGTATGATTTGACAGTCTTTGACTTAAAATAGGGTAAGATATCACCATTTGTCTTGGCTTATGTCACCAAAAGCAAGTGTTGGTGTTCAATAAACATTCTTTTCTATGTGCCTCCCTACACTTAGCACATGCCATAACACTACTATTGTTGCTAGTGCCGCTATCGCTCTTGTTGGATCTAGGTTTCTTCAAGATGGATTTCCTAGACTGGACTGACCGGGTTGCCTTGCCAGATTTGAATCTCTCATCTCTTCTCCTCTTCAGAATATTTCTACTCCTTTGAGTGGCTAATAGATTAGTCTCTATCCTTCTCGCTCTCCCCACTAGAATTTAATAATCCTTGATACTTAGAGGAATTAAAGGTTGTGTGATGATATCCTTCAATTCAGATAGAAAATAATCCCACTTTTCATTTGCAGTTGGGTTTAACTGTGGTCATATCAGGACAAGATTATAAATCCAATCTCGTATTGTATAATAGAACGATTACCTTGCACCAATCTAATGAATTTATTTTGCATCTACCTTCTTACAGAGATAGATACCAACCAATTACGGAAGGTCTTCACAAATTCTTCCCATTAGATCAAAGTACTTTGTCACCCCCCCAAACTTCTCTTGTAGCTGCCTCTGTCGCCATTTCTCTACATCTACCTCAAATGTAGAGGTAACCAATGTGATTCTTCTCTCATGAGGACAAGACATGCTATCAATGGTTTTCTCTATTCACCATAGCCAATTTTCAGCCTCAACTGAAAACTAGAATAATTTCAAATTTTGGTTTTCTCGATTCACCATATCCCCATCTAGTGGAAGCCCATTGTCCTAGAATAATTTCAAATATTTATCCATCCATGCTCTCCCACTAGTATTGGCCTAGGTCTGAGAACCTTAAATCAGTCGTGTCGCTGTTGTCATTCGAGTAAATGCTTACATGGGGAAACTAGCACCACTAGATGGGGGATTAGTAAGTGCTAAAGACATCACAGTTCGCTGCTTCACAGCTTCCGCCTTCCTAATTCTTGTATGTATCTTTCTAATCTATATTAATTTCTTTGAGATACTAAAAAATTATAATTATTAACCTGAATATTAAATTTTTTTTTGACACTTAATGATAATTTGTGATTTTTCTAATGTCTCTTTTATGATCATTTTTCTACTAAACCTATACTTGGGTTGGGCTTAAATACCACTCTTGTCATGATATGACCGAGGAGTTTGGAATATCAAAGTTGGAACCGACAGACACACGAAGAAAACTATCTTAATATTTTCATTTCATAATTAAATCTAATTCAAAACATGAAAATATTCTATTTCATAAAATATTAATTCACAAACAATTCATATATATTTTAATTTCTTACAATTGACATGACATAGAAATTGAAATATAACATATATAGTATGAGCTCGTTGGTGTCTGTACACATACTATATAACATTCATTTATTCTATAGCAACCTTTTCTGAAAAAATTATCAGTATAAGATGTTATTTAAACTATTTAGTGGATTAAGTATTCTAAATTATAATAATTCTCATTTTAAAAAAAATTGTAAAAAATATATTAAGCTGTAAAAAGACCACGACCAGTAAAAACAAGAAACAATAAAGAATGCAGCTTTTAGGTTAATTTTTTTCAATTCCCAATACCGGCTAGTGGTAGTAATCGTCTAAACCTATACGAAAAGCATACATTTAACATTTTCCAACCTAAAAAAAAAGGTAGACAACTATTTTCATTTGACATGCATCGCATGTCAAAACCATCCGAGGGTGACTTCACACGCATACATATATCATATCTTATTTACTTCTTTTATTTATCCTTTAAAACATGAAGTTTTGGAAAGATGTATTAAAAGCAGTAAAAACATTTATGATTGTTTTCATAAAAAAACTATTGCAAAATNGACTTCACACGCATACATATATCATATCTTATTTACTTCTTTTATTTATCCTTTAAAACATGAAGTTTTGGAGAGATGTATTAAAAGCAGTAAAAACATTTATAATTGTTTTCATAAAAAAACTATTGCAAAATAAAAAACATATTTACCTATATGTATATTCTATAGTTGATTGTCTTCTCTTTAGAAATAACTAGACATTTGACTCACCTATAAAAACAACTTAGATTCTATCAATTCTGTCCTTATTTCATTTTAATTCTAACTTAGACATATTTACTTTGACTTTTATCTAATTAACATATTATTTGTTCNATATATATATATATATATATATAAAGAGTGAGAGAGAGATAGAGAGAGAGGGCAATTACTTACAGAAAACCCAAAACTTTGTGATTTAGAAATCTAGCGTTCTCTTTCATCCAATTTTCAAGTTCGCACCGAAATATCAGAATTCATTGTAAAACACCAACCCATATATATATATTTTGGTTTAATCGTGGCATGTGTATATTTAACATGAAATATTTGCCTATAGAATGTTCCAAACTTAATTTAGTTTATTTGTAATAGAAACAACTTCATTAGATTTTTAAACTTAAGAGTTGTTATATTTTTAATTTAACCTTGCATTACTTAATTAGGAAACTGTTAAAATTGAATTTCGTACTTAAAATTCTTCCACCCCCTTCCCCACAGAACAAAATGCTTTACTGATTTAGGGTCTATTTGAGACGGCNTGCCTATAGAATGTTCCAAACTTAATTTAGTTTATTTGTAATAGAAACAACTTCATTAGATTTTTAAACTTAGAGTTGTTATATTTTTAATTTAACCTTGCATTACTTAATTAGGAAATTGTTAAAATTGAATTTCGTACTTAAAATTCTTCCACCCCTTCCCCACAGAACAAAATGCTTTACTGATTTAGGGTCTATTTGAGACGGTGTTCTACCTGCTTTGCATTTCAAACTGCCACTATACTTCTTCTTGGGGAACAACTTTCTTGTAGCTTTTCAAAAATTTTTGTGATGCAAAACTGTTTTTTTTTTCAACCTGAGTTGTTAAAGTGTGGTGACTTGCAAATTGCTACAGTCTGATTTTATAAAAATAAAATAAATTTGAAATAATGATCACTGCTTTTTTAAAAACAATTTATGCAACAACTTCATATTTGTTTCTTCAAACAGTTACAGCTGCCCCGAACGGACCCATATGTTACTTTTGGGCAGCTTTTTAGCTACGGCGCAGCGGAAAAACACAGGTCGGCGATGTTTGGAAAAAATTTTGGCGGCTGTTTTTCGGCTTATTTGAGTAAACCAGGAGCTACGGGTTTGACCTTACGACATACGTTTTGTTTGCTTTTAATCTCTCAGTTGCCCTCGACCATGCGTGCTTTGCTCGACTCTTTTTGTTCAACTCTTCTGTCATAGCTTTTCCTCCTCTCCTCCTTATCGCGCTTCGAACATGTGCTTTGTTCTGCCCTAGCTCTTCCTACTTTCTCTCAAACTGTGTTCGACGTGTTCTGGTAGCATTTCCCTTCTTCTACCTTCTACCTTCTTTGTTTCGGTGGCATTATCCCATCAGTAATCTCTTCCCTACAGTATTGGTATTGAAATTAGCTTATGATTTGGAAATTTGCCATATGTGCCTTGTTCCTTGTGATAAATGGTTTGATTTTTTGCAGTTTAAGGATTTTCTGTTGTAGCCCATTTGACATTCTTGCAATTTCTTGGCCCGTGCGCCATTCTTGCGGTTTCTATTTTTTCTGTTGTAGCTCTCCCTTATATTTCTTTTTCAGTGCAATTACATACAACACACAAGAAACATTGTTGTTTTCAAATCAATTCCATGCATTGATTTCATTTCTTTCATGGGAAAAGTATGGTGGCTTGCATAGTTGGACTCTTCCCTTTATTTTATTTTTTGGCGTAATTACATAGAGAGCACAAGAAAATTNCCCCGCCCGCGAAGCCGTAGCGAAATGGACATCCCCCATAAGTAAAATCGACGTTCCGGACACAGTGGCAGCGTCCATTTCACCATTCGGGGTCATCTGGACCACTTCGTCAAGTGATCGGGCCAATTCGAGCCAAAATTGCGCGCGACGCGCCACATAATATTTTTTTGCCCCGATCGGAGTCGTTCGACGTGTCAAATGCCGATCGACCTTCACCTGAGCGAAAGCATAGTCTAGCAAAATGACCCTGACTACGTGCCCCTCAACACACGTCAAAAAGATCTCGGGTAGGTGTTTGAACTATCGGACGCTACGGACAGACCGTAGACTATCTCGAGTCAAGCAGGTGGACACCCTGTACTCGAGACATCAAAAATTGATGCCAACAGTGGTGGTGGTGTGGTTGATTCTTTTTANGACCTTTGATATTTGATTGAGAAATTGAAGAATGATGAAAGAGGGTGCTTGATTTGTAATAACAATGTTTTGACCTTTGATATTTGAGTGAGAATTTGAAAGATGGATGGAAAGAGTGTTTGATTTGTAATAACAATGTTTTTAGGTGCCCTGCATATAATTGTCGCTTCATTTTGTTGGTTCATTTGAGACATCTTGCTGCTCTACTCGTTGGTTGGTCTTGTTGGTTGTTTGCTCTCTTTGTTGAAGGAAGGATATGCTATGTTGGTGGTGAAGTTTGTGGTGGTGGTGTGGTTGATTCTTTTTCTGTACTACAATTTTCTTTGTTGTTGGTGGTGGTGTTGTGCGATGATGGTGTGTTGATGCTGGGAGTGGTGTTGTTGATGCTATATGTTGATGCTAGGGGTGGTGTTATTAGTGGTGATGTTGGTGCTCCTAATGCTACTGGTGGTGCTTTTGTTGGTGTGTTTCGTTGTCGGTGGTGGTTCTTTTGTGCCATGACGGTGGTGCTTTTGGTGGTGTGTGTAGAGTATGGGGGTGTTTCTTCAATGCCATGGTAGTGGTGCTCTTTGTGGTATGTGTAGAGGCTGGGGGCGGTTCTTCAATGCCATGGTGGTGGTGCTCTTGGTGGTGTGTGTAGATGCTGTGGGTGGTTCTTCAGTGTCATGGAGTTGTCACTCTTAGTGGTGTGTGTAGTTGCTGGGGGTGGTGCTGTCAGTGCCATAGTGGTGGTGCTCTTGGTGGTGTGTGTAGATGTTTGGGGTGGTTCTTCAGTGCCATAGTGGTATTGCTATTAGGGGTGTGTGTTGATGTTGGGGGTGGTTCTTTAGTGGTGATACTAGTTTCATGGCTTACTGTGATCTTTCCTTTCAGTTGGCTTTTCGAGTTATGGTATTTTAAATGACACTTTGTTTTTTTGATGTTATACATTTATCTTGCTCGATTCTTTTTCATGCTGTCATGGTCATGATAAAAGCAAAAGAAACTGGTTCATCTGCCATGTGGGATAAATATGTCAAATTATTATTTTGTGATCTCTGTCTTAAAGAGGTGGAGTTAGGAAATCGGCCAACAACCTACTTTAACAAGGAGGGCTAATAAAATATAATAAAGAAGTTTAGGGAGTGCATAAAAAGAGAATATGATAGGATACAATTAAAAAACAAGTGGGATCAATTAAATGATTGAAAAATATGGAAAGAGTTGAAGCATGTATCCATAAGCTTGGGTTGGGACCCCGATCTNGATGTTATACATTTATCTTGCTCGATTCTTTTTCATGCTGTCATGGTCATGATAAAAGCAAAAGAAACTGGTACATCTGCCATGTGGGATAAATATGTCAAATTATTATTTTGTGATCTCTATCTTAAAGAGGTGGAGTTAGGAAATCGGCCAACAACCTACTTTAACAAGGAGGGCTAATAAAATATAATAAAGAAGTTTAGGGAGTGCATAAAAAGAGAATATGATAGGATACAATTAAAAAACAAGTGGGATCAATTAAATGATTGAAAAATATGGAAAGAATTGAAGCATGTATCCATAAGCTTGGGTTGGGACCCCGATCTCGTAAAATGAAACATAGATGCTTCTGAAGAATGGTGGGTCAAAAGATTGAAGGTGAAATTTATGAAATGTTAAAATCTCTTACAAACTATTTATTTCTTCAATTACATCAACATATGAATAACTAATTAATTTATAGGTCGTTTGAAATGATAAAAAGTTTAATTTAAGTGGTATTAGCCATGAGCTTGAAGAAAAGTTAGACCCTATGTTTGATGGATTCATTGTCAATCAACGACATGCATGGACCCATAGCAAAAGGGGTTGCTGGCATACTTGAGCATGTGGATGCCGAGCTAACTTCTGGCTCAAATGAAGCTCCCAACCCTAACATTATGATGTGGAATATACTAATTGATCTAAGCATTTGACAATTGGGGAAAAAAGAAAAAAATGTGTTGTTTTCAGTAGAAACCAAATATCACAGTTAGTTGTTTTATGCGACATCATAAGTGAATTCCATTCAATAAGTTATGCAAATTCTGGAAGCAACTCTAGAAATTTAGGAAGACATGTCACTGTACTTTTTCTCTATGATGTTGCTTGAAGACCCGACCCAGAGAGAGTTCTTTATGATGATAACCTATAGCCACAGTGTAAATTATTTATGTTTTTTTCATGATAACAGGGACAATTGCTTTTTATTTTTGCTAGTTGAAGAATTTATATTTATGTTTCATTGGGACAATCTATGCTGCTTTGAATATTTGATTTTTCATTGAGGCACCATCAATAGTGCTTTTGATTGTTATTTGCTTTTCCAAGTTTATTTATGATTGTTGTTTGTTTAATGAATGTTCTGAAAGTAGCTATTTTGGTTCTTACATTTGTTAGTTGCATAGTTAATGAAGAACATGGATGCATGTAGAGAAAGACGTAAAAGAAGAATTGCAGCTACTGTGTTTTTGATGTATGAGTACTATAACTTATACATAACTCACTCTCCTTGCATGACATTTTCATACATTGGTAATAAGTGGGTTGAGGAGTTGCTTGTAGGGCACCCAACAATATTCAACAATATACTCCGTATGACATAACCCGTATTCATCGATCTCTTGGAAGAATTACATAAGAATCATAACCTCCATGAATACTCCATGTGACTTCCAAAGAGGTGTTAGCAATAATTATCTATATTTTATCACAGAATGAATCTATAACAGGAGTCATGGAGCGATTCCAGCACTCATCTGAAACGATCAACAAATATTTCTCAATTGGGTTGAATGCTTTAGTCAGTTTCTAATAAAAAAATATTAAACCAGATGACCCAACATTCGAAAGGACTCCCATAGAGATTTCACATGACTTGTAGTATATGCCATATTTTAAGGTAATTCTATTTATTCATTCTTTCTACAATTCAAATAAATACAATAATTTAGATACCCTTCATAAATTATTTACAATTATATTGGAGCGATCGATGAAACATACATGGGTGCACGTGTTTCGAATAATGAAAAAATTGTATTCATCAGGCGATGCGGATCACTAACATATAATGTCAGGGTTGTATGCGATTTTAACATGTGCTTTATTTTTATTATGATTGATTGGGAAGACAGTGCACACAACAGTACATATTCACACTCTTGATTTTGAAAAAGCAAACAAGGTTGCTCGTGATAGGAAATAGATGTTTAACAATAAACACTTATCCTTACGCTGTGTCATTAAAAGAAGATTTGAAGTTTGGAAAACAAATGGGTCATACTTTGGGATATACCGACATATTTTTTTCCTAAATAAGTGCAGATTGTGATCACTACAATAACTCCATAATTATATTTGGCGACATCCTTCGCTCAACGACATTGACTTTAACAGAGTTTATGAAGATCATTCACTTGTCCTTATTGAAGCATAAGAATATCCCGTTGAACAACCTTTATCACAGGCTAAAAGTGATTTGCCTGAGACTTGCATCCAATATGGGAAGGTGCAGGGGAGATGATAAGGTTGAGGGAGCAAGTGAACTACGGATGCTATCTTTAGCGGTTGATTGGAGCGATCTCATGTTTTTTTCTGCCACTTTATTTGCAATATATTGTGAAAATTTTTAATGTTTGTGTATCGATATTTCATGCAATGATGTTTATTTCTTTGCATGTATTCTTTCTAATTTGAATGACCGATGAGGTAACCGTGGATATAATATGTAATATAAATTTTTCTTACATGTTATATTTTTGATTTTGGAGGTTTATGGTGAGACATTTGACCTTAAGAGTTCTTCTGAATGACCTATACATTGCTATTGATTATTGACACACGTGACATCCCAAAAATAAATAATCAAGTTCCTCTTATTTTTAATCCTATAATAGTTAAGGTTCTTCTCGATGGGTTTTTTTTTGTGATATGGATATGTGACACATACAAGCTAGGTATTATGTGGGTTAAAGACAACAAAGAACTTTTTTTTATAAGGTACGTTGTCTTTCTATAGTGATTGATTCGTTGGTTTTTACTATTTTCTCTGAGACCTCACAGTTTTATAAAACTTGAATTGATTACTTCTACTATTCTTTTTAAACTGATGTTGCATCTAAGAGTTTGTGCTTTGTTGTTTTAAACATTCGAAAAAGATGAGCTTGGGGACTTTTGGCACCTCTAGAACATCGTACTGCTATTATGGACTACAATATTTCCTGCTTAATTGACAACAATTACATATCTATATGAGACAGTTTTATGAGTGTCCAAGAAGAACAAAAAAATTGTGACTTCTTTAGGTCGATTGACNCTCCGGCATAAATGCGACGCCGACGGGGCAAAAAGGTGGGCGAGGAAGAGATCCGGCGAATGACCGGATCTCANNNNGTGAACGGCTCGTGTTTGGCTCACTAAGCAAACGAGCCGAATACAAACACAATTTTTGAGCTCAAAATATAAACGAGCCGAACACGAGCTGAGTTTGGGCTCGCTCGTGTTCGACTCGTTTACACCCCTAAGTCCCGCTGCCATGAGCTTCTATTCCTTTGTTTACCAGTTGATCGCAAAGTATCGCTCCGCCCGATACACACATTCATGTTCATCATCCCCTTCAAAAATTGACATCTTCAATTTCCCAACCCTTACATCTTCACCTCAACCTCTTCTTTCTCTGGTATTTCCCCCCATGTGTCTAGGGTGGAACTCCCTCCTTCGGTCGTAGGCTTATCCCACTCCTGAATTGCTCATTCCTCCATTGTGTTCTCTTCATCCTCCTCCATTGAAAGTCTCCACTCCCCATCATCTCAGAGTCATAGGGGGATGATCTTGTAGGTAGATGAGGTATTCTTCATTGTCTTCTCGCTCAATCTCCATTCCTTTTGGATTCCCTGATCAACTCTTAGTTATAACTGACAATTGAACTGACTGACACGACCTTGGCTTGTATCTCCAAATGCTTTTTCCATCTTCTCCCGCATTTCTGTTATGCTTTTAAATCCATTTTTCATTGGAGTTTCATTGAAAAAAATCCTGCTTCCATTTTGGCGAACCTCTCTTTCATTCCTGATTTGATTTGTCCTACCTCACCTTATAGCACGTCTACTTTCTTTGCTGTCATCCCACTAAGATCTATGTTTTGATACCAATTTTATATACCTTAACACCAAAATCAGTGAACAAATCACAACGAAATCGCAGTAGATAGGTGGACAAACACAACTAAGGCTGCCCTTACAAAATCAAAGGAAACAAACAAGATACAAGACTAATCTACTATTCGAGAGGTGAATCGTCTCTCCCACTTCCTATCATTAAGAACACCACAAAAAGACAGCAAAACAAGAGTCATAAAAAACATGCATGAAAAAATAATACAAACCCTTGGTTCCTCCTTAATAGATCCTCCTGTATCATTTGAAAACTTTCCGTCTAAACTTCCCTCCAAACTCCCCACAAATTCTCCTCCTTGAATGTGAGATCCTTGAATATGTGATTATGCCCGTAGTGGATCCCACACCCCCTTCCTTTCCTTCCTCTGCGCCTCACCTGACTCCCGTACCTTCTTTCCGCGACAAGGGCCGGTCCACTGGATTACAATCGGCTGGTCCTGAAAAGATCGGCTGCAATACTTGGGCGTAGCACATTCCCACGTTCCTTTAATTTCATTTTGCATACATTTCTTCATGTAGCTATCACAAGTTTCTTAGTGTGGTCTACAGCTTTTATTCGTCTGCTTGAGTGGCTTTACTCGCTGGTACCGGTTAAAGTCTGTAGATACATTTTGTAAGCAGCTTGCCAAAGCTATAGGCTATACAAGGCTATCACATACATTACTGTTGCATTAGTACAGAGTTGCTAAAATCTAAAGAAGGCATGGTATTGGACTGTAGTTAAAATTTTGGCCCTGGTTAATCCATTCGATGATTTCAAATCAATTATAGTTGGGGCCTCTCAGGTATTAGCCTTTTTTGAAATTGTTAGCTTTGCCTTTTTGAGCTTCAGATTTTTTATGGGGTGAAATTTTTAGCAAAAGTTACAATTTTTATTTATTTTTGGGCCTGGAGATAGTATATGTCGATTACCATGGACATGTGATGAATGGACTAATCTTAATCCACATTACGTAACTTGAGAGTCAAGGCCAAGTAAGATCGTTTTAGTTTATAGAATTATAATATGCAATTTATGATTGTTATATAAAAATGAATTATAGATTATTTATTAACAAAGGAAATTCCAGAGGTCCCAAACAAAAGAACTAACATTAGTTCGGAATGCAAAATTTGAATGATAGTACTGCTAAAAAAAGCTGTAAACCCAGTACCCATTCAGATGAGTTGATTACCATTGATGTTGTTTCTTAGAGAGTATATGTTTCAGGTGAGCTGGGTCTACAATGTTCCATTTGTTTGGATAATGATTAAACTCGAGGTCCATATCATGGACCGATGAACTTGAAAATTCAAATACTTTTATTTGGTAGGATATTGTTGCAATGATATATGATATATTCAAACACATTAGTGCATGGATGTTGTTTTCGTTTGTTTTTTTCTCTTTTATTTCAGAAGGAGTCGCCAGCTTGTTGATCGTCGTATAATTCCCCTATTCGAATAAATCTCCCTCCCGAATCATATATGTGATTCGAAGAGGAGAGGAAACGAATAAGAAGGGACATACGACAAAGTGACAAACAAGAGAAAACACAAAACATGGAGAGTCTACGTGCGGTAAACCTCGCAAGGATAAGTTAAGAGTGTCCGCCCAAACAAGATCGGGCGAAAGCACCTTAAACCGATATCCGCGAAAGAATACCTACGTAGACTACCTATAACCAGAGATTCAGGTGTAGGTGCCTGTTCTAGGGTCAAANAAGTACAACAACATCGATGCATGCGATAATGCAACAACTGAACTGTCGAGGGTGAGAGAAGGACAGAATGCGTCGAGTTGCTACCCCTAGCAACTGACACATGGACTGAAAATCAAGGTCTCACAAAAAGGCTCAACTGTGACTCAAAGGAAGAAAAGCAGGCCATGATAATATGAGCGAAACTCCTAAAATGGAGAGAGGCTATAACCCCAGAAGCGAAACTCCAAGTATGGAGAGAGAGACTCATCCCTAGGGGAGTCGCCAATCCTTGCGAATATGCTGGGACCTGCAAGTCACCCAAGCGAAACTCCAAGTATGGAGTGAGAGTAATCTCCCCAGCGGAGTCGCCAATCTATTTTCGTTTGTTTTTCTCTCTTTTATTTTAGAAGGAGTCGCCAGCTTATCGATCGTTGTATACTTCCCCTATTCAAATAAATCTCCCTCCCGAATCATATATGTGATTCAAAGAGGAGAGGAACCGAATAAGAAGGGACGTACGACAAAACAACAAACAAGAGAAAACACAAAACGTGGAGAGCCAACGTGCGGTAAACCTTACAAGGATAGGTTAAGAGTGACCGCCCAAACAAGATCGGGCGAAAGCACCTTAAACCGATATCCGCGAAAGAATACCTACGTAGACTACCCATAACCAGAGATTCAGGTGTAGGTGTCTATTCTGGGGTCAAGAGCACTCCCAAGGGGACGTATCCCACTTGGTTAATTACATCTTGGGGGGACCCAAGAATAATCTCGATAAAAGGAGTTTCGCTTGGATTATCGTGAACCTGGGGCTATAGGACTCAAAGGAAGGTTATTCCGTGTGGGAACAGTCCCGATGCTTCAAAGCTCGTGCTAAGCCATCGGGCAGAGAGTGAGTCTCTCACATCCCGAATGGGTAGCGGCTCATCGGCATACGGGGCCCACGAAATAACTTAAATCATCTTGACGGGGATATCCCAACACGTCAAAGCACATCTGGGCCATGAGGGCAGAGGACAAATCGTCGTATCCCAAATGGGCGGTAGCTCATCGGCATCGAGCCGTCAAAATGATATCAACGAAGTCAAGGAGCGACAGGGCTCAAATGGGCTTAACAAAAATGATGGTAGAGTGATCCTAAAAGGTAGATGTAACTAGGTCGGGCTACCACGGACACGTCATCCACAGCTACTAGGACCCTAAGTCTACCTGGTCGTGAAGGTAGTTGACCCAACACGTCCTGAGATCCTGGTCAGCAATCCATAAATTGCGTCTTCCACAGGAACCTCGGTACCCTAAGGTCAAAGGAACGAAACTCTATCCTATGATTAGAAGCTGGAGCTTCAAGAGGTGGTACTTATACCTGCCAAAGTGGCAAGGATGCCTTAGGAAGGAAAAGAAAATGGAGGTTCAGCTACAAAGCTGGAAACGCTCCAAACAAAAGGACTTACACCCCGTCTGGGTCAGGGAGTCTTCTAACACCCTAGGCGCACTAGACAACCACCTATAAAGAGGTATGCTGGGCCAGTCGGATTG
>JXCR01147868.1:94841-106312 GCA_002079205.1 Phalaenopsis hybrid cultivar | reverse complement strand
CATGCAAATATGAATGCAGTTATCTAGAGCGGTCCTTAAGTATTGTGGAGGCCCTAATAATATGTGCAGGAAAATAAATGTTGCAATTTTTTAAATCCTGAATATTTTAATCCTAAATTTTGATTATCTTGAATGTTTTATTTAGGATTTTGTAGAAAATTATACTTTTAGAGTCCTTAATGAGCCTAGATTATATCGTGAAATCCCAGATAAACCACAGAAAGAAACAAGGAAAAACACATGCAAGTGCAAACATGCAATATGATGCAAAAAGCAAAAAAAAAAAGCAAGTCAAATCAAAATAATTAACAGTCCGGTGTCGCTGGGCCAACAACATATCCCAGAAAAAAAAAGGCGGCCGGACTCCGCATATACATGCCCGGTCCTAATTCTATACATCAATATAAAATGCAGAATTAAGATACGGGGCACGAGCATCAGCTCCGGATCCCCTCCACGTGGTTCCCGTGCCAAACTTCTCGGAACCCGTGCCCGTATCTTATTTCTGTTACAGGACTCCCCTGGACTCTAAAAAGTACAAAGGAAAATAAAAGACTCAATCCTGCATGAAAATAAGTGTCAGCGGGAAAGCTCACATGCAAATAACGTATCATGAGCCATGCCTTAAAAATGGGGGAGCTAATAGCACCTGCAAGAAAAATGGTCAGAAATCATTATTTGCTCCCCCTATAGCGGTATCTGTGTGTGTGCAAATAAATAGGCATGATTCCCTGCAGAAGAACGCCCTAACATACTACCACACATATGCAGCATGCAATCACATCACAAGCACAATGCAGAAGAAAGATACCTGACTAGGGCAACCAATCCAGCAGAGAACAATAGTCAGGCATCAAAAAGACTACCTAGCACCCTAAATCCTAGCCTAGCACACCATCTAACGAAAAGTGCGTCAACCTAGTATCTAAGTGTGGGGTAGGTCTGAGTATAGTATGACTTTGACAGGGTCATCATACCGGCCCCATCCTAAAGATCTGAAGGATCTAAAGGGTGTCACGAAGAATGGTGACACGCTATTAGATCTTTAGCACAGTCATACTCGTGTCAATCCCGATGACTTAACTCACATTGCTCATTGGGATCAACCCAGCAAGCAATATATTAGATCTTTAGCACAGTCATACTCGTGTCAATCCCGATGACTTAACTCGCATTGCTCACCGGAATCAACCCAGCAAGCAATGCTCGTTAAGGCATCGCGACCAACACGGGGTCACTCTCCTAACGAGCCTAGCTCGCTATCCATGCAAACATGCAAATGCAAATGCAATCAGTCATGTGACAGAAGTGATGAGTGTACCGTGAGGCAGTGACTCAAAAAAAGATGGGCGTGCCGTGGAGGCAGCGGCCCGAACAAATGGGTGGCCGTAGCGGCAGTGACGAAAGGGATGGGCATGCCGTGGAGGCAGTGGCCCGAAGGTGTGTCGTGGAGGCAGTGACCAAAAGGGATGGGCGTGCCGTGGAGGCAGTAGCTCGAAGAGAGGTGTACCGTAGCGACAGTGACCAAAAGGGATGTGCGTGCCGTGGAGACAGTGGCCCGAGGAAAGGTGTACAGTAGTAGCAGTGACCAAAAGTGATGGGCATGTCGTGGCGACAGTGGCCCGAAAGATGTGTACCGAGGCGGCAGTGACCCAGAGACAATGGTGATTCTTACTAGGGAAAATCACCCAAGTGCAAATGCAAATGCAAATGCAAACACATATGGTGTGACATGCAAGCAGGCAAACATGTGTTACAATGCAAAAAGCAGACAAAAAATGCAGGTGATCGGTCGACTGGGCTTTGGTGGTCGGTCGAACCAAAGTGATACGCTCGCCGAGCCGGAGCGGCCTATCAGAGCGAAGTGACATGCTCACCGGGCCGGGGCGGCTGGTCGGAGCAAAGTGAGAGGCTCACCGGGCCGGGGCAGCCGGTTGGAGCTAAGTGAAATGTTCGTCAGGCCGGGGCGACCGGTCGGAGTTAAGTAAGATGCTCGCTGACCCGGAGTGGCCAGTCGGAGCGAAGTGAAATGCAACATGCATCAAGAAAAAAAATGCAATATATAGCAAACCAACATGCAGATAGCAAACCGGGCTCGTGCTAACGACCTCACCTGGGAGACTTAAGGTTTAGACCCTTGGATGTGCGGCACCGCCGCCTCTTTCTCTGGCGAGGAAATGTGGGGAGTTTCTCCTCGGATCTCCGAGGGGGAATTTCTCCACGGCGTCGCGAAATAGGATAGCTACAAAGCTTTCCCTATTTTGCGAACTCCTCCAGACTTTGCAAAGCGAGCCAGCTACAAAGCTTCTCTCGCTTTGGCAAGTTCGACCTCCCAACTTCTCCAAGTAAAGCTGGGGAATCCAAAGCAAGGGGAGTGAGGGACTCCGACCCATCAGGACTTGTGCTAAGTCTCACAACAAAGGGGGACACTCGGCTCTACGGAGGGGTATTTGGCCACGTACAAGAAGTCCTAACCTAAAGGCTAGCTCTAGGAAAATCAACGATCCATCACGCAGGCACGTCGTTGCGCCGACCCATGCCGGCGCACTCACCCCGTGTGGGCGATCGAACCCACACGCCTAGACTCCACTATTCCTAAGGCTTGCTAGGAGGTAGAAAGTCTCACCACCGTGACAGTTGCACACGTTTTTTTGCTTGCTCCGAGCTCGCCGACGTCCGATCCGTGCTCCAATGTGCCTCGTAAAACGTGCACCAGACAATAAAAAGATGGGAAATTGTGAGGTATGCGAAGTATTTAAAATAAATAATTTTTGGCATATATATATGGGGCGGCGACGTGTAGATGCTAGCTCGTCGGCGGTGCGCACTGGGAGCGAAAGAAGCGCGGAGGAGAGCCCAAAATCCAACGTTCTCCTCGCTGATTTTCTCTGGCATAAATGCGACGCCGACGGGGCAAAAAGGTGGGCAAGGAAGAGATCTGGCGAATGACCTGATCTCGGCGTCGAAGTTGGAGGAGCCGGCGGATCTGCTTGCAGCCAAGAAGAGAAGATGAAATCTGCGTGGAGGTGGCAGGGGGCTCGACCAGCTGCTGGAGGAGGCACTCCGGCGGAGGCAGCGCCGGGTTTGGCCGACGAGGAGGAGGAGGAGAAGCTCTGGCGGTTCGGCCGGCCAAGAGGAGAGAAGGGGGCGGCTCGGCGCTGGAGGAGGTCGGCCGGAGCTGTGGTGTCGGCGGGTCGTCGGTCGCCGTCAGGAGGGAAGGAGGCCGGCGGCTGGGATGCTCGGCGAGGGAGCAGGTGCGGCTCGGAGAGAGTAAGGAGGGACGCCGGCANATATATATAATATAATATATTATATTATAATAATAATAATATTATTATTATAATTATCCTTCGTGTATTTTTCACCCGTACACATCCTCGTGGCAAAATGTACATCCTTTTTGGCTAAAATCGACGTTCCAGACACATTGGCGTAGTCCGTTTCGTAATTCGAGGTCGTTTGGGCCACTTTTTCGACTATCGTGTCCAAAACGATAATTCGTGTATTTTTACCCCGCCCGCGAAGCCGTAGCGAAATGGACATCCCCCATAAGTAAAATCGACGTTCCGGACACAGTGGCAGCGTCCATTTCACCATTCGGGGTCATCTGGACCACTTCGTCAAGTGATCGGGCCAATTCGAGCCAAAATCGCGCGCGACGCGCCACATAATATTTTTTTGCCCCGATCGGAGTTGTTGGACGTGTCAAATGCCGATCGGCCTTCACCTGAGCGAAAGCATAGCCTAGCAAAATGACCCTGACTACGTGCCCCTCAACACGCGTCAAAAAGATCTCGGGTAGGTGTTTGAACTATCGGACGCTACAGACAGACCGTAGACTATCCCGAGTCAAGCAGGTGGACACCCTGTACTCGAGACATCAAAAATTGATGCCAACAATATGGATCATCGAGCTTTTGTAAGTTTGAGGTGTAGGTGGCTCGGGCAATACTGATAATGCTAATGTGTGCTAAAATGAGGAATACGATGTGTGATTTAAGAATTATATGTTCTACCTTCAGGACCATTAATAAAATGAGAGGATAATGACCGATGATACTATTCAACAACTTATGAGAAGAGAATTGCCCCCGATACTCTTAGGTTGTTTGTAGTCCTAGCTTGATTAAAGTAATTAACCTGTGGACTACATTACTTTGCAAATATTTTCAAAAATGAAATATTTTTTGCATGATGAAGTAAATTTTATATGAATGAAAATTAAAATAAAAAAAAAGAAATTTATGAAGGTCCGCGATTAATCACTTGGATCAATGTTAGGACTGCCCTTCGTAGATTTTTGGGTTGGTAGCTCTCACTTAAGGTCGGGAAGCACATAGTCCAGCTCTGAGCCCTCACCTTTACTAATGTCTTACACCAAGTTTTGGTCTTTCATATGTGACCACATGTTTTCTTTTACAACCTCGTGCTTTGCCACGACTCATTTTTTTCAACTTTTTCCGTACCTGATGCTTCCATTTACTTTCCTGCAATTTATTAAATTTTTTTGCAAGTATATCATGCTTTATGACACTAATCACGCAGTGGTAGCAGAGACCCAGGTATGCGTTTATTTTATGCAATGCAATTTCATTTATTTACTTTGCGGTACTTTCTTACATGCATTTATTTACTTTACTTGCAAAACATGTATCAACACTGAAAATTACAAAACCTATTTTCAAAATTAAATAACATTTCTCAAAATAAAGCAACAAAAAAGATAATTTCATAACATGTCCTTTTGAATTTACGGGAGTTCCTCGGATGAGGTAACTCACAGTTGCTAACGAGATCTCCCCGATTTAAATGAGCTTAACAACTCATTTAGACTAAGTTAATTCAAGAGAAAATAGTGGTATCAGAATGAGAGAACCGTGAGATCCTAATCGGTGTCGCTCTAATCAATTTTAACCCCCTAATGCTTGAACAACAACAAAACCAAAAACTTGAAACACACATGGTAAAACCTCTTGAACCTTTAGACCTTAGATCTAATACTTTGACGAGGAGCTAGGAGCTAACTCCATGGACAACACTAAGAGGATGTACAGAAGAATAACTTTGAGAGAGTAAGTGGTTCTTTTAAGTTAAATAACAAGCCTAAGGACTTCAAAGTTGTTTGTCTAGTGCAACATAAGTCCTCACTTCATCTTTAGGCTTTTGCACAATCATGTTGTGTAATTTAAGCCCTAACTCATCTTAGGCTTCGAGGTTGTCGTGTGTTACAACATAAAACCTCATATCTTCCATACTATTTGTATGAATGTATCATGTGAATGTAAGCCCTAATTAATAATAATTGGTAGGATGAAACATTTAATATTATCTCTCAGAAATTGCAGCCAAATCATATGATAACTTGAGAAGTCACTGAGGTCCTCCTCAGGATCCGTGGTATGCTCTAGTTTTCTCCTTTTGGATTCCATAATAATTTTTCCAAATTTTGATTCTTTCCCATGTGACACTCTTTTGTTCGACCTTGAAAAGTTCTACCCTTTAAAATTTTTTAAGATAATATTTTCTGATCTAAATTTAGAGTTTTTTTAGGTGACATCGGTAATTTAATATGTAATTAACTATAAGGGCTTTCTCTTATAGGAAACTTTAGAATCGAGCTTAATGTAAACATGTCTAATTTGTCATATTAGATAGGGAAACTTGTCGGTCAACATAAAAGTTCACAGATCAAAATGGTTATCATAAATTCTTTAGTTTGTTTAATCGTGTCCAACTAGTAAGTGATGCGTTTATTTCTCAGGATAGATGCATTACTTATGGTGTTGTGCTCGTTTATTTAAACTATTGTCTATATGAGATCAGTTCAGTCTCATATTTTTAAAAATTAAAATATTACTTTCCAAAATTATAATATTTATATTAAATTAAATATCCACCTTCCCAAATTTGGCGACCGATAATCTCCTTTGAAAAAGGAGAGTTTTAGCATTACTTTGGAGAAGGAGAAAGCTAGCTTCATCGATGCTTGGTAGGAACAACGATCATGCAAAGAGAATGCGCTGTCAATCTTTGCGTAAGTGAAACCTATAAAAACTTTTGGAATTTCTTTTCTAGAAAGCACTTTAGGTCTAAATGATAGAGAAATTAGGGCAAGAATTTTGTGTTAAAGGAAGCTTATAGGTTAGGGATCTTTTGTTGATTTTACCTACGAATGCTTGAGTTTTTTCCCTTTAAATCCAAGCACTTTGACTTAGTTGGCTCAGGACTAAGTAGTCTCGTGATTATCCAGTAGCTTTATCTCTTAATGAATGGGTTAAAGCAACCTCAATCTAGAGAACAAGAAAAATCTATTGATTCTCATTGCATAGATCATGGAGGTTGCGTCTGTGAGAGAAATTTCACTTTTGTGAAGGTTTTCTTTCTCATGGAAAAGTCCCTTTTATATTTTTGTTGGATAATTAGAGGTAGGTTCTCCATTACATTGCATAGCTACGACTTCATTGTAACCCTAAATCCTATCCAAGGTCAATATGGCGAGTTCAAATTGTCATCAAATGCAGTGCGGTTCACTGCTTGCATGATTTGTGTGGCATCTAACATTTTGCATACTACATGTTAATTGTGTGATCACTTTAGTTTGATCGACCGATTTCTTGGGTACGATTGATCACACCGGCCCAATCAACTGATTGCTTCGGTCTGATCAGTCGACCCGGCTTGATCGATCGATTGGTTATATTCAATCGGTCATCTCAGTCCGATCGACCGATCACTTTGGTTAGATTGGACATATTTGATCAACTTTATTTAATTGGTGCATGTTTGTATGCATGTTTGCATCACATTGCTTCTCGTGTTTGCTTTTTGCAAGAATTTGCATTTGAATGAAAATCTTTTGGCCTTATGACTATGATACTTTTCATTTGCCTGTAAGCTTATTTACCTTATATGTTGTTTAGTGTTTGGCACATTTGGCTGTCTCTTTCAGAATTACTTGCAGTGCCACTTTGAGCACCCGCGCCTGCAAGTACCTCTCCCACATACTTCACCATATGTACGTGGATTGCACACTTCGTGAGGAGATGGTTCACATATAAAGTCACCTATTGCATAACTCTCTTTCACGAGAGTTGTGCCAACTCATCTCTCTACGATGCCTAGAATTTCTACATGACGGGATCCTTGGTCCCTTAAATCACACTAATAAGGACATAACCATGGAATTAAATGGTTATTGTATTGGTATTATGCCTAAAATTTCATCGAGCAATGTATCATTGGGTCAAAAGGTGAATCTATGCCTAAAAATGGCATTAGGGGGAAATCTTAATCCAAAAACCATTTGAGGAAATGGGGATAGAAGCCATTCACTCCAAATTTGAGCTGAGGAGAAGCTTTTGGTTGGGTGTGGAGAGCTCTATGAGAAGGAGAAAGCCCCACATCCTTTCATTCTTTTTTCTCAACATCTTCTTCTCGATTTTTTCTCCTCCTCCTTATATTCTTCTTCTTTCTCCATTAATTTTTTGAGGGGACTGTGAGAGAGCTCTTTTGGATAAGCTTCATAGAGGAAAAGCTTTGCTTCTTCTATGAAAAAGGAGAGCTTCATCTTCACTTTGGAGAAGGAGAAATCTAGCTTCCCCAACGAGTGGTATAAGCAAGGATCAAACAAAGAGAATGTGTCATCAATCTTTACATAGGTAAAATCTCTAAAAAACCTTGAAGTTTTCTTTCTAGAAAGCCCTTCAGGTATGGATGATAGAGATTTTAAGGCTAGGATTTTGTGTTAAGGGAATCCAATAAGTTAGGGAGCTTTTGGTTGATTTACCCCTACGAATCTTTGATTTTTTCCCTTTAAACCCTAGAACTTTGACGTAGTCGGCACGAGAACAAGTAATTCCATGATTATCTGGTGGCTTTATCTCTTGATAAATTGGTTGAAGCTGCCCTGACCTAGAGAATGAGAAAACTCTATTGATTCTCATTCTCTAAATCGCAGAGGTTGCATATGGGAGGGAAATTTCACTTTTGTGAAATTTTTCTTTCTAGTATAAAAGTTCCTTCATGTTTTTGTCGAATAATTAGATGCAGATTTTCCATTACATTGCGTAAAAAATGGTAGCTATGACTTCAACATAACCCTAGATCCTATACGATGTCGATAGAATGAGTTTGATTAGCCGTCAAATGCAGTGGGTTTCATTGCTTACATGATTTGTATTGCATTTGGCATTTTGCATATTGCAAGTTGATCATGTGATAACTTTGGTTAGATTGGTCACCCTGGCCTGTTTGACAGGTCACTTTAGTCCGATTGGCCATATTCAACAATTTTTGGCTACTAGTGAATGCTTATATGCATGTTTGCATCACATTTCTTGTTGTGTTTGCTTTTTGCATATATTTGCATGCGTATGAAAATCTTTTTGGCCTTATGCCTATAATACTTTTCATTTGCATGTAAGCTTATTTGCTTTGTATGTTATTTAACATTTGGTGCGTTTGCGTGTCTCTTTGTGCGCCCTTACTTGCGGTGTCTCTTTACTCTCCCACATACATGTCACTGTATGCACATGGATAGAAGCTTGCACACTACATGATTTGGTGGCTGACATATAAAGCCACCTATTGCAAAATTCTCTTCCACTAGAGTTATGCCACCTTATCTTCGTATAACACTGTCTAGGAGCGTCGTAGGTATCTCATGTTGTGCTTGGTACGAGTCATGCTTTCCAGCCACAGAGCTCGTGTGAGGCACAATGTGTGTTCACCTAGGTATGTGATTCTCACTTAGTAAGAATAACATTACCTAGAATATTTGACACTTAACATATTTTATGTGCTTTTCATTTGTCTTGGGTGTCTTCTACATTGATTGCATGTTTGCATGTGCTCATTTGAATGCCTCTTGGGTGAGGGCTAATTCCTTCTATTGGTATCCAATACACGATGCAAGCTCATTTGTAACATTTATCTGCTTGTTGCATGGCACCCGAGTTGGTTCCCAGGCGAGGTAAAATTCCATCTATCCAAATTTAGGAGAGGAGTGGACGTGTGTACTCACCATTTATAGTGAATTATTTCAACTGGATTGGGTCCCATAGTTTTTTCCCCTTTCAAGGATTTTGCACATAAAAAATTTGAGGCGTCTCCTCCTGCTTACTTCTCTTTAATTACCTAAGCATGTGTTGGTTTTTCATGCAATGCTAAGATGATAAATAACAATTACTCTTCCACCGTGAATCTTCTAACACACATCAATTATCATCTACTTTTACATGTTTTGTGTTCGTATCATCGCTGACATCAATCAGTGATAATAAATTGACTAATATTGCACCACCTCATTTACATAAGCATACCACTTTTTCTCACCTACGTGCTATTGTATCTTTATAAAGGCAACAAGCACATAAAGGAGATTGATGTTGGATGTCTCGTTCAAGAAAGAACATTTTAATCTACTAATTGCGTAATTGGAGAATTTTGAATTGTAAATATTGCTTTGCCAAGGTGGCACATCACCTCGAACTTTAATTGCATCAATCTTCATCACTTTTTAAATGAAATCTTTAAGAAGATAATTCGTTGAACCATCAAATTATTGCTCTATTTTCCTTTATTTGTCCAACATACTTGGCTGTCAACTTTTCATTCTATTCTTAAAATATAACAATGTTGATACTTAATTCATCTTTGAAGAATAATTGTTTAGCTCAAAACTTCACTGTTGTTAGAATGAGCCAAATTTAAAGTATAATAAAATAAGGCATGGACTATACTTGAACATATATAGTTCTAGTAATGTTTGATTTATGATTAAATCTTTATTTGTTCATGATTTGAACAATATCTGAATTATGATCAAATAATAATCAAACACAACTAGAGCTCTATCAAAATGACAAATTTATAATATGAGATTAAAACAAATAAATATAAGCTTTTCCATTTCATATAAAATCACCGATAAGCATTTTGTTTATTCAGTGTTATTGGTGTGTAATCTTATTTTGCTGAGTGGAGAATTCTATAATAAAAATATGACAACAATAATAGAGAATGCCAATGTGTAGATGTTGTTGTTGGGAATCATTCTACTTATACAACGAAGATATAAGAGTAGCGATGATCATTTTTAATTTGAAATGAACTGTCAAAAATGTTTCTCCAACAATAAAGTGCTAAGCATATTTAATTGAGATTGAATTT
This sequence comes from Phalaenopsis hybrid cultivar, assembly GCA_002079205.1. Classification (NCBI taxonomy): domain Eukaryota; kingdom Viridiplantae; phylum Streptophyta; class Magnoliopsida; order Asparagales; family Orchidaceae; genus Phalaenopsis; species Phalaenopsis hybrid cultivar. The sequence goes on along the minus strand of JXCR01147868.1, from coordinate 96,142 downwards.
CTATTTATTGTTGAGGATAATACAAAATTATATATATTGATACACCAACAATAACTTTTTCAATTCTAGCATGAATCTCGAGGCATATCATGAATCTAGAGACAATCTTTTGAACAAAAAATGTTTAGACTTTGATTAAGTGTCATTCAGAGCTCCGATTTCAACAAAATTATAGTTAAACTGAAAAACTCGACTAGAAGCATCCAATGTTAACAAATTAGTCTAATTCAAACAAAATATAGTCCAAATCATTTGGAAAGTTAAATGTATACCAAATTTGGCGAACTTATAGTCGAATGGACGTCTTGACAGAAAAAATCTAACGAGCACACGATCGCTCAATTCAGACATCGTTAAAGCACTCAAATGTCCCTCAAACGACATTTAATTGGCGGAAGCTATCAGGGCCTTCCGATCAAAGTGGTTAATTTTCCTTCATTAATTGCAACTGTGACTTTATAAATAGAGTCTCACCCCTCTCAAGAGAGGGAGAAAACTTGATTGCTTGAGAAAGAGCTTGGAGTTTTGAAAAGGAGCCGAGGTTCAGAATCTCTCCTATCGTCGCTGACCACCGCCGACCGTCGACCACCCTTTTGTCGGCCATTACCGATCGCTATCGGTCGTTGTCTGTTTCTTGCAATAAGTTTATCTGCACGTCGACATAGTAAGTTGGGAGACATTGTAATCCTCTCCCGCTTGTGGGACAAGAGACTACTTGTAATATTCAGTCATAGTGGATTCTTTTAGTTGAGTCAGATCCTGTGGTTTTTCCCTTTACAAGTTTTCACTTAACAACTTCTGGTGTCATTACTAGTTATTTTTTCTTCTTCTAAGTGTGTGCTAAATCTTTGTACCATGCTAATACAATAATACATTACTCTAATGCCGCAAATTTTCAAATACACATCATATATATATGTATGGATACATACATATATATATGTATGTATGCATACATATATATATATATGTATGGATGCATACATATATATATATGTATGGATGCATACATATATATATGTANTATATATATACATATATATATATATACATATAGATATATACATATATACATATATACATATATATACATATATACATATATACAGATATACATATATACATCTATACACATAGATATATCCATCTATACACATATAGATATATACATCTATACACATTTATATATACATCTATATACATCTATATACATCTATATATACATCTATATACATCTATATATACATCTATATACATATATATACATCTATATACATATATATACATATATATATATATAT
>JXCR01147868.1:44975-83693 GCA_002079205.1 Phalaenopsis hybrid cultivar | reverse complement strand
ATATATATATATATATATATATATATTCGTAATCATTTTTTTATAAATGGACACTAATTTAAAATGTTAAATATATTATTTTGTGAAGAACAAAATTAATATTTTTAATATATCAATATTGCTATTTGTTCAAATTTTTATTGACAAACATTAATTTAAAAATAAAACAAAATCTTAATGTGTTTGTCCAACTCCTTTCAATATTTTTACCTTATTTATAATTCTAATAACTTTTAAAATGTCTATCATCCAATTTTTATACATAGTACCTGAACTTTCTTACATTTATATCACCAAAAATGTTTATATCACATATAAAAATCATTGTTTTAACTTTTAATAAATAGCATATACCCTCCCATGAATAAATAAGATGATATATATTTGAAAAAATTGAATTTACAGTGTTAAATATGTAACATAAGAATTGAGTGGTATGTATGTAAATCTTAATATAAAAAATTATATAACAATATATTATTTTTCATCATTTATTGATTGAATGATTTTAGATACTTACTAAAGTATTTTATTAAAATATTGAAGAGCAATTCACCATATAATAAACAACTTTTATGTACCGAACTAAACATATTTTTGAACCAGTGATTAAAATGAACAAAAAAATAATCCTTGTTTTAATGAAGAATCAAATTCGCGTTCTGTCACCATCCAACTCCCTCGTGAGCGAGAAAAATTGCTGCGCTGCGTACGTTAGAAATGTTATTTAGAAGTTATTAGGGGTTATATCCGTGTTATACTCTTGTAAATTTTCTGTAACATATCTATAACTTATCTATACTTCTAATATATTCTAGTAAGTATCACATTTCTATTTTCATATATTTGTATTGACAAGGTAATAACCCGCCGTTAGGGCTGTCAAAAAAGCTTGTTGTTCGCGAACAATTCGTGTTCGTCAATGAGTTTGTGTTCGATTTGTTCGATAAGTAGACAAGACGAACATGAACAAATTTTTTTTGGTTCGTCAATGAGTTCGTGTTCGATTCGTTCGATAAGTAAATGAGACGAACATGAACAAACTTTTTTCGTTCATTAGTTAAATGAACCAAACACGAACAATGATGCGTTCGTTCGTGTTCGAATCGTTATTGTTCAAAATATAAAATAATTTAAAATAATTATATATTAAAAATTTATGATATTCAAAAAACTAAATTTTATAAATTATAATATATAGTAAAATAACAATAATTATATATTAATATACTATATTAGTAATATCATGATATATATATATATATATTAATATTAGGGATGTCGAATTGGCATGTTGTTCGCGAATAGCTCGCGTTCAACTCGTGTTCGGCTTGTTCGTTAAGAAACGAACATGAACAGTAATTTCACGAATAATTTCAAACACGAACTTATTTCAAACAAACTAAATTTCAAACTAATCGAACACGAACACAAGCTCAATTTAATTTATTCGTGTTCTGTAGTTTACTCCGCTACCCGCAGTGGGATATAACCCTAGTACCCTCTAAATAAATAAGCTCGTGAGATACAGTGCGCAGTTCTGGTTCTGATATCCGATCCTTTATCCTGTAAACCTCGCCGGCCTGTATCTCTCCTATGTTATGGCCTTTACAGGAATGGAAATCCGAAGCAAAGATGGAGACAGCTAGGTCCTATTCCCATCACGGAGCGCGGTGGACAGTCCGACTTTTGCCCTGGCAATGAAGAGATAGTGCGGGGGGAAATTCTTTAAACCGATTTTGGAGAGTTGCATTATGATGCTCTGATTCATTTTCAGAACAGCAGATTAACAACGCTCCTGGTCATCAGTGAGGTGATGGAGTCGGGTGTATTTCCGGTGAGGATCACCAATGTCGTTGGTAGGCGTTTCGGAACCTGTTATGCAACCGCATTATTTTGTTTCCGCTATCTTAGATATAATTTGAGCTGCGATTAAATTGCTGCTATTCATGTTCTGGTTTGGGTTGTAGTGGAGCGTTATAGTTTTTATACCTCTTTCAATGATACTAGCTAACTGGTAACAAGGATGTGATCAGATTTTCTATATGCAATATAATACATACATACAACTATAAACAGTACTATGTATGCATTCAACATATGTATCCGTCATTGTTTGTCTGGACTGTGGAGATTTACTAGAAGCTTAGAAGCTTGTGGATGCCCTGCTTCTTATCCAAGTCCTTACCCTAGATCTCTCCCCACATTCTGTTAGAAATTCATGTTTGAACTTTATGACACAAATTTCAAAAAATACATAATAGTCACGATATTTTAAATCCATAATTTTTAGATATCCATAATAAAGTAACATATACATGTATTAATGATGATAAGATTTTGTCTTGAAGAAATTTGATCTTGAAGAGATGAAGTTTCTCTCTCTAATCTCTTGAAATTTTCTGTACTTTCTGATGAAGTTAAATGTACGAGGTGTGTTAGGAAGAGAAAAGACTCATTCTCTAAATCGTGTTCTATTTAACCACCATCCATCAGAGGGTTACAAACCAGTAGGATTTATGATAATTTAATAAATTAATTGATTTTTTTATTATTAAAATCAATGACATAAGTTAGTAGCCCTTATTTATTTTAGGGATTACATGAGTTATAAAATTAATAACATAAGTTATGACATAAGTTATGAGTTAAGATAATTAATAACCTAAGTTATCATGAGTTACAAAAATAAATATCATAATTTATCATAAGTTATGACATAAATTATGAGTTAAGAAAATTAATAACTTAACTTAAGTTATCAAAATAAATATTATAAGTTGTCATAAGTTATGACATAAGTTATGAGTTAAGAAAATAAATAATTTTAGTTTTCAAAATAAATATCATAAGTTGTTATAATTTATGACATAAGTTATGTGTTAAGAAAATAAATAACTTAACTTATTAAAATAAATCTTTTAAGCTATTAAAATAAATATGAGCCATAAATAAAATATAACATTTGTTCTCTTGACTCACTTAATTTTAATAATGCATAACATACTGTACAAAATATAAGATAAATACTTCTTTATATTGGCTAATCATAAATTATTTAATAAGTATGAAATTAATATGAATTATGATGGTTGTGATCAATTTATTGACACAGTCTCTTCCATGTATCACAATATCAATTATTTACTTAGCATATCGAAAATTAGCATCATGGTCCCATAATGTCTATTAAAAGACAAATCTTGTTGAACGTCATGCAACATAAAGTGTACACTAACGATAGGAACAAGATTTATAAATATCAGAAACAAGAAAAATTGAATCCAAAGTGTCAAAATACAAAAAACATAAAACTAATAAAGGGTTTTGGTAATGTCCATTCTCATGACATGTTTGTTAAATATTTTTGGTGGCAACTCTTTCGTCAACCCTTTAGTCAAAGGATCTGCAATCATGAGATTGGTACTAATATGCTCAATTTACACCATATATTTTTTAACTTATTTAACGATAACATATTTTAATTCCATGTGTTTAACACCTTTAGAATATTTGTCGTTTTTTGGAAAAGAAGACTGCTGCGAAGTTATCACAATAAATTTTCAGCAGCTTGACAATATTGTCGATAATTCCAAGTTCTAAAATAAAATTCCGCAATCATAAACCCTGAATTGTAGCTTCAAAGCAAGTCACAAATTCAGCTTCAAAGTGGAAGCAACTGTGAAAGTCTGCTTCGCACTTTTCCATGAGATTGCTCCTTCAGCCAAAATGAACAGATAGCCAAATGTTGATTTTCTGGTATCAATGCATCTAACAAAATTTGAATCTGAATATTCTATTACTTTAAGAACTTTAGATCTTCTATAAGTGAGCATGTGGTCCTTTTATTCCTTGTAGATACCTCAAAATTTTTTTTGCAGCTTTCCAATGATCTATTCTTGGATTACTATGATATTTGTCCAACATCTCGACAACAAAACTAATGTCTGGTCTGATACAAGTCTGAGCATACATTAAACTTTCAACAATAGATGCATAAAAAATTTTTTCCATTTGTTTACGTTCCAAATCATTCTTTGGACACTACATAAAGTTTAATTTATCTCTTTTTTTAATTGGAGCAATACTTGCTGAGCACCATTCCATATTGAATCTCTTAAGAACTATTTTGATATGTGTTTTCTGAGACAACCCTAACAATCTTTGTGATCTATCACGAAATATTTCAATTCCAATGATATATGATGTCTCGCTCATATCTTTCATCTTAAAGTTCTTAAAGAGAAAATTCTTAGCTTCATATAATAAGCCAAGATCATTAGTAGCCAACAAAATGTCATCAACATATATAATGACAAATATGATTTTGCTCTCACTGACCTTTAGATATATACACCGATCAACAATATTTTTCTTTAATCTAAATGACGTGATGATATCATTGAACTTAAGATACCATTGTCGTGAGGCTTGCTTAAGTCCCTATATTTATTTCTTAAGTTTACACACCATGAGATCCTTTCCTTCAACCAAAAATTCTTCAGGTTGACTCATGTAGACCTCTTCATCTAAATTCCCATTTAGAAAGACAATTTTTACATATATTTGGTGTAACTCTAAATCATAATGAGCTACTAGTGTCATGATAAATTTAAATGAATCTTTCTAGAAAATGGAGAAAATGTTTCTTTATAGTCGATGTTGAGTGAAACATTTAACAACAAGTCTAACTTTATATAGTTCAATATTGTCATTCGAGTCGCGCTTAGTCTTAAAGTCTCATTTACACCTAACTCATTTATAACCTTCAGACAATTCAACGATTTCCTAGACTTTATTGTGATCCATCGATTTCAACTAATCTTTCATTACATCTAATCATTTAGAAGAATTTGTACTTTTTATGGCCTGTGAAAATGAAATTGGATCTTCATTGACTCCTAAGTCAAATTTAGATTCGTGTAGATAAACCACACAATTATTGAAAATAACAGACCATTTTTGTCGTTGAGACTTTCTAGGTACTACTTTTTTTGGTTCATCTAATGTATGTTCATTAGTGACATTTTCATTGTGGGGGTATTTAATCATTTATTTGCTATTCTTGTAAGTTGTCAAACTGTTCAACAACTGTAGAAGTAACAACCTGAAAAGAAATTTTTGGTAAAAGAACTTGAACTCTAATTTATTGGATCTTTATTTTATGTGGTTCCAAACTCCCACTAACTTCGCCATTTTCAATGAACTTGACATTTCCAGCTTCAATAATTCTTGTACTGTGGTTAGGACAATAAAACCTATACTCTTTAGATTTTTCTGGATAACCAATGAAGAAACAACTGGTTGTTCTTGAGTTAAGTTTTTTTCATGTGGATTATATAACCTTATTTCCATTGAACAACTCCAAACACGCATGTGCCTTAAGCTAGGTTTTCTTTCTGTCCACAATTCAAAAGGAGTCTTTAAAACTGTCTTACTAGTAATTTTGTTTAACAAATATGCAACGGTCTTTAAAACATGCATCCACAATGATAAGGGTAAAGAAAACTTACTCATCATGCTCCTAACCATTTCCATTAGAGTACAATTTCGCCTTTTTGTAACACCATTTTGTTGTGGTGTTCCTGACATAATGTATTGAGCACATATGCCATTAGTTTGAAGAAATTTAGCAAATGGATCTGGACATTATCCATATTCATTGTAAGTTCCATAATATTCATCGCCTCTATCAAACCTGATAATTTTAACTTTTCTGTCTAATTATCTCTCAACCTCAGTTATATATGCCTTTAAAGCATCTATTGTTTGAGATTTTGATGCAATAAGTAGACATACTTATACGTGAAAAATCATCAATAAATGTGATAAAATATTTTTCTCCACTAAAAGATGAAACATTAAAAGGTCCACAAATATCAGTGTGTATAATTTTAAAGAGTTGTGTGCTTCTTGTGGCGGCTTTCTTAAGTCTGTGATTTGTGTGCTTTCCTTTAATATAATTCACACAGATGTCAAGATCAGTAAAATCCAATTTGTTAAGAATTTGTTTATTTACTAATCTTTCAATTCTTTCTTCAGATATATGACCCAAATATTTATATCACAACTAAACTGAACTTTCATTCATAAAACCACGTTTAGTACAAATATTTAGAGGCAAAGTCATCAAAGTCTCAGAAAAAAAAGTTATCAAGTTTAAGCTTATATAGATCATCACAAAGAATACCAGAACTTATGAGATGATTATGTTTAAACAAACTGAAACAGTCATTTACAAATTTAAAGGAGTATCCAATAGAATTAAGTTTATACAATGAAATCAAATTACGAGAAACAGAAGGGACATAAAGTGTTTGAAAAATGTCTAAATGACGTCCAGTATATAAAATCAACCGATAGTTCCAATAACTTCAACTGACGCTTTGACTCGGTTTCCCATGAAGATAAACTTTTCATTTGGGTTGTAAGGAATCTCTTTCTTTTCGAACCAGTTTTTGTCTTTTGACACTCATTTTGATAGTGTTCATACTTTCTGTAAAAGTGACTTAATTTCTTTATGCTTCTCTTTGTGAATTGGGGCAGAAGACACATTAATCTTTAGTGGTCCTTGCTTGCCCTTTCCATTCTTCTTTCCATTATTCTTTGAAGCTCTTCTTTGGTGACCCATGAGATTAATAAAGTGATTTGTTCATTTCCTAAGTCTTGCTTCTTCTTGAATGAGTATACATTGTAGTTCATTCAGATTCTACTTATCTTTCATAGTGTTATAGTTCATATAAAATGGACCATAATTAGGAGGCAAAGAGTTAATAATAAATTGCACAAAGAAATTTTTATTCACTTTCATTCCCAAGGTCTTAAGTTTTGCTGCTATGTTCGTCATTTCAACGACATGCTTATGCATAATACATGAACCATCAAATTTCATGTTGGTTAATGTACTCAATAATGTCCGAGCAAGAGACTTATCAGCAGAGTCAGACTGAGAACAATTCTCAACAAATTTCATAAATTCTTTAGCACTTTCAGTGTTAGAAAATGTACAATTTATGTTGTTTGCTACAGTCATTCACATAAACATTAAGTTTAATTAGTTTGATTTTTCCCAAGTTTTATAGAAAGATATTTGCTCAATACTGTTAGAATCAGTAAGAGCAGGGGGGTTTTCAGTCAGGAGTGTCAAATCAAAGTCCAAAACACCAAGGTGAAACTGGACTTGCTTACGCCATTAAAAGAAATTAAGCCCATTGAAAGTTTAAACAGATGTAACTTGCGAATGAAGAGAAACAGGAGTAGTTACTGCAAATAAATAAAACATGCTCGTACGTTAATGCTTCGAACATTAAACTTACATAAATATTCATATAAAATCAGATTAATCATAATAATAATAATGTATTGAAATCTCCTTTGGGTGATATAACAATACACGATAATAATCATAATTGATGCTTGACTTAAATTTAATATAATTAGTAATTATTTATACTCAAATTTATGTCTATTATCTTTGGATATATAAACATATGATCAACCTTTGGGCGATGTAGAAGTATTTTATAATCAATGAATTTTAATATTTTCGTAATGAGAGATTAAATTATTTTATAACAAGTATCACATATTCGTGAGTAATTAAATTTATTTAAATAGACGTCTATTACACTTATTAATTTGGTCACTTTGGTGGCTAACAAATTAAACATAACATATACATCAAATAAATAATAACGTCAATCACATCAATTTATTTTAGTATTAGTGATCTAATTCAAGATCTAATTCACAACGGAAATTTAATACAATTAACATAAATAAAATTATATAAAAAATCATAAATTTAGTAATCAAGTCTCTGATACCACACGTTAGAAATTCATGTTTGAACTTTATGACACAAATTCCCAAAAATACATAATAACCAACATATTTTAAATTCATGATTTTTACATATCTATAATAAAGAAACAAATACCTGTATTCATGATGATAAGATTTTGTCTTGAAGAAATTTGATCTTGAAGAGATGAAGTTTCTCTCTCTAATCCCTTGAAACTTTCTGTACAATCTGATGAAGGAAAATGTACGGGGTGTGTTCGGAAGAGAGATGACTCATTCTCTAAATCATGCTCTATTTAACCATCATTCATCAAGGGAGTCACAAACCAATAGGATTTATGATAATTTAATAAATTAATTAATTTTTTATTATTAAAATCAATGACATAAGTTAGTAACTCTTATTCATTTTAGGGATTACATGAGTTATAAAATTAATATCATAAGTTATTATAAGTTATGACATAAGTTATAAGTTAAGATAATTAATAACTTAAGTTATCTATGGTTACAAAAATAAATATCATAAGTTATCATAAGTTATGACATAAGTTATGAGTTAAGAAAATCAATAACTTAAGTTATCAAAATAAATATCATAAGTTGTCATAAGTTATGACATAAGTTATGAGTTAAGAAAATAACTAACTAAGTTATCAAAATAAATATTATAAGTTGTCATAATTTATGACATAAGTTATGAGTTAAGAAAATAAATAATTTAAGTTATCAAAATAAATCTCATAAGTTATTAAAACAAATGTGGGTCATAAATAAAATATAACACATTCATCAAATTTAGTTGTCATGGTTCATCCGAAAATTAGTTATTGTACTAGTGGAGGTTGAGTTTTGAGATCTTTTTTTCATAAATTATAAGTTGGTCGGCTGAGGTTAATTACAAGCCATGAGCTATGTTGTTCATACCTAGAAGATTCTGGTTGTCGCCCATTCAGATTGTACAATCTGGGTGGCTTTCTTAGTGATGAACTTCATATATGGAAACATAGCTTACAACTAGTAGAAGATCAGATGCAATGATATACAATCTCAGCTTACGAGTATCATATTGGCATTTAGTATATATAGGCAGAGTTAGTTATATAAGGGAATCTGCCATACTGGTGGAGAGTGAGGGGATCAGATATTCAGTTATGTAGGTGTTGATATAGGCGCTGAAATAACGATTTGGGAATCACAATAACTATATGAAGAAGGTTGTTATGACACCTCGAACTTACTATCCCTCGGTCGGATGGTAAGTTTGTCTCTGAGTTTTAGGAATGTAATCGTGGGCAAGGCTTTTGTAAGAATGTATGCAATTTGATCCAGTGTAGTGATATGCTGTCTGTTATAATTTTCATTCCAATTTGATCCCTAAAAAACGGTGGCCTACTTCAATGTGTTTATTACATGCGTGAAGGATGGGATTATTTGCCAAGGCAATTGCGGAGATGTTCTCACTGTGAATTGTGGTTGGTGACATAACAAAGATTTGGAATTAAGCTGAGAGCCTTCGGAGCCATATGACTTTAGTAGCTACCAAGGAGAGCTCCATCAATGACTTGGCTACCGTTTGTTATATTTTAGTATTCCATGAGATGCGGTTGCCTGATGTTGATCTTCTAGTGATGGGATCACAAGCCCAATCTGAAACAGAATAAGTTTGTAGTGTGGAAGATCCTTGGGTAAACGAAATGCATTGAGTTAGTAGTATTTCTGAGATACCTGAGAATGTGTTTGATTAGATAAAAGTGACCTTCGGTGGGAGTCTACATCTATTGGCGGAATTGGTTAATTGCAAAAGCTACGTCAAGCCTTGTAACGGCTAAGTATTGTAGAGAGCTTGCTAGACTCTTGTATGATGAAGGATCTGCTATGGTTTGCTGCAGCGATGCATCTGATGGTTGTTTGGAAGAGCAGGGAGTAAGAACAGGTTTGTAGCTTTGAAACCCTGTGTTTTGAAGTATATCCGTAATATATGTTGTTTGTCTTAGGCGCACACCTGATTTGTTGTAACAAACTTGAATGCCTAGAAAGTTGGAAATACAATTTACTTATTTCATGTGGAATCTATCATGGAGTGTTTGTATGAGGGTTGTGATAGCAGTTCAATTATTCCCTTTTATGAGTATATCATCCAAGCAGATGAGATGATAGCAGTTGTCTTTGTGGTAGATGAGTAAGGAAGGATCTGATTTACTGAGAGTGAAGCTTTACTGTTGAGATCAGAGGAGAAAGTGGAATACCATAGGCTGGGAGCTTGCTTTAGTCCATAGAGAGTCTTCCTGAACCTGCATACATGTAGTGGTGAGCATTCGGTTGGTTTGGATGAATCAATTTGCAAATTGGTCAAATTGATTGCAACCGAAATTCAAAATCTGAAAAGTCAAACCAATCAAAATTTGGATAAGACCAAATTGACTGAACCAAAATTTAATTCAGCTTAAAAGGTTAAAATGATAGTATTTTTAATGAAATATGACAGATTTAGTTGTTATAAATATAAAAAGTAGAGTTTAGCTATTAGATATTAAATACATAGGAACTGGGGGGTATGTATGTTAGTGCCCTTAAAATATAATAAGAAGTTTTAATTAAATTTTGGTTTTGCTGTTTATTCAATTAAATGAAAATTCAAACATAACCAATAATAAAAAATCGAATATTAAGGTTTTAAAAAAAATCAAACTATATTCTTGAAACCGAACCGAATCAACCAATCTTATTCAGTTTGGATCGATTTTTTTTTACCAAAAAATGCACACCCTTACGTACATGGTGTGGATATTGGACGTCTTGGAATTCCTGAGGTTGGGACATGTAGATTTCATCATCTAAGGTGCCATGTAAGAAGGCAATTGACACATCTAATTATAGAACATTTCAGTGGTTATTGGGAGTTATGATCAGCAAAATTCTGATACTAGGCATTTTTGCTTCAGGGCTAAAGATCTCATGATAATTGATTATGTATTATTGTTTGAAGCCTTGAGTCACTATCTAGACTTTGTGTTTGGCTATGGTATCATCATAATGTAGTTTGGTCTTGTAAGTCCATTTGCAACCAATTATAATATGATTTGATGGAGGGGGAACCAATTCTCAGGTGCCTTACTATTTAAGAGCTGAGAATTCTTGTGACATGGCTGTTCTCCATTAAGATATTGCCATAGGTTGAGTGAAGCTAGATGGATCCGGTACAAGTATGCTCTGAAGGTGAATATCAAAGATTGGTTTGGATTGGAGATGACTTGCCTGTAATCTAGTTTTCATGGGGCATTTGATGAGGATGGTGGTCTATTGGAGGTTGCAGAGGTACGGATGTGGATGTTGAGTTGTTTTTTGGAGGGACTGTAGTGGTGGTAATGGGAGTTGAAGGTGTTGGACGATTGTCTTGTGGGTAAGATCTATATCCCTTATGATGTGTGCAGTACCAAGGAATATGTATAGTGTTATTTTTTGTGATAGTTTGTTGATAAGGAAAGGGTGTTGCCAGAGGTAGCAGGAGGTTCAAATATGCGGAGATGTGAGATATTGAGAATTTTGTTGTGGAGCAGCTGAAAGGTGACGTTTTGGCCGTATTTTTGGATTGCATTATTTGTTACATAGCCAGTTCTTTGAGCCACATCAGCTCAAAATTCATGTGGAAGATGAGCAGCTAGAAGTAGTGTTTGAGTTGTTTCAACGATGTGACGTTGTTCCTTTTGGCTACACCGCTTGGTTCAAGTGTATAGGCGCAGCTTATTTGATGGTGAATTTCATGGGTTATGAGATGGGCTATAATTATCTTGAATAACTTGTACTCAGCCTTAGGTCCACTAAACATTCATAAAGAAGTGTCTATTTTACTAGGATCCATCATGTAGTAACCCAAGAATATGCTACATCTAAAGAAATGGGATCGCACCTAAATTAGGCGTAGACTAGGAGTGCTAAAGAAAAACTCTACTCATAAAGCTTGGTTCAGACAAGAGACAAGAGAAAGCTCATTTAACCTACATCCAGCATCAAGTTGATGTCATTATCAAGGTCATTAGATTATTTTATATGCATGATTTCTATTTAGAAAACAAGTTCTATCAAGGCGTCGAATCCTTTCATCATCAACGCTAATTTTTTTACATTTCCTCAATTAGTTTTTTATTTTCTCTTTCCATTTGGCTAAAGATCTCCCTTTTACCACGATGAGCTACTTAGTTTTAGTTTCATATCCTTTTATTATTCTCAAATTAACTATTCACAAAATTACTATTATCCTTTAACATTTAAAATATATGTTAAGTTGGAAGATTTTTTTCTCACTTATCCAGCTCTTTTCTCTCTCCTCTAACAGCCCTCCACAAAACCTATCTATTCTCTTTATATAATGTTCATATAATTAGCACTATTCAACTTCAATTCAAGTCCCTAACAACTGTCTTTTTTTCTAAATTTTCCCCTTGACTTCCTTTAAGAAGCCTTTAAATTTTAAATCTATCCTCATCTGAAACTTATTCAATACAAAAAAAAAAAACTGAAACAAATGAGCTTAAACCCAACATAAACCCAAATCAAAGTCAAATTCCACCCAACCAGCCACATTTTCCCATCCCGTGGTTGTGCAGAAACAAATTATTGTTTTGTGATTATTTGAATTATTTTGTGGAAAATTTTTTCCATTAGTTTCTCACATAGCATGCATCTCAGGGCTTCTGAACAATAACCAAGGTGTTCTTTTGAGAAAGAAAATGTGAACAAAAAGAAAAGAAAGGAATAGAAAGCATATGGCATCCAATTTGTTTTGCTCTAAGAATTCAGATCTTCCACAAAACTTTGTTCCTTTACGATCACTTTATCTTCTTATCTGTTGTAGACGACCCGTAGCTAATTAAAAATATTTTTATTTCAGATTTATTAACACCATGGCTTTCTAGTCTGTAATGTTTTGTTGCTTGGAGAATTAATGCGTCTTTATTTTGTAATGGAGGTTTGGATTATTTTATAACCTTTAGATTTCAGTATTTTGTTAGGATTATTATAATATATATTATTAAATATTATTAAATTTTTTAATATTATGTTTGTAATTTATTATTAGTTATTACTTTTTTTCTTCTGTAAATAAGGAAATTATGACTAACGTAAGATAAATTCATGATATGAAAAATTCTTATGGTAGATGTGGACGCTCTCATCTATTTTGCGATTTTGATACTTGATTGCTCATGTTTTTTTATTCATCTGTTATTAGTAATAGTTTTTATCATATCCCCTCATCTTCAGTACCTGGATTACTGATTCATATCCCTTCAAGGATTACTGGTTAGTAGCAATTATCGTTTTCATTTATATATATGAAAAAAAAAAATGCCTGTTTTCTTTATCCAGACCAAGTCTTTAAAGCCTAAAAATTGTAGGATATATTGATCAAAGGAAGCGAAGGCATGTTAATCTTAAGAAATTGAATAAATGGTAACAGTCATCTCTAAAATGTTAATCAACTCATAGTGCTACGCTGTTTTTATTTTTCATACTTATTTTAAAAACTGTGCTGAGAACTTGGAAGTCTTACAAGGCATCAACTTCTCAGTATATATAGGCTTAAGGAAAGGGGTCTCATAAAAGGAATATCATCTTCTGTAGATACCATTTGCTTGACGATTCATGATATTTGTAAAATGGGTGCGTTGTTGCTCCTGATGAATTGTCATTAAGAAAATATCACCAATTGAAGGATTAGAGGGAACAAGCATGGCCGAGACACATTTTAAGTTTTCATTTGAAGTCACAATTTTATCTAACATACTTTGCATTTTCTACTTGTACATGCCTAAACCATCTAAGCTTCTTTCTAACATAATTATTTATAAATAGATTATTTCTACTTTAGTCACATATTCATCTTAATTCTTAACACACTCGCTTTCAAATATTCCTCTAGTATTATAACTCAAACTTGAAGCTTAATCTTTAGTTTTTCTCTATCAATCTTTCTTGTTAGGATGGTGGAAGTGGAACATGCCCAGAGTTAAACCCAACTTATTAATGAATGCTCACTTTATCAACTAAAAAATTTAAGCTAAAAATGCCCACAAATAGTCTCCTATCAACTGTTATTTTACTCTCCTTATGAGATTATAATTCTCAACGCTCATGTCCATCTTCACAGCATTGGAGCTTCATTATCTAATGATTACTTTTTTCCTTTTTTTTTTAATGGTGTTCACATATATACCACACAAGTATTTATATATCTAACACCTTAACTGTCATACTTTCATGCATAACACTCTAATCATTAATATCACATAAAAAATGTCACTACTATAACCTTTTTAAAAGTGAAGCACACCTTTTCATGCATTGGTTCCTGACACCAATGTTTTATAACTGTAAATTTCATATTTTAGGTGTTAGATATGTAAATACAAAGGAATTGTGTGGTATGCATGTAAATTATCCCTTTTCTTAATATGAACCTAATTTCTAACAAATTCAAACTACACAAAAGGCTTTTGATCTCTTGGTATGCTCATATAGGATCCAAATGTTTTCTTTCATTTTTTGAAGATGTTAGTTTCATGTCATTCACATACATATGTAGCAGACAATTCTCATGTATTTATATTTCTCACATCTAAAATTTCATATTTAATTACGTACATAACATTTTGTTGTTTTAAACCTATGCATAAAATGATGTATTTTACTTCTAAAAAGTGTTAATAGTGTTATTTTTGATATGATATTATAGATGTTATGCGAAAAAAAAATGAAAACGTAGAAATTCACTCAGGAGCAGTTAAACACACAATATTAACGTGATTGTGATACTAATTGTTATGCGAAAATAATGTGAAAACATAAAAATTCTCATAACAACAATCAAACACAAAAGATTTATGTATTTTGGTGTTAGGTTGATTCACCTACATCAACGGGGAGGGAGATTCCACTAGCATCAGATGGGGAGAAAAAAAATAGCTTGTGATTACAACTTCTACATTTCTCACCATACCTCTCTCATGAACTCTTAGTTTTTTTATAGAGGAGGATTATGACATACAAGTAAATAAAATCAAAAAATTAAATTACCCCTAATTACAATAAAAGTGATAAATGTAACAATCTCTACCCATCCCTTACTTCTAAATAAGTGGGAGAGGATCGAATGAGCTCCAAACACTAAGATGCACCAGGATGGTTGCCTACTTACTTTCCTCTGATCAAGCCTTGCATAGTTCTTCAAAATGGCCAACTGGGCAATCAATCCTGAACTCAGATGTTCACCAAACTCCTGCAGTAGGTGAATTTCTGGACTGGTAGTATCTTTGTGAGCATGTCTGTTGGATTATCTTTCGTATCTATTTTTTTCAACAAAGCCTTGTTGTCATTAATCAAGTCTCAAATAAAGTGGCATCTCACTATGCTTGGTACGAGCATGATTAATTGGATTTATGACCAAGAATATTACACCCTATCTGTCACAAAATACCATCAGAGACTCCTGATCAACTCCCAAGTCATCAAATAGACTCTACATCCATATCGCTTTCTTCATCGTCTTCATGATTGTTCTGTACTCAGCATCCTTAGTAGACAAAGCAACAATAAACTAAAAAATCGACCTCCAACTAACTGGACCTCCTGTTAATATGAATAAATGATTAGTCGTAAAACTTCATCTATCCATTTAACATGCATAGCCTGAGTTAGTGTAGCATACACACAAATCTGTAATTGATGACTGTCACTCAAATACCAAGTCAACATCAACTGTACTCTTCAGATAACTCATAATACCCTTCACAGTTTGTTAATGTTTCCTTTCTGGTTTATGTATGAACCTGCTCGCAACACCAATTGCTTGTGTAATGTCTAGTTTAATACAAATCATGACATACACATATTGCACTTGCATAAGAAACTGATCACCATATCAACCTCAATCTGAGTAGCATATGCAATCAACATTTAGAAGCAACAACTTCTTGAAATATATATATTAATCATACTGACTCCTGTGTACTCCTGTTCCTCATGAACTAATCAAATTTTTATACCACTTTCGTAGCGATTGCTTCAATCCATACAAAGATTTGTTCAATTTGCAAATCAAGACTGTTGAAGCCCTATACCCAGGCAACTGCAACATGTAGATCTCTTGCAATTCTCTTTGTAGGAATGCAATCTTCACATCGAGTTGTTTCAATATCAGACCATGTTGTGCTACAAGTGCTAAAATAATACGGATTGGGGGATGTTTGACCATTAGAGAGACCACCTTGTCATAATCAATCCCTTCTCGTTGCGTAAAGCCTTTTGCCACTAATCTTGTCTTGTCTTGCACATCAACTCCATGAGATCCCTCATTCTTCGCATACACTCATTTGCACCAGATGGCTTTCCTTTTTGGAAAAAGCTTCACCAACCTTCAAGTACCATTCTTTCGAAGTGACTCCATCTCTTCATCCATTGAGGCCCTCCAAAGATGACAACCTGGGATTTTCACCACTTCTTTATAATGATCAGGAATTTTTATCTCCATGTCTGAAAGCGCAAATGCAATGTGATCATTCAACCAAGCTGGTTTTGTGACATTCAACATTTTCTTTCACCTCCTTCTAAGCATTATCAACAGATGCCTTTTGAGCTGCAACTGGATCAGGTTTCTGAGTCAGAGTGGATGAACTCTATGGAATAAATGAAGTTGCATCCAACTCCAACTTATGCTGCTTATCTATGGTCCTAGTAGAACTCTCCACCTATTTTGAGTCTTGATTTTTCAACAAGCTTGCCTCATCGAATGTAACATCCTTGCTAATAACAATCTTTGTTTCTGACTGATCATATAGTTTAAAGCCACTGACTCCATGCCTGAAGCTAAGAAAGATTGTCTTCTTTTCTAGTGGTCTAGTTTATTATTCTACATGTGGTAGTAAAATGGATACTCAAACACTCTCATGTGCTCATAATCTCGAGCAGGATGTCCTGATCATATCTCCTTTGGAGTCTTCTTCCCAATAGCTGCGAAAGATAGACAGTTCACAAAGTGACAAACATATTTAATGGCTTTTGTCCAATAAACTCTATCAAACCCAACATTGAATAACATACACCGAATTTTCTCCACCAAATTTTGGTCCATTCTCTTTGTCACCCTATTCTATTGTGATATCTCTCGAACATTAAAGTGGTGCTCTATCACAGCTCTTCGACGCTCTTACAATAACACATCTGAACTGTATTCACCTTCATTGTTTGATTTGATACACCAGATCTTTTTACCAGTTCAAGTCTCAATCCACTTTTTTTTGAGTTATGAAAATCTCTGATTTCTCGCTTTTGTGTTTTATGGTGTACACTCAAACATACCTGGAGTAATCATTAATAAAAGAGACAGTATCTCCACCCGCTGAAGGTTGTTTTCTTTGTAGGGCCCCAAACATCTATGTAAACATATTATAAACTATCATTTGGATTGTGGATGACAGTGCTAAAAGATACTTTTATCTTCTTGTCAAGTGCTTGCTCCTTTGATCAAGCCTTGTTTCGATAAAGCCTAAAAGGAAGCTTCTCCAACATGAGCTACCTACATTTGTCATAAAGTATTGGTGTCAAAAGAATCATCAGTAACATCAACCGTTTCAGTCACTGTATTATCCTAAAGATAGTGATGAAAAATTCCCTTCATAAACACCAGTGATTCACGACATATCCTCAGAAGTCCTATCCCAATAACTACCTTGCAATCATTAGACTTTAAAGCCCCAACCAATAACATATTCCTGATATCAGAAATAGGTTTAACATCGGTTAACTCTCTCACAGTATCATCATGCATCTTGATAAAGATACTCCTCACCCCGATAGTACGACATGTTTGATTGTTGTTCATAGTTATTGCACCGCTATTTAACTCATTGTACGTACAAAACCACCCTTAATGAGAAGAAATGTGATAGGTAGCACCTATGTTCAAAATCCAACACAAATAATCTGTAAACAAAATATGAGAAACTGCAGATAATGATACATCTGAATTCCTCGTTTCACATCCTTACACAATAATATTGGCTTTCACCTCAGATGTAACTGTCTTTCCATTTTCTTTCAATTTCGAAAAATCTTTCTTCCAATGACCAGTCACTAAATAGAAAACATACTGATTTTTCCCAAGTTTATGCTCACATAACTTGCCTCGCTTTTGAGAACTGCAGTAGCTGTTGAATTATTCTTCTCAGATTTGTCATGCTGGAGTCTAAATGCCTCAACTTACTCCATCTTTGTGGACTCATTGTCCTTTCGACAGAACACGTAATTCAATAGCATTGTAATCACTTCGTCATAATTCTAGAAAACCTTCCAATGAATGTGTGCCAATGTGAAGTGTACTCATCTGGGAGCGAATTCTACAGATGGAGCGTCTTGTATTTATCTCCAATCTCCTCATCCAAATTTAACGAATCTATTAATATCTTTACATAATCATTCAAGTGCTCATAAATAGTAATCATCTGTCTCATTTGAAATCTATAGAGTCGACACTTCTTATGGTGGCGGTTCTCCACGCTCTTCGTGAGATATTTGTTCTCCAACGTCCTCTACAATATTTCTTCAGAAGTCTCTATCATCACCCCATATTTGATTTGTTGGGTAAAACAATTTTAGATCAAGTCACAAGCATTTTTCAGTTTATCTTCAACCAATCTTTTCTCTGACATCACTTCAAGACATTCCTCACCATCCAAGACTTCCTCCATATTCAAAGAATATAACGCGTCCATCACCTCACATTGCCACGAACAAAAGTTTTATTGTCATTGAGTTTTGTCATATTGATTTTGACAGGATGCGTAACCACTCGATGAATCGATTTTTCCACCACCATAGTGAATGGTTGAAGAAGTTTGTCCATCGTCGTACATTTCCCTTTTCCGAATAAGTTTCTCTTCCGGATTATGTGAATGATCAGGAGATGAGAGGAACTGAAAAAAAAGGGCATACGATAAAGACAAACGAACAATAGGAAGAACGTGGAGAACTTTTGTGCGATAAACCTCGCTAAGATAGGTCAAGCACATACGTTTGAACATGATCTGATTGAAATAGCTTGTGCCAAATATCCGCAAAATAATGCCTATGAAAGACTCAAAACCTGAGATTCAGGTGTGTTTGATTGTTTTGTGGTCCAGAGTGTTCCAAAGCGGACGTATCATACTTAGTTAATTACATATTGGGGGTTGCTTAAGAATACTCTTGATCTAAGGAATTTTGCTTACATCTAAAGTGAAAATTGACACAAAACTATCAAAGAACAGTTATTTTGCAGGAGAATGTTCTGATGCTTTCAAAGTTTCTGGGAAGTCACGAGGCAGAAAGTGAGGCTCACTTGGTACTACCTGGGCAATGGACTCATCGACATACAAAGCCCGCGAAATAACCGAATCATCCTGATAAGGAATCCCGATACATCAAAACACATCCGGATTATAAGGGCAGAGGACAAATCGTTGTATCCCAAACAGGCGACAACTCATATGTAATTGGTCTGTGAAGATGATACCAACGAAGGTAAATGGAGTGACAGGGCTCAATAGGGGTAATTCAAAGGAAGGACGGTGTAATCCCTAAAAGATAGAAATGACTTGGTCATGGTACCACAGACTCGTCGTCCCGAGCCACTAGGACTCTTAAGTTTAACTGGTCGTAAAGACAGTCGACCCAACATGTCTGAAGGTCCCTGATTAGCAATCCGTGAATCTCATCGTCCACGGGGACCTCCATAGCTCTAAGGTCAAAGGAACAAAGACTATTCTATGACTTATCTAGTCAAGGTCATCACATCAATGTAATGCCGATCGACCATCGTCTCATCGACAACCAAAGCCTAGCAAAACGAGCTTGGCCACATGCCAAAGGATCGAAAATTGTTGTCTGACATCAAAAATTGGCGCTAACACCATCATTCATTGTTATTGTTATTGAAATTTTTTTTCCTAAAAATATTCCTCTAGTAGAATACCTGGAAAAAAGACAAAAACAAATAATCACCTGAAAAAGAAATAAATTTTAAAAAATAATTCTTTTTTCTCCTAAAATTCTTTTTTTCTTCTTTTTTCTTTTTGCTTTTCCTTTTTTCTTTTTCCAAAATCCTCTCTGTAAAAAGAATTTCCATTTTTTTCTTCTAGTTCCGAAATCACTTATGCTTTCCCAATATTCCTTTTGCTTTTGTGGTGTGAAAATTTTTGTTGTTGTTCAACACAATTCCTTGCTACCTGAGTACGTTTCATGCCGAAACCATCGCTCGATATGTCGGAGCTGCTAGAGCAGCTGGAGCCGCCGTCAGAGTCGCCAAAACCGCTGCAGTCTCCCTGCTGTCGTGGTCTCTTCTGCTGCACGTCAAATATTTGTGTCCAAGTAGCCGACCTTTGAATCTATCGACAAAGCACGTCGATTCACCTGATGCAAAGATACCGACAACATACACCTGATTTCTGTCTTCGAAGTTGAACCACACTCTGATCACGAACATGAAGCTCTAATATCAATTGTTATGTGATAACAATGCAGAAACATAGAAATTCACTCAACAACAACCAAACACAAAAATTTATGTGGTTCGGCATTAAGTTGATTTATTTACGTTCACGAGGAGGGAGATTCCACTCGCACCGGATGGGGAGAAAGAAAAACAACTTCGAGTTACAACTTCTACATTTCTCACCATACCTTTCTCATTAACCATGAATCCCTTTTTTATAGGGGAGGATTAGGGCAACATTAAAAGCCACAAATATAACAATTTTCATCTCATCTTTTAATTTCAAGTAAGTGCGAGATGGCCAAATGAGCTTCAAACTCTAATTCAGTGCCACCAGGATGATTGCCTATGTATGATATCAGAGCAATTGTTATGCGAAAACAACGCTAAAATGTAGAAATTCACACTACAATCAAATATAAAAAATTTACGTGGTGAGTTATGTAAGAATTGTGTGTTTTGTATGTAAATATAGAAGTTATCATTTGAAATGAAATGGAATGAATAGCATAAAGTTAAAGAGTGAGAAAATATGAAATTGATTAAAGCTGAGCGACACCTGAGCCTCCTAGCTGAGCTAAGGAAAAGCCTTGAGGATGTGATCGAATCAATGCAGCGTCCCAGTCTCTTAGATTCCGTCACGTACAGTTTCTTTCCCAGAAGCGTGAATTTGTGGGAACAAGCTTAGGTCTCATAGGCTGTTTACAGACATGAACCAAAGAGTCCAGGTGGATGTGTAGAGCTGCTAGCAAACAGGTGGGCCCTTTCTGTCTACCTTCCCCCTACAAACCCAAATTAGTCATTTGGATTTCTTTTCCGAAGCTGTTTGTTGTTAAATGCACCTTACCTGTATACCCATTAATCTTACAAACCAAAATTAATTAAATAATTAAATAAATTCAAAGGCTATTTTTTTCCTCGTCTTTATCTGGAAATTAGTATTTGGATTTCATGCCTAAAAGAATTGCTGGAAATCAAGTGTTAGCGGGGATCTTGGCAGAAATTCTTCTCCAATGCCGCTTATAGACAAATTTTATTATACGGAGGGAGCACAAATTGAATTTTTATTATACTTGTTGACGTGTATCTATTATATAGAAGGGAGATTTACATACATAGCACTTATTTTTTATGTATTTACATATTTAACACTTGAACTTTCGATTTTTACATTTATGCCGTCTCATTATGCATCTAACCATTGATATATATTTTTGTTGTTGTACGAAAGATTTGAGTGGTATAAATGTAAAAAGTAAGTTTTGGTGTTAGATATGTAAATACGTAGGAATTGAATGGTATGTAAGTAAATGTGTTCCCATGGATATATATATCTATGTGTGCCTATGTATTTTGTATTTACATATCAAACACCTAAAGTTCAATTTTTACATACATACCTATGCAAGAAGAGGTGTATTTCATTTTCTAGAAGTTAAATAATGGCAAAATTTAAGAAAAAGAGGTTTGCGTTACACGCGCGCGCGCACATACACACACACATGAATTGGATGGTATGTATGTAAATGCCCAATGATCTGTTAATATTTTCCTTTTTTTTTATAAATTTTGTTTATATTTTATTTTATTTTATATTGCTCGGCTAAGATTTAGTTGTTCTGAGTAAAATTTTCATGTGTTTCCACACTTAAGATGTTCGTTATAACTTGAATTTGATCAAGTAATTATTTCATGTACCTTTTTAGATACTTTATGTTAAATAAGTATTAGAATTCTTAATCAAAATTAAACATAAAATTAATTTTGATATTATGGAAATGTAGGCATTAAGAAAACTAAAAACATAAGCTTTAAAACCTCGATTGAGCTAATGATATCAAATTACGCGCGGATTATTACATTAATCTTTCGAAAGAGGTCCCACCTTCTCCAAAGGAACATCTTGTGGTGCATGCTTGCCTCAAGCTCGAGCCGACCTCCGCTCTATCACGGCTGTCGCTCGACGTCAGGGCAACAGACTTAATAATCTCTCCTCAAGCACTCTACACCAAACAAATTTCATATTTTAATATTGTTCTATTTATGTTATTTTTAAATAACATTTTTGCAATACGATCACTATAAATATGTAGAATAAATGTGCAATTAATGAATGTTGGGTATTAAATTGAAGTATGGGGAGCATCCTCTTTGGTACTTCCCTATCCTTCGCCTAACCTGCTTTGTGCGTTGGCGGGTGGACGGAACGGCAACGCTTCATAACTAATTCTAGACAAACTTCATTATTTTTTTTCTGTAAAGGCGTAAATGATTTTGACCGCTCCATGCAGCTGTTGGGTTATTTATTTATTTTTCTTTTTATTTTTTGGCAATTTGTTAAATCACTAATACATTGAAAATATAGAGTGAATTTCACATATTCGTCCAACCAAACTTTTGAATTTCGAAAAGCCTTACAAAATGAAGATGATGTAGTGCTGCTGCTACCGACCAAACACCCCAAAATGAAACTTGGATTATATTGATGCAAATAAACCTATATTTGTTTTGATATATGATATTTCTATCTTTGCTTTTCTTTTTCTTTTTTTTAGAATATAATTAAGCTATATTGACAATTTTAGACCATTGAAAAGCTACTTGCTTGCATAATGTGCCAATTATAAGCAGGAGCAGGATTGGAGCAAGAAGTTTTTCTAACAGAATAAATTTATTATTTAGAAAAATTTAGAGGGGATAAATAGTATTGATGGGTGCTAGAAAATTCACGGCGGTAGAGTAATGGATTATCGTCTTAGCGTTGTACGAAAGTTCAACACACACAAAGATGAAAGAGAAACAAACGGTGATGACTAGAAGTTTTTACATGGAAAACTCGTAAGGGAAAAACCACAGGGTCTGACCCAGTTGCGGAAATCCTGATTAATGATTACAAAAATTCATTGTCTCACAGACGAGAGAATGTAACTATATTTTTTAGGTTACAATGTCGACTGATGGCGTATGGTTGGTGGTGATTGAGGGTGGTTAGTGATGGTTGATGATGGTTGGCAGAGGTTGACAGCGATCGGCAGTGGTCGTTGGAGGTCTGCGGTGGTCATCGACGGTCTACTTTGGTCGAAAGTGGTCAGCGGTGGTCGACAACGATCGGCGGTGATGCTGAGCTGCAGCTTCTCCTCAAGGCCTCAGACTCTCTCTAGGTTTCAGTTTCCTCTCATGAGAGAGATGAAACTCTATTTATACTGTTCTGTGTGCAATTAATGCAGGAATACAAATCATTTTGATCAGACGATTTAGAGAGCTTCCCTCGATCATATGACGTTTAATGGACATTTGAGTTCCTTAATGATGTCAGAATTGAGTGATCTTGGGCTCGCTGGATTTATCTTGTCGAGCCACTCAATTCAAGTATAAACTTACTATAATCGACAGTCGTTTGACCTTCCAAATGTGTCTGAAAATCACATAAGTGTGGTTCAATGATTTGATCTGGGCTTGATTTGACTCGGATTGGGCTATTTTTCATAGTATTAGGTCTGTCTCATCAAACCGGTCAGTTTGATTATAAATTTGCTGAAATCGGAGCTCTGGATGACTTTTTATCAAGATTTGAATGTTTTGTGCCTAAAATATCGTCTTAAGATTCGTACCGGATGACGAAAATTTTTTGGTGGCGTATCAAGTATACATATACTTTATATATATATATATATATATACAGTCCTACAAATTTATGTGATCTTCATGGAAAGAGAGAACTGGGTTCTACTAAAGCTTCAAANTATATATATATATATATATAGTTTTACAAATTTATGTGGCCTTCATGGAAAGAGAACAGGATTCACTAAAGCTTCAAAAATTAATTGCTTGAACTAAGGTTTTATATTTCCATTATGTTGATCAAAACCGAAGAGAATTTCATTAATATTTAGTATATATGTTAAATAATTTAAATTTATTTGCATGTTAAGGAATCGCAAATTACTAAGCTTATTTTATTAATATTCTATCAAATTATTTGTAATAATATGAACTGTAAGTAAAATTTTTTTCTATTTCACAACTTCAATCTATTTGTTGTTTCCATCTCTTCGTTAGTGTGAATAGCGTGGTCACGTACGTATGAGCTGCATCGTATGGTCCAAGCCGCCCGTGTATCCCGATATGTTAACAGGCCGGGCCGTACTGTCACCTCTTTCAAGGAGCCCATGTACATCAAGGGGCCCGCTTTGTGTCATATTTGGAACATTAGATCGTCAAAATTACAAAAAACAAAAAAGAGACAATTTTGATTGCTTTAATTGGCCCACATTTTCCTCTGGAAATTTTGATGGTCCGAATTTCTACTTTTTATGCAGCATTCTACCTCTAAATTTACATTTACTTTTTGTATGCTTATTTATTGTATCATGGCTATAAAGTGAAATACTATTATTGTCTGTCCATTTAAAATTTTCATATCATATGAAAAATATAAAGTGAAATACACCTTATTATTTTGGCATTTTAGGACACTTATTAGATGATATATTTCTAATGATTGATGAACAACTTATGCTATTGATGGATTTGTTTGGTTGAAATATTATGAATTTTGAAGCAAGGGGTCAAGTAGCTATGTGTCGATACAATTGATTAGTGTTTTCTATGGCTTTTATTGTAATTGACTTGGCAGTCAAATTAGAATAGTTAAGGTGATGTCTAAATCTTGTTATCCTCAGTAATTTTAACTTAATATCTAAATGATTGTAGGATTAGAATTGACTAATTTTAATTAATTTATTAGCAAGATGCTAATCCTAAATTTTGTTATGATAATATTTTGTATGTAAATAATAGGAAAATTGTAGATATGTTTATCATTGCTTAATTTTGATCACATAGCTTAATGAGTTTAAAGCATCATAATCAATTAAAATTTACAGTACCTTTTAAAATAATTTATATTTAAAATAAATTTATTAACCATATAATTTATTTTAATCAAAATTAGGTTAAATTATCATCATTATTAGAGATTTTCTTTTTTTTATTTAAGGTGCAATATTAATATTCATAATGAAGTAAAATTAACTCCAACCAAAGGCATAGTATGATATGATAAGTTAGACTAGAAAGATGAGAAGGATAATATTTGTTAAATGTTAAAAAACACTTTCATTTTAAGGACAACAATATCAATGTTAAGATTTTAATTTTATACATAATAATTAAACAATAAGTTATTGTAAAATATCAAATAAATAATTTACACTCAATAGATTCGATCATTTTTTGTACCTCATCTAACTTAAATTCTTTCTATTAATACTTACAATAAAATGTTATCTTCATCTTCTTTATTGACTCTTTTGCTTTCCTTACATGAATACTTTATCTAAACTCCATAATTAGCCACCGAGTCATCAATATATAAAGAATAATAAAAAAAATGCCTTAGTACCCATGAACATAATAAGCCATTTAATGCACTTAAATGCATACCACATAAGTTAAAAACTAAATGTGTAAAATTTCAAGATTTGAGTTCAAATGTCTACCATATTTGATAAAAAAAAAAGGAGTTTTTACATAACAATCGTTCAAAATATTAAATATAATATTTTAATAACATAAAATTTAAATATAACATTCTGACCACTATTATTTAATGATCACCATCCTTTACCCAACAATGAAGTGTTTGAGTGAAAATTTTAATGATTAAAATTGATGCATGCTAGAAAATTCGCGGTGGTAAGGTAATAGATTATTGTCTTAGTCTAGTATGAGAATTCAACACATACTCGGATAAATGAAAACAACCAATAGTGACACCAGAAGTTCTTATGTGGAAAACTCGTAAAGGGTAAAAACTGCGGGGCCTAGTCCAAGTGAAGAAATCCACTATAAACTGGGTATTACGTGTAGAGTTCTTCATCATAAAGCGGAAAAAAGTTAAACGCTCTTCAGAGTTACAACGTCGTTGCACGAATAAAATTGTTGTAAGAAGTGGGCGGCGACCGATGACGATTTATGGAGGCCGACAGGTGATGATCGACAACTTTTGGTGGTGGTCAGCGACGGTCGAAAATAATCGACGGTGTTAAGCAGTGGTCGACGATAATTGTAGTGATGGAGGATTTCAACTCCTCAAAACTTCAAGCTCTTCTTAAGGCTTCAAGTTCCCCCTTCTCATGAGATGGGTGAGGCTCTATTTATAGTGTTCTGGGTGCAATTAATCCAGAAATATGAACCACTTTGATCAGACGATCCGAAGAGCTTCTTTCGATCAGAAGACATTTGATGGACATTTGAGTGTTATAACGATGTATGAATTGAGCAATCTTTGGTTTGTTGGATTCATCTTATCGAGATGTTCAATTTGACCAAAGACTTGCTAGATTTGATATTTATTTGACATTCAAAATGTTTCCAGAAAATATTTAAGAACGGTTTAATGACTTGATCTAAGCTAGAATTACTCAGATTGGACTAATCTTGACATTATTAGGTCTCTAAAAAAACTTTCTCGAGATCCGCATCATACCTCGAACTTTATACCCGATTATAAAAATTTATTGATGGCCTATCAAAAATATTATGCTCAATAATTTAAATGATTAATACATAAACAAAATCCCCCCCAAAAAAAATTATTTTAAATTTCAAACGTTAACTAAAACTCACAACGGCTAGTTCTCAACATTTCAAAAAAAAAAAAAAAGATAAGGAAAAAAAAAAAAAAGGTGAGGAACACGATTAGGGCAGAGCATAATAAATATGTACCTCGTTTCTGCTTCTCCTTCTTTAGTGGAAAGAGATGGCAGCTTAAAAGCGGCAACGGTCTGTAAAAGAGAGTGAAAAAATGGGAAGTAGCAGTTTGGCACGCTTTCAGCTTTGTTACCTCAAAATCATAATCATGAGAAACCCGAGCGTGTGTGAAAACAAATAAAAAAGCTCGAGAACCGCTACATTATAAATTCATTCTCATGATTCTCATCGCCCAAATAAAAAAAAATTTGGAGCATTTACATATTTACCACATAACTTTTCATGTATTTACATGGCCGACCCTTAAATATTTATATTTACATGCATGCTATTTAAATTTTTACAATCACATATCGTTTAACAAACGCAAAAGCAATTTTTTACCACATATTTTTTCATATTTATGTAAATTTCTTTAAAGTTTTTTTTTGTAATTTTTTATTTTTATTTTTAAAAAAAAATTAAGAAAATTAAGAAATGATCGCCTTTTTTGTAATTTTTCTATTTTATTGAATATATTAAATATTTTTAGAAGGGGAAATTACAATACTCATTGCAAATGATTCTTATCTTTTTATAAAACTAATATTTGCATCATTATTTTAATTATTTGGATGAGAATTTGAAAATTAGAGGTAGGAAAATACTAGCAATTGTTGGATGCTAAGAAAATTAGCCATGATGGAGATAGATGGTTTAGAGCCTTAATATCAAACATGCATTTCAAACAAGAATTGACAAATAAACACATCATAGGGAATGTCATTACAATAATATAGATAATCTAAAAGAAGAGAAAGGTCATGGGTACCCAATACAAAAAAAACATGCAAGGTTTTAGTTAAATAGATTCAGTAGAATCCATTCATCAGAATTATGATTTCACCATATTTTGCATTGGTTTAAATAAAATTGTTTCAAAATTTTTATCTAAAACTCTTCAACAAAGCTCAAAATTGAACGTTGATAAATTGAGATATATGATGCATGAATATTTTTAATTAACAAGCCACGTAGGACGTAATGGTGAGTTGCGATGACATTCGTAGGCTAGAAAAAGTCATCATCTTCGGATTGCATTGTTACACATTCGGGAGGCTTTGCTGCATTGAATGCAGGATGCATTGTTACATTATCATCAAGGTGCGACGTTACATTGTATTCAAGTTGTATTTTTATACCATCTTTACGAGGCATTGTTGTGTCGTATGTGGGGTGCGTTGTTTTGTAGAATGTCTCACAAGTCTACAATGTATGTTGTGATTTCGCAGTGCACATCATAATTCGACAAGGGTTTACGTTGCAACGACTTGGGGTGGCCAACGGTGGACCAATGATTAGCAGTAGTTGTCGGGCGGTGGTTTACAATTGTCTGCAATGGCAAGAATGTGTGGTATTTGTCAAATTTGTGGTGCAAAAGCAATACTGGATTGCAGACCCCTCCAAGCTTCAATCTTCTTCTAGCTCAATGTTTATCCTTTCAAAAGGGTAAGACTCGATTTATAGAGTTCAAGTTACAAATAATAAAGATATTTATATCACTTTGATTGAACAATATGGGGAGACTCTCTCAATTGGACAGTGTTATATTGACATTTAAGTGTTAATGATGTCACAATTGAGTGTTCTTGGGTTTGCTGGATTCATTTTGTTGAGATGCTTGAATACGCTTGATATTCCATTTCCCATTAGTCTTTTGTACCATCACCACATTGGAGATCCATTTGGGGTATTGTACTTCTCAAATGTACCTTGCTTCCTCCAACTTTCGCACCTCCTCTTTAATGGGTTCCGCCAGCATCATGACTGAGCTTTTTAATCTTTTGCTTCACGGGCTGAGCCGATTGGTCGACATTAAATCTATGACAGCTAGCGTTGATGAACACACCTGACATTTTAAAGACCGTCCATGCGAAGTCATCTCGATTTTCATAGAGAGTCTGGATTAGCACCCTCTTCGCCCTGCATCAAAATCTTCACTTATGAAAAAGCATTTTCTTGGCTTTTCCTTGACAGCTGGAACTTCAAGGATGGACTCATTAGTCCCGAATGCCCATGAGATTGTGCTCTGCATTGCTTATGGCTCGCAAGTAGCAGACCCAGGACTGTTCCAGGTCACCCCTGACTGTGACGATTTGTCCGTCTGTAGGAAAATTGACGACGACGTGATAAGTGAAGACCATAACCCTGAAATTATTCAGACGATCAGCCAAATATATCATTATATATCAGAGGGGAAGAATCCACCTCAAGAAAATCCTTCATTAGTGTAAACTAGTTCTCATTTTTCCCCAATTTACTGGGAGCCCGATCACCCACAGCGCATCCTTTCTTTTGCCCGAGAAACTGTATAGCGGTCCGGCTGGTGTAGTTATCCAGTCTGTAGTGAGCCTTAGCTTGCCGAACAACTCCTTTAATAGTATATTTACTGAGCTCCTTGTATCGATGAGGACATTTCCTACTTGATAATTATTTATTATAGTTGTTATCGCAATAACATCGTTATAGTGATTTCCCTTTCGCGACATATCCTTATCAGTGAAGTAAAAAGGTGGGTGGCCATAGTGTTTTGAGGCAAAGGCAGCGGCGCAAAGTTTTCTTGTTTTTTGTCTCTTATGATTTGCCCTCCTGGGTGGTTTGCTTCCTCTAAAGATTTCGGGCACGTATCCCTCCATGTAGATGAGGTTAAAGTGGATGGGTCCTTCGTTCGTTGCCTCGAAGGGAGCTTTGCTCTACCTCCGGGTCGCAACTCTAAAGGCGGCAAATTCTTTCTGCTTCCTCTCTTTTATTAGCTCTTCAATCAAGCTTCGAAGGTGCCTGCATTCCTCTGTGTCATGTCTGTGATCTCTGTGATAGTTGCAGTATTTTATGCTATCTCTGAGAAAGCCTCTAGTAATCATTGGTGGTGATTTTCTAACGAATTCTTTATCTTGAATGACGTCTACTATTTCTGCCATGAACACCCTCAAAAGGGTTGCGCGGGGGACCCTGTGGTTGTATCTAGGTTGTTCATGATAATGAGACGCTCGGTGGTGTTGGGCCATCATCTTTTTCAACTGGTCTTCGTATCGTAGGCGGACGATCGGTTGTTCATTCTTTCTTAGTTGCTTTATGTTGTCATGTGGTGGCCTTTTTTGGAGCCTCTATTCAATGGGCTCAGGGGTTTTTTCGTAGGTGGCTATGTACTTATTTGCCATCTCTAACAGATCGGCTAGACTTCGTATCTCCATGAGGTCAAGGTTGAAGCGGAATCTCTACGACCTTACACCATGTGTTAGCACAGACTGGGCCACGTCGGGTTTTAAGGGTTTCACATCCAACTTTTCCCTCTGGATCACAAACTCTTCTTGGCTCATTGTTTCAGTTGCCATAAGGATCGAGCACACTTTTTGGGTCTTAGAGCACTCGCGAACTGAGATAGAAAGGGCCTCTTGAACTTCTCAAAACAAGTGATCACCCACACGGGTAACCCGTTGAACCATCTTAGTGCAGACAATTTTAACTTTGAAAAGAACAACTTAAACTTGAGAGCGTTAGAGATTTTTTGCAGAAATATGAAAGATTCAAAAGACGTGAGGTCGTCATTGAGATCAAAGTATCCTTTGTATGGCTCTAGGATGGGCATTTTAAACTTCTTCGGGGGTTCAACTCCCGAAACTTGTAGTGAGAAGGTGTTTTCCGGTTACCACAGTGCCTCTATTCACATCTGTCAATTTCTCTCCTCAAAATGGGTAGATTCAGTGTTGTTATGGTATAACACGTCATCGAGCTTCTCCTGCAAGTGAATTGCTCTTCTTGCGTTGTTTGCTGGCGGTTCTCCTCGAGGGGGGTTGGGTGCCTCCCGCTAGGCCGGTTCTCCTCTTGTCGAAAGAATTCCTCCATGAACTCCCTAGTGCATGCTGTTTCTGTCACGTTCCTCTAACTAAATTCTCCTTCTTGTCGTTATTGAATTCCTCCTCTTGTTGACACATATTTCCACACCGTACTTTAAATAGTGTTGAATCGAAGAGTGTCCGAGAAACACACCCAAAGTATAAAACGTTTTGAAGAGAAATAAAAGAAAGAGTACCATGGAGAACAGTAAAAGTGAGTAGTCCTCTATTCAGGATATAGACCCCCTCTTTATAGGAATATACCTCGGTCTTACAAAATTATAAACCACTCCCTTTATCATTAGCTTTTAAAGAGCCCTTTTAGTAATTACAAAAATATATGGATATAATACGACTAACAAATTGATATCAATCGGCAAGAAGTTCTTCGGTTACTCGCCCGCCTTGACTTCATTGGTAGTTGATCCGAAACTAAGTAATTTACCGGTCGGCCTTAGCTTCAATCGTCGTCATGTGAAAAATCATCTGATATTTTCTTTTGGTCGCTCGATCCAAACACCTCCCATGCTAGTATTCATTCATTGATCGCGAAACCGATACGTCTGATCGATCGCACCATCCTTTCATGCTCCGTCTCTTTTGAGTGTTGAAATATTTTTCGTATATAATTTGACTTCTAAACGTGAAAATGAAAGCTTATTTATCTATACCATAAAATTAGCAAAAAAAACAGTATTTCAAAATTTATAATTTTCTAGAAATATTATTGACACAGTAAATTCATTATTCACACACACATTTATTATTATTATTTAATTTGAACAAAAATAAACGCAAAAACACATACATGGAAACATGGTACATAAATCCTCAGACCAACAATATCTTGATTGAAAAATCCAAAGGTATTCTTTTTAAAGTAATAATAAAAAGAAACCTAAAGAGGGATAAAGGAGGTGGAAACAGAGCTGAGATCGATGAGATGGAGATGGAGATGGAGATGGAGATGGAGAGGAGATGCTCTGTAGCTTGCCGAAGGAAGAACCCTCTTTCTAGATATGGATATGTACGGGACAAAGGCAACATTTGAGATACTCATAAAAAATACAAACTAGTTTTAAGGAATACAACCACCAATAGTCCAATCAAATATTTTATTTTGTATGAATTCGGCGCCTTCTGTGTGCTCTCTTAATCATAATAAATATACTCAGTCAATATCGTTTGATTAGCTTTTTCGTCAATTACAAAGTGTTCGGACTGATTCAGTTTATTGAATTGCCATTCAACCAGCAACTCTATCAAGAGAATAATTCTTTTTATATAAATAAAATTTATTTTTTAAAAGGATAATAGAAATAAATAAAAGTTACCGTGATTTTGAATATTAATGTGCCAGTCAATCTATATTTTTATACATATATTACATTTCTAGATATACTTATTTCTGTTTTTGATATTGCATTTCTCTAAAAGCGAGAAAAAAAAAGAGGGTGCTGAGTACGGAAAGGGGTGAACCAGAAGAGAAAATCAGTAAATAGATAAGCAGGACTCGATCGAGGACCTGGGAAGATCAAGATCTCGAAACCGCCTCGGCGAGCTTGACGATCTTAGACTCGATTCCTGGTGGTAACTTCAGCGCAGGCCGCCGTTCCCGGCGCTCCCGCCGGAAATCAAAGCAGAGCGTATCAGAAATTTCCTCAGAGCTCCATCCTGCACGACGCAGCGAGTCCGAGCACCTGTCCGCCTTCAAAAGGAGCGCATCTAGTACCGCCTCATCGTCGATCATCCCGGCCAAGCCACCGGAATTGGAAGATGAATCGACCATCTCGTTTACGTCGGACTCCCCCCATCCGCCTAGCCTCAGAACCGACCCTATTCGGCCGAGGTAGCTCTCTACCCATTCCGGCACCCTCGATGGCGGGGTCTTCTCCGAAACATCGAGCATCGGAGACGATGTCGACGACGATGAGAAGCTGGAAGAGTTACGCCGGCGACGATCCGATGCAGCGTCGCTCCAGAACTCGATCCAACGAGGGGCCTTACCGGCTATCGAATCCAAGCTGCGTCGAGTAGCGTGAGGCGGAAGAGGAGGTAGCGGGGGCTTATCGGCAGCGGCACTTGCTGATTTTTGACGCCGTAGAGAGCGATCCGGAGATCGAAACGAGGAATCACGGCGGAAGAAATCAGGAAGGTCGAATCCGCAGCAGAGAACGTGCGTTTCGTCGACAAAGAAGACGGGGTTACCGGCAAGAGACGGTCGACAGGGGATGTAGCAGCGATCAAAGAGCGGGATCAGAAGTGGAGCTCGACGGAGGACTGATCGAGCAACAGGTAGTGCACGATCTGGGCATGATCGGGGCCAGAAGTTTCCACGGGCGATCTGGAGGGAAGCAGCTGCTATGGGAAGATCGATGGAAGCGCGGATGCGTGATCGGGATCGCCAATCAGGAAATCCGGGGCCACAGGGCAGTCCCAGTGACAGCACTGCGCGGAGGTCCGGGGGGAAAGCGAAGGCGAACTCTGCCTCGATGCGAGCGAACTCGGCGTCTGAGAGGCCTGGGAGGATGGAAACACCGGAAGCGCGGAGGTGGGAAATGATTGCGNTCGGGATCGCCAATCAGGAAATCCGGGGCCACAGGGCAGTCCCAGTGACAGCACTGCGCGGAGGTCCGGGGGAAAAGCGAAGGCGAACTCCGCCTCGATGCGAGCGAACTCGGCGTCGGAGAGGCCTGGGAGGATGGAAACACCGGAAGCGCGGAGGTGGGAGATGATTGCATCGGCGAGAGGGGAGAAAGATTGGAGGCCGTTGCGGTGGGCGGCGGGGGAGGAGGAGTTGGTTGCCGCACGAGTGGAGAGGCGGCGTAGACCGGCGGCGTGGCTCGCCGGGAATCCGGGCATGCGACGGTCGACGTCCACCATAGTTGGAATGCTCTCCTACGATGAGAGCAGTGTTCAGTTTTGTGGTTGGGGGAGGGGGAAACGAAGAAGGCTGGGGTGGGGATACCGGCCGAGTAAGGTAGTGAGATGGTGTTGAGTATTTATAGGAGGGAGAGGAGGCGGGTGGGGCCCGGTGGGAGATCTTGATTCTTGATTCCTGCCTGGGAAGGGGACAGTAGCGTTTTCTTACGCTTATACCCCCCGTAGGCGATGGTAGGCTTCGAATTTTAAAAAGGGCCTCACATAAACCGGGCCACAGCCCGTGATGGAACATATGGCTTGTAAAGAGGGCTGTCAAAAGGGTTTGTTGTTCGGGAATAGCTCTTGTTCGGTTCGTTATGAAGCTCGTGTTCAGCTCATTCGTTAAGTTAACGAGCCGAACACGAACAACACAAACAAAATTTCGTTCGTTCATGTTCGACTCTTTTTGGCTCGATGAGTAGTAATTATATATATCTTTGATGAGTAGTATTTTAAAAAAAATTTAATTGACTACAAGACTACAAAGATTTATAATTAATTAAAAGTATTAATTAAGAAAATAGAATAAAACTTATTAAATTAGATTTAAATATTATTTTAAATCTTGCCCCAATCGTTAATATCTTATGACTACGTGATTAGGGTTGTCAAAACAACTCTTTGTTGTTGAACGACTCGTGTTCGACTCGTTAAGCAAACGAGCCAAACACGAGCTAAGCCTGACTCGCTCATGTTCGGCTCGTTTACACCTCTACTTGTAAACAAGTAGGGAGTTGCTCCCTACGCAGTTTAATTTATAGCTTCCTTAAAAAGAATTGATTTTTACATAAAAAATTAGAACAGGCATATTAAATTTTTTTTATTTACTAAAAAGTCCATAAATTATTATTTTTTTAAAATTAAGCAAGACATATAAAGAAATTGATAGAAAATATTGAAGAGATTAATGTTGGGAGTGCATATAAAAATTACTTTCTAACCTTATTATCTCCGAGGCTCAAAATTTTCAAAAAAAAAAAGGTGGGTTAATTGTTATAATATGTTTTTTTTTTTTANNCTCGTGTTCGGCTTGCTAAGCAAACGAGCCGAACAAGAACATACTTTTTGAGCTCGAAATATAAACAAGGCGAACACGAGCTAAGCCCGGTTCACTCGTGTTCGGCTTGTTTACACCAGAGTTGCTCCCTACACAGCTTAATTTATAGCATTCTTAAAAAGAATTGATTTTTACATAAAAAATTAGAACGGGCATATTAAATTTTTTTATTTAGTACAGAGTCCATAAATTTTTATTTTTTAAAATTAAGCAAGACATATAAAGAAATTGATAGAAAATATTGAAGAGATTAATGTTGGGNTAAAAAGGGCCTAACAAAAACCGGGCCACAGCCCGTTATGGAGTATATGGCTTGTAAATATAGCTGTGGAAACGGCTTGTTGTTCGCGAACAGCTCTAATTCGACTCATTAAGAAGCTCATATTCAGCTCATTCGTTAAGTTGAAGTACCGAATATAAACAACATTAATAAATATTTATTTNCCGGAAAAGATGGACGAGGCGGAATGGAATCTGTTGGATCGACAGGTTCTGGGGGTTGTTCGATTAACCCTGCCAAGATCCGTTGCTCATAACGTTATCAAGGAGAGGACTACTGCATNATATAGAAGATCTATTTCCAGAGCACTGTAATATGTGATCCATTTCCAGAGCAAGATCTAAAAATCCCTAAACGTAAGAGCTAAAAATCTAAAAAAAAACAAAACGCGAGGGCATAAAAACCAGAGAAGATCTATGAAGAACATTTCTAGAGCATATAGAAGAACAAAAGCTTTGTAGTTACCTTGTAGGCCTAAAAAGAATCCACAAGAATACCAAATACAACAATCGAGCCGCATAAACGAACCAGAAAAGATCAAAGGAAATGCGGGGAAGAAGTACAAACAGAAGTTTACGCACGAGAATATCGGTAAAGGAGATCGCGAGGAAGAGCGCGAGAGATCCACAGGGGCACAGGAGGGAAATAAGCCATAGCCAACACCGAACAGAACCCCTCCCCCGTGTTCGATGGAACGAATAATATCACATCCGAGAATACGAGCGATTTGAAAACGCAGCCCTAAACGCCGAAACAAACGCCGCGGAAAACGCCGCCGCAGCAAAATAAGCTGCCCCAAACGGGCCCTTAGTTTCCAGCAATAATCTCTATGACCAACTGTCCTTATTGCAACCACTAACGACAACTTTCATGACCAACTATTGCCTTTGTAGAAGATATAACCAAATGAACGTTGTGCATGATGTTCTAACAAATGTTCTAAGTTGGATGTGTAGATTTTATAGTGGCCAACAATTGCCTTCGTAGGAGATGATCAATTGTCGTTATTACAATCACTAACTACAACTTTCATGAAACTCTGCGCGTAACACATATTTCTCATCGCTTTACATATCTAACAAATGAACTTTTTATATTTATTCTTTTTTTCCTTTAACATCAAAATCACATCCAAATATTTGCATGAAAAAATATATTAATCTAAAAACTTAAAATCGTATTTTTAAATCATACAAAATTCTATCCAAATTACATAGCTCTATACTTGCTGTCCGCCAATGATGTAATTTAGATAATTTTGAGGGTTATGTATGATATTTTCTATTCTACCGCTTAAGCCACCGGCCTCATTTAAACCACGCCAGCTCGTCAAAACCGTTTGGGGCATTTTTCGTTATTTTATATCGTTTAATTAAAATATTAAATATAAATTGTCTCCATCATACGCCGTCTCATGATAATCAGACGGCCACCAATGTTCGGGGGCCCTGACATAGCCCAATCATTTTGTAAGGGGCGACAGTGCACAGATTTGACTTTAATGAGACGAAGCCCGTCTCAACTTTCAACTGAAGTTGCATGGGAAGTCATGGAAAAGGACGGTTTTCATGTGATAGAAGGTGGGGGGAGATTTACTCACATTTCATGTAATTTTGATGCATTTGAATATTTAATAGTAAAGTTTTAATATTTATTTATGTTCATCAGAAATGTGACAGAATGATTTTTGGGAAACTTCAATGGAGAGATGGGAAAGTGCTGCTAGGAAGGGCCACACAGAAGACTAGAAGCCATATCATCTTTAGATTACAGGACTGAATGATTAAGTGCAGATCTCTTAGATCTGAATTTGAAGATGACCAAATGCAGATCATCCGAGCAAAATATCAAGATTCATTAAGCTGAGAGTGTATCATACCAACTCTCGCCCTAATATCATCAGCTGCCTCAAAAGAGCCTTCGAGATTCTTCATAAGGAGGGCAAGGGTTTTACCATGATATACTCCACGATTACTCCAAAAGATCTTTTTGACGAGGGGTTTTACCATGATTTTTTCCTGTATTTTTAAGGTTAAGGAAACGATATATTCATGAGCAAATTATGGGACAATGATGTGATTTAAATGTGAATGGATACAATGCATGCACCTAAATTAGGTGTGAATGATTTAGAGCTATTATTGCTTTCTACAGAATTCACATTAGTAAAGAAAGAAATTTAAAACTCTGAGATTTTTATGAAGAATCAGTTTGTACATAACTAAAACAAGAGTTTTATAAGAGAAATTAATATTTTGCAGGTTGAATTTTTTAAAAGAAAAAAAATTATGGAGTATGTTCTATTTAAAATAATTCATTAAATAAATAACATTGCAAAAATTTATTCTTCTTTTTAATCTTAGAGAATGAGATTACAAATCTATGACCAATATGTGGCCTTTAGATGCTATCACAATTCATGCAACGCCTAACCCTGACCTTTGCATCCTAAGGACATTGTTGTAGCTCACCACTACAACTTACATGACTAACTACAACCTACTCATGCAGCTTCTAACTCTGGTCTCTACTACCTATAGACGTTATTACAACTCATGCAACTCCTAACTTTGGTCTCTATGATCTACTGATGTTATCACAGCTCTTGCAACTCCCAATTCCGGCATATGCAGCCTACGAACATTATTGCAGCTAATCACTACAATCTATATAACTAACTACCTCCTACTTGGCTCACAGATCTTGTAGTTTCTTACTACGACCTCGATGGGTAAGTGATATTTATGAAGTAACCATCTCCGACCCACATGGTCAACTAATACTATGGTTTTCAACTACAACCTCTACAATAAGTCTGCACTACAACCCTCATCTACAACACTCACGACGAACTATTGCCTCTACAACAATCGACTACGGTATGACTGAAATACTTTTTTACATCAACTTTGTAGTTTCGTATTCTCTAACTCAAGAGACGAGTGAGTTTGTGTAGTCATTATAACATAGTGGATTAGGTCAACTGGGCTAAGGCCCTGTGGGGTTTACCCCTTTCTAGGGGTTTCCATATAAAAATCGTATCTCCTCTTGTTGTTTGTCACCTGAGTACATGTTGTATTTTAAAGCAATTCCAAGACACTAAACAATCACACTCCAGCCGCAAATCTTCAGACCCACATCAAAGTTAACTTTTTAATACATTCTCCTAAAAATAATATTAAAATAGAAAATTCAATTGAAATCAAGTAATTTATATAATTTCAGATTTAAAGATCCCTTATTGCATTAGTTTTTATTATTAAAAAAAATTTTATTTGAAAAAAAAAATGATGATTACTGTGAAGAAATTAATTTATTCATGCAAATTAAAAATTATAAATTTTCAGTAATAAATAAAATGTGATTTATATGCAAATAACAAAAATTTTGAATAATTAAATAAAAATATTTGAAATTTAACATTTATTTATATAGTTCTTAAGATCCATCAGATATGGAATTGGAAGAGATGATACATAGCGGCATGTGGTTTGAATAAGGAAAAAATATTACCTCAGGAGTACTGATGCATCAGTACTCC
>JXCR01147868.1:12761-25227 GCA_002079205.1 Phalaenopsis hybrid cultivar | reverse complement strand
ATTTGCTATTAAAATATATATATATATATAAACATCTAAACAAAAATCAACATCAACATTAAAATCATCCCTAAAAAATTTTCTACCCTAATCTATGAAGGAATTATCTTTGAAAAAGTGATAGAAAAAGATGGTGCTAAAGCATATATATAAACCATCAATTATAATAGTTAGGCTTTGATAACATCAAGATGAAAACCATCAAATATCAAAATCTTAGCATTGATATATCATTCTACGATAACAATAAATTCTCAACATAATTTCTTACAAAAGAAAAAAAAATCATTTTTTTTTTCTAAAAAAACTAAAGATTTGTTTGGGACAGTTACAGTTCTTTGAAGAAGTAGCTGAGAAGTTGTTTGAAGAAGCAATTACAAAGTTGGTGTTCAAAAAGTTGCGATGACTATTATAATTTCTTCTTGCTGTCATCACACTTAGTCAGACAAAAATGAAAAACGCACATTTACACGCGGTTAAGAAAAAAATAGAAAAAAATATAATTTTACCAAACACTTAAAAAGTGAATTGAGCATAAATAATTGTTGTAGGACATGAATCATAGCTCCATTCCTCCTCTTTTCAAGCCCTATCAATTAATAGAGGACAGCACTCTAACCCTTCTTATCCTATACCTTTTCAAAACTATTTTCAGGTAAGCCAGGGCACATGCCTATAAGCCTAACCCTACTTGACTGACCTGAGTTAAATCAATCATTTGATTTTGTCAAATAGCTTAACCGATTCATTTTTACATGTCTTGCGTTGAAATTATTCATATTTTTATAAAATAATAAAATTTGATGATAATCTATTAAAACAGTAACTGCAGTTGATAAAAAAGTAATTGTAGGATGCTATTATGATGATAATTAGAGAATAATCTGATCCTCTTCTTCTCCAGCTTAGAATGAAAAGCTCATTAAATATTGTATTTATTTAGGACTCAAATTTTATTGATAAGAGGAATGCATAATTATAATAAATAATATATTTACATACATACCACCCAATTCCTATGTATTTACATTCTGACATCTAAACTTT
This sequence comes from Phalaenopsis hybrid cultivar, assembly GCA_002079205.1. Lineage (NCBI taxonomy): Eukaryota > Viridiplantae > Streptophyta > Magnoliopsida > Asparagales > Orchidaceae > Phalaenopsis > Phalaenopsis hybrid cultivar. Next base: position 24,180 of record JXCR01147868.1, on the reverse strand, counting down.
ATTTTTTATATCAATACCATCACAACTTTTCATGTCACATAAAAAAAATTTAATTTTCTTACTTAAACACACATTTTNTATATATATATATATATATATAATTTTATTTGTGTCTTATAAATGCCTCCACTAATTATGTGACAATAGTTCCTAGTATTATTTATTTAACAACTCTTCATCTTAAACTTCAAAACTAATAATCGATGTTAAATTCTTACTAGGAATGACCTTACAATCTTTACAGTCTCGGCGATATCTTCTTCTCATAAGAAAATAATCAATTTTAGTATTAACAACAGTCTTAAGGGTTATAATTTTATCTCCAATTTTATTAATATTTACAATATTATCTTTCAAACTCTTATATTTAATTACACCTACAATATTTCTAGCGTGATATTTACCTGAATACCAAAGTTTAAAACCTAAGCTATCAATCTCCTTAGACTTTTCTCCAATCCATTTAGTTTCTTGAATACATATGATATTTATCTTTCTATGAATCATAATATGAACTAATTCTATTAATTTACCTTTAAGAGTACTTATATTCCAAGATTTTATCCAAAAATTACTTTTAGGGACTAACTTTTTTTCCCGCATTCGTCCGTAATGTGAGAACTCTTGTTTACTTGACACTACAACCAGATGCCGGTGCAACAGTTCTTGCACACTTATTACTATATTAAGGTCATACATTGTGTCGCTTCCAGAGGATGCCCTAACATTTACACAATGATTAAAAAAATTATAGATAAGAGCATGCATGAAAATATATTTACATAATGATTAAAAGGCGAGTCCATAGAGATAATATGTGCAATTTGAATTCATGACCTCATGATGGAATACTACAACCTCAATCACATTATATCATGCATAAATACAACATAAACTAAAACTAAAAAGCATGGAGGAAAGTGATAGTAAGAGAAAAATGTAAATTCTCTCCCTACCTTTTAATTTAATTTAATTTATTTTCTTCCTTCTAACCACAAAACTCTCTCTCTCTCTCTCTCTCTCTCTCTCTCTCTCTCTCTCTCTCTCTTTTTGCTTGTGCTTTACTCACCACTTAGCACACTCTCCTCAACAAATTATTTGCAAATCCACAATGACGTTACATAGACCACATAGTCACAATTATGCCTCTCTCTCTCTCTCTATCCACCTTTAATTGATTAGACTTTTGGCTTTCATATCCAATATTTAATTATTCACCAAAGCATATATCTAAGAGATAAACATTAAGTAATCTGCCAGGCTAAGTACAGGCTTTATTTAGTTATTCACTTCTTAATTAAATATATTTTTTAATACAAATTGAGAACTAATTGTCCTTTAATCACATTTTAATGACAATTAGCTCCTTAAAGCATGTGGCTTTCCATTAATTTATATCTAAAATCAGTACTTTGGGGTGCTTCTGTCGATGCCATATAAGCCAAGTGTTCGGACCTTCTTTAACGTTAAAAAATTCATGCTTTTAACTTCTCACCCCCCAAGGTCTTTTTGGTAATGGAGTATTTATTTATTTATTTATTATTTATTTTTTGTGAATATTGGCTATCACTTTTATGTAGTTTTATAATATAATAAGTTAATGGTGGATTTTGAAGTTGAATTTATAAATTTAAATGTTGTTTAAATAAATAGTAAATTTTGGATATTAAATTATTGAACTTATTTATTTATCGATCGTAAGAATTAGTGTGAAATGGCGATCACATCTCTGTCCCCTAACAAATCGGTTTCATGTTATGTGATCGTTGAATATCTGAGTGGTTTTAGAGTCAGTCAACCTCAGGGTCAGTTTACCCTTCTTCAGCTACTCTATTCCTATCTGACATCTGGTTCAGTCGCTCTCTGGGTCAGTTGACCCTTGATCAGTCACTGGACCAATTTACAGCCTCGGGTTCGGCCGGTCTCATGATATCCTTGTTTATGCTCTATCCAGTTCGATCCATGAAATATGTGAATTTATAAAAATTATGAAATATATTTAGAATTATTTATTTATTTATTATGCCGCATGAATGACACTTGAATGCTAGACTGATAAGCTTTCAATTTTTTGAATAATGAAATATAGAATAAGTTTGTACAGATGGCGTATGACTATAAAAATATAAGAAGGGGAATAATTTACTTCTTTTATGTCCTGATAACACATGAATAAATGATGGCAGGTTGCATGGGCATTAGAGCCTCTTCTAAATTAATACACACATTCTGTCCCTGTCCCCTTACATGGGAAAATGGAGATAAATCAAGTGATAAATAATATAAAACGGGGAATTTACATACATATCACACAATTAATTACGTATTTATATTTTTAGCATCTAAAATTTGATATTTATATTTCTAACAATTTGCTATTAAAAATTAGGGATAAATGATTAAAAATACATGAGGATCAAAATTCATTCGTTTTTTAAAAGAGATCTTTCTCGAACGCATGCAACTTATTTGGAAAATATGGTAACTAGAACTCGAAAATATAATACCCTATCCGACGGGAAAAATTTGCGTACGTAATACGTATGTAGGGTTACGTACCTCAGTAACTTAGACATAGATTACAGAGAGGACAAATATATCCACGTTATACCCCTTATAACCTCCATGTAACCTACTGTAATCTACAAATATATGAAAACAAAAGCACAGAACTTACTATAATGTACAAATATGTTACAAGAAGGTTACATGGGGTATAACACAATTATAACCTCCTAATATACTTCCTGTAACATATTTGTAGATTACTGATGTATGCAGACCCGACACGTTTATCTATAGATAAGCTTCAAAATTAACCGTAGATAAAAAAATAATTATGAGTCAGTTTTAATCATTTTTTACCAAAAATTTAAACATTCCTTTCACATATTAATATTACATATAAATGAAAATTAAATGAAAAGCATTACCCATAAAACTATTTTTCTCATTAAAATATTTTTTCGACTCTGAAAAATTGGCCGTTATTTAAATTATAATGTATTTAAAATAATTTAGAGTTTTTTAATTCGCACTAAAATTCACATAATCAAACAGCCCTAAATCAAAGTATAATAATTTCTTTTTTTTCGGGCCACAAAATGAAAGGCTGCTTGGCGTTCTGTGGCCAATCCTCGTCAGTGGTTATTATTGATTCTTTTAGTGCAAGCAACCTAAAGTTTTCATAAAGTTTTAAGTGAATTAATAAACTCTCCCAAGTCAATAATTGAAGATATGTACTAAATGTAAATGAAAATAATAAGATAAAATAAAGTATGAGAGAGAGAAAACCTCATACCCTCCTCCTTAGATAGGAGTCGACATGACTTATATTTTAAAAATATTTATCTAACAAATCAAAATCAAAATATCCCTCCTTTAAATATAAATGTTTTCACTGTTCAATGCTCCGATGATGACCGGGTTGATAGAATATTTCAACCGGAGGAGACCAGACTTTTAAATCAGGATATTAAAAAGTAACTAACGAAACATTTAAATTAAATTCAAGCACTTAAGAGACTTGAAACAAATCTCATCCACCTGCCGAAACAGATAGTCGAGGGTGACTAACTTTTCATTGACTTCAACTCACATCAGGTTAATGTCATATCAAATATACCAATGTATTCACGATCAAAGCAATTGCATGACAGTCTCGAGTCATCTGTTCGAGTGGTTCTACCTCCAAATGACACCACAAAATAACGATTACGAACAGAGGTCTCTGACTAAATGGTTGCCACCAAATGACACAATTATAGAACGGTCACGGCCGTAGCCCATATATTCCCCAATGACTTTATATCATTTGAGTTCTGAATCATAAGAGTACAATTGATTGACACAAAGTCTTTTGTTACCTAAATCGACTAAAATTTGCTCCTTAAACAAACATCTACCTTAAATCTACAAATGACCTCTTGGACGATGCAAACCATTACTGCTGACAAGAATCATTTTTTCAGGTTGGTCGATTACCTCCTCTGACTAAGTAGATCAGGGACCACGACGACTCGAGATGAAAGAACCATGAAATTTTAATCGAGTTTTGTCTTTTATTCCCTCACCATCCGCTTTAAGCTTAAGTACTGAATTCTACAATTTAAATTCAAAGTCAGTTGTTATTGTAGCTTGAATATTCAATTTTTAATGACTAACCTTAATCGAAAATGCTCTCCCATTATTATGAGGGGTAATTAACCAGAAGGGTTTGCGCCTATGAGAAACAACAAACCCCATATCAAAAAATCCTCGCTAAATGAAGGTGAAATCTTTGAGTGGTGTCTTATCTACAATCCAATCTTTCTTCTGAAAATTCAACTCTCAAAAGCTCTCTCAACAAAACAAAATAATTATAATACGCAGAGGGTTATCGAGGAGTGATCATGAATTTTTGAAGCCCACACTACTCATGCAGCTTTTCCTATTCAAGCTTTAACAATGATTATTTATTTAAAAGTTAATAAAACTTATTATTTACGTGTTGCTCATGATTATATATGAATAAATTGCTCAATGTAAACGTATTTATCTACAAGTGCAACTTTTGAAATTTCATTAGTGCATTTATTCAATTTAGTAATAAGCTAAGAAATGAACATAAATCATTCTTATATAAATGAATATAGAGTTATTCATCTAGAATACTTTAGATGAAGTGTAGGACGTAAAGAGAGGACTCATGCAAAAAAAATGGAAGGACTTTAGTTATCATACAAATAGATTATAACATTGATAACTTTTCTGAGTACGAAAATAACTAATAAGAAAATACATCAAATGGCATAGCACCAAGAACAAGAGAGGATTGACAATTAGTAGCATAAAATGAGTATGATATCTCCTTCAAATATATTATGAATCAATTACGGAATGACAAAAGTGGTTTTTAACACAGTTGTGTTTGGGGCAGCGATACTGGGACACGCCGCACTTTGTGACGTTTGCTAAAATTATGTCTTGTCAATTTTTTCTGAAAAGCTGCAGTGGAAAGTTTAACTTGCGACCCGGCCTTGTCAAGTGAAATTGCTGCCAAAAAGTTGGGGATTATGAATCTTTGTAGAAACCAGCTAATCAATCTTTTTATATCACTCTTCGCCCATGCTGAACATAAGAGATGTAGGAATCTTTCTAAATTGTTAAGGCTAAAGCACTTAGAATCTGGTTGGGGCAGCTGCAACTTATTTAATAATCTGTTAATAAGCTGATTAAAAATAATCTGTCGATAAACTAGGTGTGGTGACTATTACAAATTTTTATTTTTTTGGAAAAGTCGGACGGCGGCTAGAAAGCTGTCACCACACCTAGATATATGTAGTGTGTAAACATTATTTTCAACATTTTGAAAACACATAAGCTGTCAAAATGTAGTTTACACAACCAGACCAGATGCGTTTTCAAAACGTCACAGCACCAAATAAGCTGTCTCAAATGGACCCAAATCTTTTAAAACAAAAAAAAAAGAGACAATAAACACCACAAAGAATAATAATAAACTGCTTAAATTATGTTATCACTGACTGAACCAATCTTTTTTCCTCGTTCTAAATGAATAATAAGCAAAATTACTCGGTTGATCTATAAACATGAAGAATGCTAATATGATTGGAATTGGAAAAAGAAACCTTACAAGTAAAAAAAAAATGAAATTAAAAACAATATTTGCACGGATGAGTTCAAGTTGCGGTCCCTCATCTTATTTTGTATCTCAGCACCATAACTGCATCGTTAAAGAAAAAAAAATATTTTCAGCCAAGCAAAAAAGCCAAGCACACCACCGAAGTGGCTCAACCGAGCTCGTCTGCCAATATGGCTAAAAACCAAACCCGTCTGCCAAAGTGACTGAACCGAACCTACCTGCCGAAGTGGCTCAACCGAGCTCGTCTGCCAATATGGCTAAAAACCAAACCCGTCTGCCAAAGTGACTGAACCGAACCTACCTGCCGAAGTGGCTAAATTCTTCCTTTCTAGAAAGAAGGTTTGAACTACTAGGAGGGAACAACCACTCTTGACATTCATCATGACTTAAAAGGACACCTTTCAACCCTTGTTTAATAATAGCACAGTGTCTCATCATGATTATCAAGGACCGTTGTCAATTCTTCTTTAAAGATGTCGCCCGACACCTAAATCTCGGCCTTCTCATCCAGATGCAAGATATTGGGACACCGCACCAGCACCGCCTGATGCTCACATCACAATTATCTCATTCTGATTACATGGGTGGGTGTCGTCATGAGCACAAAATGTATTGTCATTTCTTCTCCCCTCAGAATAAAAATGAATATGAAGGAAGAGAATGTGTATCTTTTCTCTGGATCTCTCTTGCTTCTTCTCTTTTTCTCTCACTTAAATTCTGTGACTCAGAGAGACTGTGGGGGAAGAAAAAATACTTTTCAGCTCACAGGAAAAAAGAGGCTTATTTGATTTTCTAAGACTCCAAAAACATGTCTTTTTTCTTTACTTCATCTTTCTTTCAGCATAGCAAGGTCTCTACCAGATTTATATAAACTTCCGATCGATACAGGACCTTACGTCCTAAAAAAACAACAAAATTTTAATGACAATTTTGCAGGGAGGCATGCCTTTGTGTGCCTATGCAGGAAAAGTTGTACATCACTTTTTAAATGTTAATGTGCTAATATTTTTATAGTGATACAAATGATTTAGGTGGTATAAATGTAAAAAAGATAATCTAGGCGTTCAAATGTAAATACATTAAAATTAGGTGGTATGTACGTAAATGCCCCCAACATTAAAACTAGAGTCCTTCCCTTTGACATTACGTTACTAAAGTACACACCAATCCATCACTTTCTTCAACGTCGACTCCAATTTCCACAATTGCAATAAAGGCGGTACTGGTAAATGTGTAACGGGAAAATTACAACAATTTTCCGTCTGTAATTAATGTCAAAAGGAAAAATAATAGATGAGCCAACACAGATAAATTGATCTGTGATCAACACAGCGCAAATCAGACCGTCTGCTCTCAACGTGAAGAGTCCCGTAAACTCAGAAAATATTAGATTTATAACGTTAATACTTAGCTATTATTATTTATTATTATTTTTTTTAATTATGTATTTTCTATTTTATTTTATTATATTTTATTTTTTTCTTTATTGGGTCTATTGTAATTGAGTTTAAATACTCCTCTTTCTATCAAGAATATTATGCTGCTCTAATCCAAATCTCAAAATAGTATAAGAGTCTGACCTTAAATTCAGATGGTTGTCGTGACTCAGTACTATAACGACCTTGTTGCATTATGGATGAAATGTGATTTGTACTACGACTACACTTGGGAATATCCGGTCGACATTTCTTTCTTCCAGAAGATTGTAGAAAATGATCGCATGCTCCAATTCCTGACAGACGACCTTAACAAAGATCTTGATGAAGCTTGGTAGGAACCCTCTTCCTTATGCTCGCGCTGCCTTTACTGAGATTCACTAGGAAAAGAGCCGAAGAATTGTCATGCTCGACACTTCTACTCCTTCAGCCGAATCGTCCACCTTGATCTCGAATAGTGCTCAGCCCTAGTCCATGCCACCTCGGGTCAGTCATTGCACTTGTGATTACTATTACAAACCCAACCACACTCCGTAAAAGTGTTGAAAATTTTATGATAAACCAACATTCAAACCTTCGAACATAACATCTGCTACTAGGGTCTCACAGCGAAAGATGAGTCTACCATGGTTCAATCGACTCCTACCCGGAACATCCCGAAATCCTCTGAATCCCTAAAAAAACCAGATGGAGCAATTGATCAAGCTACTTTGACTCAATCAATTATCCGAGAGTCAGTCGACCTCCCACGTCCAACAACGCACTCTTTCTATGGCCCTCACAATTTTTTCCTCTAGTATGTGGTGATTCAGGTGTCACGAATCACATGACTGGATGCTCACAAGCTTTCTCAACTTTTTATTCGCGCTCTGGGAAAAGTACTGTCAAAATTGTTGATGACTCCTAAAGTTTCATTGTTGGTAAGGGTTTTGGTTGTACTAACGACCGGTTTAACTCTAGATTATGTTTCATATGTTCACCTATTGCAATGTAACTTGTTGTCTATCATCAAGTTGCCGAATGATATTGATTGTGTTGATAATTTCTCATATAATGGTTCTGTTTTTCAAGATCGTCATTCGGAGAAAGTAGTTGGACAACTATTTCCAAGATAATAACATAGAGAGTGAGGACACGCCGCTCAGAAGTTGTAGTTTATCTCGGGTCATTAAATCTCTTATTATGTTATTGCATTGTTGTTTGAGTCATCCTAATTTCCAATATTTAAAAAATTTATATTCTTTGATATTCCTAATAAAAATATTTCTAATTTCAATTTTGCGACATGTCAGTTAGTCAAACATCATCGAGCCCATTACCCACCCCATACTTACACACATTTCACTCATTTCTCTCTCATTCACAGTGATATATGTGGACTCTCTCACACTTCCAACTACACAAATAAATGGTGGTTCTTGACTTTGATTGATGACGATACTCGGATGACGTGGATAACATTTTAAAAGACAAATTTGAGATTGATGTCATCTTCCAAAACTTTGACACAATCGTTTTAACTCAATTCAAAACTTCAATTCAGGTTTTTTGAACCGACAATGGTCATGAGTTTTTCAACTCAATTTTGGGTAAATTATTGGTGAGTTAGGGCATTCTCCACCATAACTCGTATACTCGACGTTGCTCGCTCCATTATGTTTAAATCTAATGTCCCTAAATGGTTTTGGAACGATATAATTCTGACTGCCACCTGTCTCATAAATAGAGTCCCCTCTAAAATTCACAAGATCTGAACCCCCTTAGTCGTCCTAATGTCATACTTCCCTGCCAATCGGGTCTTCTCCACATGAGAACCCACGATTATTGGGTACATTGCCTTTGTTAGGAAAATTGCCCCCACTTTGAGTAAGCTTGATCCAAGATCCATAAAATGCATCTTCATAGGGTAATCAACCACTCAAAAGGGGTATTAGTGTCTTGATCCTAACACAAACAAAATCTATGTGAGCGTTGAGGTCTCCTTCTTTAAAAGTATTCCCTATTTTCCTAGCTCGGTCTTAAATGAGGGGGAGCTTGAATTCTTAGACACTGTCCCTTATCCTACACCTATAGATGTTCTGCCTATTGTTCCTGCAACTAGGTGTTACCCTGTTTCGTTGTGCACCATCTCCTCCTCCAACTGTCCTTGTCTACACTCGGCGCACCCTTCCCAATGCTCCTACTCTGCAGCCCGCTACCTCCTTACAGGACCTTGACTCTACTTCGGGCAACATCCTCAGCACGACCCCTCCTCCAAATGAGAAGGTGAGTTCTCCGAATAATGTACACAATCAAACATGCTCTCTCTCTCTATTCTAAGGCAAAATATGTCTCTTTCTGTAGTTTATCGCCAACCTACAAAGCATTTGCTACTACCCTGACAGACCATCAGATCCAAGCTACTATTGAGGTTGCTCTTGTTGTTCTAGCCTGAAAAACGATAGTAATGGAGGAGATTAATGCCCTTCGGTGAAGCCATACATAGGACGTCTTTGATATTCCTCGGGATAAGAAAGTTGTGTGGTGCCAATAGATTTTCAACACTAAGTTAAACTTTGATGAATCCTTTGAACGCGACAAGACACAATTGGTCGCCAAAGGGTATTCATAGACCTACGAAATTGACTATGATGAGACATTTGCTCCTATGGCTAAGTTAAACACTACTTGGGTCATGTTGTCCTTCGTAGTAAATCTGAATTTGTCTTTATTCCAGTTAGATGACAAAAATGTGTTCTCGAATGGAGAGCTTATAGAAAAGGTGTATATGTCTCTCCCTCCTGGCTTTGACTCTACTGCCTCTAGAGGGCAAGTGTCCAAGCTGTGAAAGTCTCTCCATGGGCTAAAATAGTCCCCAAGGGCCAGTTCGACAAGTTCAAAAAGGTGGTCGTGGACCATGATTTTACTCAGGCTCAATCGAATCACACTTTCTTTTTCCAACATTCCTCCAATAGTCAGGTAGTTGTCCTTATTAACTATGTTGATGATATTGTTCTTATAAGTAATAATCTCCCGACATTAGTCCTTGAAAGACCTTCTTGCTACATCCTTTGAAATGAAGGACTTGGGGTCTCTTTGGTAATTCTTAGGCATAGTAGTGGTCGGTCATCTCGCGACATTTGTCTGTCTCAGCGCAAATAAGTAGTTGATCTCTTGCATAGAACAACCTTCTTTTGTGTAAACTAGTGGTTGTCCCAATAGATCACGATGAAAAATTATCACATTCTCAATGTTGTGTCTGTCAACAAGACTCATTATTAGCGTCTTGTGAGGAAACTCACCTATCTCACTCATACTCGCCCCGACATATGCCACACAATTGGTATGGTGAGTTATTAATGCCTGACTCCTTATGTGCACCATCTTCAAGCTTTTCATCGGATTCTCTGCTATTTAAAAGCTAAACCGGGCTCAATTTTATTTTTCTCTCATCACACCTCTCGGTTTATTATTGGTTATACAGATGTTGATTGGGTCGGGTCTGTTTATGATCGATGTTCCACCTCGGGGTATTACTCATTTGTAAGAGGAAATCTTGTCACTTGGAAGAACAAAAAATTATTTGTGGTTGCCCAGAGCAACACTCAAGCTGAATTTTGGTTCATCTCCTTAGATATTTGTGAAGCTCTCTGGTTACGTATCATGCTCCGCAAACTTCGTATGTCAACCTCCGTCCTGTTACAACTACTCTGTGATAATAAGGCTTCCATCAACATTGCTCACAATCTAGTCCAGTATGATGATACTAAAAATGTGGAGATTGACACACTTCATTAAGAAAAAGATCGAGTCTAGGGAAATTTGTGTTTCTTTTGTGTCCTCCAATGGTCAACTAGCAGATATCCTCACCAAGAGTCTTTATATTCGATGACTTCAAATCCAAGTTAAACATAAGTGACATCTATGCTTCAACTGCAAGGGGAGCATTAGATTTATAACGACAATCCATAGCCATTATTACTTATTATTAGCTTTTATTCCCTCATTATGTATTTTCTATTTTGTTTTATTATGTTTTATGTCTACCTTCGTTGTGTCCATTGTTAAATACCCCTCCTATCAAATAGCATTATATGATGCTCTATTCCAAATCTCAACAGAAAATAATAGGGTAAACTTCAAGATGTTCTACAAGACAATCAAGCAATTGGGTTCAGCCTAACAAGCAATATACAGTTGTAACCATAATTACAAAGATTATAGAACCTTAATTACATAGATTCTATAAACCTTCAAACATGAAGTCCATTTAAATATGCTTTGCGCAATCATGATAAACAAAACTAGCAGAAATTTGAATGTTAATGGTGTTGTTTGCATGGATTGCAGAGTAATTCTA